>OY744525.1:153424881-154024881 GCA_963556195.1 Sepiola atlantica
AAAAGGGGAAGGGTGGAGGGAGCAAGGACTACTGTGGCTGGCGATGAGAGAAAGAGGTGGGGGATGAGCAGGGGTAAAATGGATGGCAGAGAGAGATTGGAGGAAGAGGGGGAGGGGGTGTTTGACCAGATAGCTGTGGTCGAGATTGAAGGGGAAGAGTGAGTTGGAATGTTTGTGTGTGGGGGGTGTATGCAGGGAAAATGGGGATGGGTAGAGAGGGAGGGGGGCTGTGATTTTGGTGGATGGGCGAAAGTTATGGTCTTAGAGAGCGTTTGGAGAAAATGAGGGAATTTAAGAAGAGGTATGGGAGAAAATAGATGAGAGGGGGAAGAGGGAGGATTTGTCGTGATAGGGTGTGAAATATTTGAAATATTTGGAAAATGATAGCAATGAGTGAGGGATTGGAGTGGGTGGGGGAGGGGGTGATTGAAAGGGTGGGTGAGGAATATTTGAAATATTTGGAACATGAGAAAGTTTATTTGGACTGTAGTATTAAAAATGTGAGGGAAAAAAAGTGAGGAAAAATAAGAGAAGATTCAGGGAGAAGAGGGAAGGGTGTGGGTGAATGGAAGAGTGTCATAAGTTTAGAGATGAAAATAAAAGTTAGCCACACACAAACATTCCAACTCACTCTTCCCCTTCAATCTCGACCACAGCCATCTGGTCAAACACCCCCCCCTCTTCCTCCAATCTCTCTCTGCCATCCATTTTACCCCTGCTCATCCCCCACCTCTTTCTCTCATCGCCAGCCACAGTAGTCCTTGCTCCCTCCACCCTTCCCCTTTTTTCTCCCACTCATTTTCATTCTCTAACAAGTACGGACGTCCAGCAAGACGCTGCCATTATTTTTCATTTTATTTTATTTTTCTTCCCAACATGTCTACCCTACATGTATCTGTGCTTGCATGATATCTTTTCCCTATATTATCATCCTGATGAAGTCTTATAAATAAAGACGAAACGTTGATGTACACATAAAAAACATCCAGTTTTTGGTTTTCCTTTTTCATTTTACCATCACGTCGGATTACCTTCATCCTTCTCTTCCCATATATATATATATATATATATATATATATATATATATATATATATATATATATATATATATATATATGCTTATGGCAGACAATCAAATAGCGATTGTTGATGGGAGGGTGATTTGAGGCTTTGACCTAAATTGATATCCTGTCCCTATGACCTAGACTTATGATTCGACCCAGACAAGTAACATCCGTTCTGATATGGTCGATTTCACACATCTGTCAATGTATTATGACGTTTTGTCTTTGTTAACGTAGACAGGCAACATCCGTTCTGATAACCTCGTTTGAATGAGTAGATGTTTCAACGAATTTAGTGTAGATTTCTTACCGAGAAGAGGAGTTTCTGTTTACTTGGCTTGCGAGAGAGTGATTATTTTCGAAGATAATCTCATTCATTGGTATTATTTTTATCGGATCCGGAAGAAAAAATGCCCGAATACATCACGTCGTTTTAATTTTATTCGACTTGGATTTACCGGAGCTTTTATTTGGCCAGGAAGTTTTGGTTTACACTGTTCTGATCACCTCATATGAACTTTGCATTTTTAACATCATAATTATTCAAAACCAAGTGAGTTTTCTGAACATTTCTTATGTTTTGGTTTCATTATCGTTTTATTAATTTGCATACACCTTGGATACATTTTTAACTGTCATTTACTGCATCGATTGCAAACGGTTTTCCCGCTTGGATAATTTTGTCGTTTTTGGAATATCATTCACCACTTGGATCACTTTTCAATCAACATCTTGGGTGTCTTTCCTGAATATGTCGTAAATTTTAAATTGTATGACTTGGATGAACTGTATAGCGTTAACAAAAAAAAGTATGTTTTGGGCTGATATATTTGGTGTTTTATATACGTTTACGTATTTATATATATATATATATATATATATATATATTTTCAAAGTTTAATTTTATTATTTGCAGTAATGTCATTGCGGTAATAGTCCTCTGGGGAGAAGAATTTTCTCTGAAAACCCATGAGTTAAGGATTTAAGGTACTTTGTTTGAACATTGAATTCTAATAAAATTTGATTCCCACCTTATTTTATTACTTCCTTTTATATTATGCTATATTATATATATATATATATATATATATATATATTATATATATTATATATATATTATATATATATTATATATATATATTATATATATATATATATATATATATATATATATATATATATATATATATATATATATATATATATATATAAGATACATGAAGGAAGAGAGATAAAGATGTACGAATGACAAATCTATTTCAACTTCGATTGTTCAATGCAGGGTGTACTCGATAAGGAAAGAAAAATAAACATGTTTTTATAGAGTACACCCTGCATTGAACAATCGAAGTTGAAATAAATTTGTCATTCGTACATCTTTATCTCTCTTCCTTCATTTATCTTTATAATCGCTCTATCTCGTATATTGAGCTTACACCATTTTACTATAGTTTCTATCTTCTAAAAGTATACTTTTAGTTTTCATATTATATATATATATATATATATATATATATATATATATATATATATATATATATATGTACGTTCGTTGATTATTTGTTATTGTTTTTGTTTTCGGCGATACCGACCGGAGTCTTTACGGTGCGTTTCTATTTTTCGCTCTTGTTTGTTTTTATTATTTAAAAATATGCAAATGAGCGCATTTTCCTTTTATTTAATTTGCCCTTAATCGGACGATTCATCAATTGTATATATATATACATTTTTTAAAATTAATTAATTTATAAACCAATTTATTGTTTACAGATTTTTGTAATTAATTTGTAAATTAATTACAAAAAATATGTATACAATAAATTGGTTTATAAATAAATACATTTAAAAATCTTTCTCTCTCTCTCTCTCTCTCTCTCTCTCTCTCTCTCTCTATATATATATATATATATATATATATATATATATATATATATATATATATATATATATATTAATTTTAAATAAATAATATGAAATCATTTTTTACCTACATACGCTAGCGTTTCGAGCTTTCGCTCTCATCAGTGAATAGATGATTATCTCGGACCGTCGCACGGTTCGAAAGAACAGGAGAATAAAGATAAGGTGTATACTTTTAAAGCAAAACCTATCATGAAAAATTGGTGCTCAATATATGAGATAGAGCAAGAGACACCCTAACTTATTACACACCGCAACTTTTTCCAACTGGATGATATTCTTTTTCCTAAAATAGGACCTGATTTACCTAACTCAAGTCTGCTTCTACGAACCCTTATAGACACATCAACGGTGATCTTTTTTATATTTTAGTTTATTTTCATATCTTTTCAAATTTTGAGTTTTAGTAACTTCACTTTTACTAACTTATCTATTTCATCTCCGTTGGCAGTAACATATTATTCTTTGAAAAGCTATGACTTCAAAAAGGATTAACAAAAAAAATATTTTATTTAAAACCCCGTGTTTTGAACAACTGATGACTTAATAGATATTGTATTTGACACACTTTTTATTTTAATATTTTACTTGTTCATATATACACGAGGCCTGTCTAAAACGTATCCGACCTTAAGCCACAGAAAATTGTTACAAATACATAACGGAGTTGGGACCTCATCCCCTTCAAAGTAGGCCCTTTGTGCTTGCACACACTTAGCCCACAGATCCATCCACTGCCGGAAACACCTCTGGAAGTCTTCTTTTTGAATGGTGTTCATCTCCGCCATCGCGTTCCGCATTATCTCTTTTTTCGCACCCTTTCAACAACAGCTGCACTCCGAGCAGTTTGGGGCCTGTCAAAACGCTGGTCACTCTCCGCTGGTGTGCAGCTATTTTTGAATCGATTGAACCACTCCTTAATTTGTGTTATACCATCGCATCTTCTGCAAACAATCTGCTGAATCTAACGAGACGACAGAGATGAGCACAATTACAACAAAAGACTTATAGAGGTGTTCCCGACAGTGGATGGATCGGTGGGCTAAGTGTGTGCAATCACAAGTGGTTTACTTTGAAAGGGACGTAGAGCCCTTATCGCGTCATGTATTTGAAATATTTTTTCTGACCTAAGGTCGGATACATTTTAAAATTGCCTTTTATATATATATATATATATATATATATATATATATATATATATATATATATATATTTATGTATATATATATATATATATATAAATATATAGTTGTATATGTATATATATGCAAATATATCGTTATATATGTATATATATATATTTATGTATATATATATATTTATGTATATATATATATATTTATGTATATATATATATATATTTATGTATATATATATTATATAAATATATACATATATATATGTGCATATATATGCATATATATATGAATATACATATATCTATTTATACGTATATATATATATATACATATATCTATGTATACATATATATACATATGTATATATATATATACATATATATATACATATATATGTATATGAATATATATATATATATATATTTATGTATATATATATATATAAATATATAGTTATATATGTATATATATGCAAATATATAGTTGCATATGTATATATATATATATATATATATATATATTGATTTATGTATATATATATATTTATGTGTATATACATATATATATTTATGTATATATCTATTATATAAATATATACATATATATATATGTGCATATATATGCATATATATATATATTAATATACATATATATAAATATATCTATTTATACATATATATATATACATACATCTATGTATACATATATATACATATATCTATGTATACATATATATACATATATCTATATATACATATATATATATATACATATATCTATGTATACATATATATACATATGTATATATATACATATATACAGGGTGTTTCAAAAGTATTGGGAACATAACGATTTTTAATAACTCAAAAACTATTAGGAGTTGAAAAATGAAATTGGTACCGTTGGAAAGGTTAAAGTTTCAAGTTTTGTGAGGAATCTGCAAAGTTGCTCAATATGAGCACCATTCGTCACACGGCAGACATCTAGTCGATAGTCCATTTCCTGCCAAACGCGTTCCAGCATCTTGACGTCAATGGTTCCCACAACTGCCGTTACTCGAGCCTTTAGTTCGTCAATATCTCTTGGAAGGGGCGGCACATAGACTTGTTGCTTGACAAAGCCCCAAAGGAAAAAGTCACACGGGGTAAGATCTGGAGACCTAGGAGGCCAGGGCATGAGAACGTCATCACCTCGCCCAGATCTCCCAATCCATCTACCAGGCAGCCTTGTGTTAAGAAACTGCCTTACTCTAAGACTCCAGTGTGGGGGTGCACCATCTTGTTGAAAAATGAAGTCATCAGATTCTGCTTGTTCCAACTGAGCCATTAACCAGTCTTCCAGCATGTTGAGATAGGATTCACCAGTGATAATTGCATCTTCAAAGAAGAACGGTCCATAGACACCTTTCTTGGAAATTGCACAAAACACGTTCACTTTTGGTGAATCTCGCTCGTGCTCAAGAAGTTCATGAGGATTCTCAGTACCCCATATGCGAGTGTTATGCTTGTTAACTTTGCCATTCAGATGGAAGGTCGCCTCATCGCTAAAAACAAGCCGGTCATCAAAGCCGTTATCTTCCAACTTCTCTTGCATTGCAATGCAAAAGTCACGGCGAAGTGGCTTATCAGTGTCCTTCAACTTTTGGACCAACTTGAGCTTGTAAGGTACCATTTGCAGTCGTTTCCTTAAGACACGCCAGACAGTTGCTGGAGCAAGCTGAAGTTCCCTACTGGCTCTTCTCACTGATTTACGGGGGCTCCGCTGAAAGGCTGTCCGAACTTGCTCAACTGCATCTTCTGAAGTTGAAGGGCGACCTGTTCGCTTACTTGGGCACAAACACCCATCTTTCACAAATTTAGCATGCCATCTGACAATGGATTTCCTTTCAGGGGCTTCTTTTTTAAATTTCCTGCGAAATGCACGCTGAACACATGTCCACGATTCAGTCTTTGCAAATTGGAGGACGCAAAATGCCTTGTCTTGTTTAGAGAACGCCATTACTTCACCTGGAAAGATAACACGAAAATCATTAGTATGACCAAAAACTTGATTAAGCAAGCTTTAAAATGGCACCAGTTTCATTTTTCTACCTGGAATAGTTCATGAGATATACGCATTTGTAATGTTCCCAAGACTTTTGAAACACCCTGTATATACATATATATGTATATGAATATATATATATATATATATATATAGTGAATCCTTTTATTCAAACATGTACAAGGTCTGCTACACTGGCATATCGATGTTATCGATCTACAGCTCTCAAGAGCTGAGGTCTCATCAGGCTGAGAATTATTTTTTGATCTAACCTGGTTGCTGAATTCCAGGGAGAATGAAGTCAAGCAAAAAAGAAGAGGAGAAAGAAATAAAAGTCATGTGACCGATTTTAAAATATGATTGCCGTTAGAAATTAATATTTTTATTATTTATTTTTTTATATATTCCATATATCCAACGCTGAGCTGGGGTAGAAAGTGGGGGGGGGGCGAGGAAAAGAAAAAGGGAGGAGAAGGAAAAGGAAGAAAGATATAATTGCCGTTAGAAAAGTTTAATTTACAGCTATTTATATTTTTATTTTTTATTTTTTTCCAACGCTTAGCTAGGGTAGGGGGGTGAAGGAAAAAGAGAAAAAAAGACAGGGAAAGGGGAGAGGGGTAGAGGGATGTTAGGGGTGGATGTCTATAGCCATTTAGGATTTGTTGCGGGAATGGTTAATGTAAGATTCGAGTTAAATTCATATTTATTTTTATGCAGCGCTGGGCTGGATAAAAAGGGGAAGTCGGGGGAGATGAAACAAGAGAGAAAGAGAAGATAAAGAAAGAGAAGGAGGGGAGGTTTCAAGGTTGTCGTGTCTGCTTCCTGTATATTGTCTCAATTTATTTCAATGCAGACATATAACAATTACATGATAAACAGCTTACGGGGATATTTTAGTTTAAATAATTATTAGTGATGGATTTATGACCTTAATGTTAATAAATTATGCTGTTATATTTTGATCAATTGGCATTTAATTTTGATTGTTTTGATGGATAGTTAAATGTATTTTAAATAGTATTTATCAGTTAATTAATAAAACCTAATGGTAATTATCTTTATTTTTAGTAAGATTCATATATGGATTAGTGGCAGTAATATTAGTAGATTTAGTTCTAGATAATAATGCGTTAAAGTATATTGGGAATTATTCTTGGTAAGGATCGTATATAAGTTTATAACATTGATATTGATGGATTATACTATTATGTTTAGTTTTAATTATTTTGGAGTATAAATAAATGTATTTCGATTATAAGTAATAGTTAGTGATGGATTAATTAAACATATTGGTAATTGCTTTTATTTTTAATGGAAGTTATATATGGATTAATTTCAGTGGTATAGATAAATTTTATTATTCGTTGTAATCCTATTACTAATGGTGGGGTGAACACCTGTTATAATATTAGTGGTAAGGTGTTCTAGTTAAAGTTGTTAACGCAAGTTATGGTCTATGAAGGGGGGATTAGAAATGGTGGGGGCCAGTAATTTTGATTAAAGTGATCAGTATATAATTATTTAAAAATTGATTTTGGTAATATGTTGTTTGCCTTTGTGGGATTTTGTGAGCTAAATGTTGAATGCATACACGCACCCGCGCATACATATAAATACATATATGTACATGTATACACAGACATTCATATATGCACCCAAACCCATACACATATACACGAACACACAGATACACATGTATGTGCACATATGTATACGTATACACACACGTACACAGGCGTACACATACACACATAAATAATTATAAATTTTATATCTTCATACATATGTATATCCATATGCCCACAAAAATCACCTATATATATATATATATAAAAGTTCTACTTGTACGTGTTATAGTATTTATTCAAAACGGGGGGTGATTGTACTGTATTTGTAGTTGAGTGTTAAAGTTATTTGATTTGGAGGTGTTAATGAGTGTTAATTTTAGCGGGGTTGTTGGGTATTGTTTTTTTGTTCTAATGGTATTATTTAGGGGGTGTTGTACAAATTACTAAGGGGGTGTGATCTGTTATGCCTACAGTTGATCGATGTTTGCTGTTTTTTGTTTAAAAGTTTTCCTCTGTCGGTAAATTTAATTATTTCAAGTTTTTCGTCGAGGCATAAATAGCATGGTGAGTTTAATGAGCTACAGGTGCTAGTTTTTCTGATAGTGTTCCAGATTACAGTTGGTGATTTATTTTTATTAGTTAGTTCCCAGTGGTAATTTGAGAGTGATGTTCTGTTTTGGTAGCTTGGGTTGTTGAATGAACATTTATGGCCGGTGTATCTTTCTTTGAAAGTATTACCTGCCATACCTATGTAGTTTTTTTTTTATGTCTGGAGTTTCCTTAGTTGAGATTGTTGCTTGGTAAATAGTTTTTGTTATTAAACAGTTTTGTTGCAAGGGGCATTCATTTTTATTTATGCAGTTACAGGACTTTACTTTAGTTGTTTTATTGTTATCTAATTCAGGGTTTAGGTTGCTGTTTAGGATTTTGTTATTGTGGTTTTTAATTATCATTTCTAAGTTTTCACTGCAACTGTAACTTAGTTTAAGTGTATTTTTGTTGAATATTTTATGTAAGATATTGTTTTGGGGGAAATATGTGTTTATGAGGTTTAAATTTCTGTACCAAGTTTGGTTTTAACTGCTTGATTGAAGGGGGTGTAAACCATATTATTTTCCTGTTTCTTGCTTTATTGTTTTTATTATTAGTCGTTGTAGGTTTAGTAAATTTAATTTGTGTATTCTTGTACCCGCTGTTTTTAGTGCTTTATTATAGAATTCTTTATGTTTGTTAAAGATTGTTTCATTTGATGAGTTATTGCTTATCCTATATTGGATAGATTTAGGGATGTGTTTAATGATAGTTTTGGGGTGGTTGGAGAGGGGGTGTACATAAATTGGGTTAAAGTTTTCTTTATTATATGGTTCGTATGTTTCTTTAGTTAAGTTGAGAGTTACATCTAGGAAGTTTACTATTTTAATGTTGGAAGTTATTTCAACTTTAATGCATATCCTCTTCATCTCTCTAATAATAATCTTTTTAATATTTTCGCACTTTTGCCCATTAGAATTTCTGACTACTAAAAGTCCATCATCCCTATATAGGCCAATGTCTTCAATATCTATATCTTTAGTTAGGTTGTAGAGGATGTATAAGCCAACTAGGTCGGTGATTTCTGCAGAGTCGAAAGAACCCATCGAAACATCAAAAGAGCCAGATTGGTTGCTCTTTGTTCATTGATCTTTTTTACTAATTAACACTGTTTTCCTACATTTTCTCACAATGTTAATCTCTTCTTCAGAAATATCCGAGAGAAGAGTAGCAAACTTCATGACGCTTTCGAAGAGTTCATTAGAAATTGAGGGGTAATAGTTAATTATATACAATTGGATGAAGGAACAATTTATTTTGTTTTTTATTTTGTGGAACCAATTAATTGTATCGGTCGTGTTGATCCATTGGTTGAGTTTGTATGTAGATCTAATGTTTTTGTTAATTTTTTGTAGAATGATTTTGCTAATTTTTCCGGTTTCTTGTTTTGTAGGATTAATTAGTCTAGTTGTGGGCTTTGTCTGAAAGTCAGGTTAGTGGTCTTTAAGGAGTATATATGCTTCCCTTACTTTTAGTTTACTAACCCTATCACTAATTCTGAGTTTGTCAGTAATTTCCTTGCTACTAATATTTATGTTTTGGACTAAGTCAGTGTTTGATTTTCTGTAATTTTTAGTTACATTATATATATTTGTGTTTTTCTCAAATTTTTTTTACCTTAACTTTGTATTAAGAATATTCTTTTTAAATTATCAAACCATCTACATAAACACCCACCCAACCCAAAAAGATGTAGATGGTCTCATGAAAATAAAAAAAGATACTATATTACTCCCTCCCCCAAAACAGAAAGTAATTCTTGGGAGGATTATCCCTTCTTAACAAAGGATTAATTTAATCTGGGGACGAAGGTTATATGAATACAGAATCGATACTACACTACCCACTCCATTAACATTTAAAACAATAATAGATTAAATCAATTTGTTTCATTCATTCAAAAATGACTGGTCCTTAAAACATTATTTAATGGGTCCTTGACATTTTGGCTGAGATAAAAGTGTAGTATCTGTTCTCAGTCAATGCAAATTACAAATGTATGTTACAAAATATAAATTTATAAGACACTGTTTCAAACATGAATATGCAGATAAGGAATACCCGAAAAAGTGTGTTAGTTTTTGCAGATTACTATGTGTATATATATATATATATATATATATATATATATATATATATATATATATATATATATATATATATATATATATATATATATACGGTATTACAAAAGCTAATGGCGCATCACAGAATTAAATAAGCATAACCTGTTTAGTAAAAATAGGTGGAAAAATATTTCAAATATGTTCCTTTATATATATATATATATATATATATATATATATATATATATATATATATATATATATATATATATTATAATATAAATCAGTTTTTATCCGGATGTTTCACTAATTATAAGATATTAGTTGACGCTTATATCTTTTGTTGGATTGCTTCATATATATATATATATATGTATGTGTATATATATATATATATATATATATATATATATATATATATATATATATATATGTATATATATATATGTATATATATATATGTGTAGATATATATAGATATATAGATATATATACGTATATATATATGTATATATATATATATATATAGAGAGAGAGAGAGAGAGTGAGACAGCAAGACAGACAGACAAACAGACAGACAGAGTGATAGATATGGATAAATATATTATGTATATATATATATATAATATATTCAACTAAAATATGTATTTAGCATATATATAAATATATATATTCAACTAAAATATATATATATATATATATATATATATATATATATATATATATATATATATATATATATAAATTGAAATATAAGCCATATTAGCAATACAAGTTTAATTTATTTTTATTTTTTACATTAATCCTATCGATTTCGGAATAAAATTCCTTCTTCAGGAGTGACCAGTATTGAGTCATTTTTTTTTGTTCATCAAAAAACAAGAATAAACAAACTTATTTCTTTGTTACTTGATAAACGTCTTTGCTACGACGTCTCCGCAGTGTTGTTATCGGCGGTTATGATTCAAATCCGGTGTCGAACGAAAGAAGCGTTGGCTCGCTGTCATGAAAAGTGTGGGTTGGTCGTTCAAATTTCAAAGTATTGCAGAAGGAATTTAATTCCGAAATCGATAGGATTAATGTAAAAAAATAAATTAATTAATCTTGTAGTGCTAATATGGCTTATATTTCAATTTTATTAACTAACCCTGCAATAATTTGAAATTTGAACGACCAACCCACGCTTTAGGATTCAGACACTCGAGGACCTGGTGTGGAATGTTACTAGGTGCAGCCACGTTAAAGCGTAGTAACGGAAGAAACACGTGTCTGTGGGAAATTAAATTGTATAAAACTCTACTGTTGTTATTGTGTTCTTTTTCTGATAATGACAGCTGAATCTGTTCGGCTATCTTACGGTGACGCATTAACCTAAATGGCAGCGGGAGTGTGATTTCCCTTACACCGTGTGTCACCACTCTTTAAGAAGGAAAAATGATGAAAAGAAAATGATTTAACATATGTATGTAGGCATATATAAAGGCTGATAGCAATGTAGAAAAAACGGAATAATAAAAGAAAGTAGGAGCTAGTGTACGAATAGAGTACCGTTATGATCGTCTGCAAACAGGAATTTGTCTCACAGCGGAAGTCACCGTTTTGGCATACCTTACGAAAAAAGTTCCGGTCCCCCCCCCCCCAATAGAATAAATATATGTAAAAAATCAGAATTAATTTTTTTTTATGAAACAAGTAATTTATTAAAAACAAACAAAATAGAATAAATAATCTTTCTTTTTTTCAAGAAACAAGTGATAAATTTTGAGCAACGAAATGTGATTTTTTTTTCTTTTGAGAATAATAACAAATCATTTTTTTTTCCAAGAAACAAGTCATTTAGAAACGAGTAATATATGAAAAAAATTAAACAATGTTTTTGAGCAACGAAATAATGTTTTTCGAACAACGGAATGTGATTGTTTTAATAAATTATTAAATGAATAAATAATGATATGCATATTATTAAAGGTTAGGCACATGCTCGTCTTTTCTCACAGTCCGTTTTTCACAACTTTTTACTGACCAGTTTTTTTTTCTTTTTTCGGTGTACACTTACCTATCAGGCTGCTAGAGAATTCCGGGGTTTTTGGAAAACATTTCCAAATATTTTACATTTTAGGAGGGGGGATCAGTTTCCAATGTTAATTCTACGTAGACTGATCCCCCTCTTTTTGACCATCTCAATTTTTAAAAAATCTTTTTCGGTGTATAATTACCTATCATGTCAATGGAGAATTCCGGTGTTTTCGGAAAGAAATTTTTTTAAATTGAGATTTTAAGACAGGGGATCAGTTTTCAATGTAAATTCAACGTAGACTGATCCCCCTCTTTTTGACCATCTCAAATGTTTTTAATTATTCTTCTGCTTACAATTACCTATCATGTCGCGATAGAATTCCGGGGTTTTTGGAAAGAAATTTTAAAAAAAAAGATTTTAAGACGGGTGATCAGTCTTGTTCGCCTTTTACCATAGTCCGCTTTTCGCAACTGTTTACGTCTTAAAATCTCAATTTTTTTTAATTTCTTTCCAAAAACGCCGGAATTCTCTCGTGACATAATAGGTAATTGTAAGCAGAAGAATAATTTTTTTAATTTGAGATGGTTAAAAAGTGGGGGATCAGTCCACGTTGAATTTACATTGAAAACTGATCCCCCGTCTTAAAATCACAATTTTTAAAAATTTCTTTCCAAAACCCCCGGAATTCTCTATTGACATGATAGGTAATCGTACACCGAAAGAGATTTTTTAAAAAATTGAGATGGTCAAAAAGAGGGGGATCAGTCTACGTTGAATTAACATTGGAAACTGATCCCCCCTCCTAAAATGTAAAATATTTGGAAATGTTTTCCAAAAACCCCGGAATTCTCTAGCAGCCTGATAGGTAAGTGTACACCGAAAAAAGAAAAAAAAACTGGTCAGTAAAAAGTTGTGAAAAACGGACTGTGAGAAAAGACGAACATGTGCCAAAGGTTATTTGTTATTTACTTTAAGTAAAAAAAGAAAACGAGACTTGTTTATTTGTTATTTACTTAAAAAAAATATATCAAAAGGGGGGGGGCGAGATTTCCAGTATATGGCTTTTTCCGGGAGGGGGGGATTCCACTTATCTGCGACATTACCGACTATCCGGAACTTTTTTCGTAAGGTATGTCAAAACGGTGACTTCCGCTGTAAGACAAATTCATGTATGCAGACGATCATAACGGTACTCTATTCGTACACTAGCTCCTACTATTCTAACTTTACGACTGAATTTTATGTTAAAGTTTTAAAAAGCCTTTTGTTATAAATGTTTAAATTTGATGCAATCAACCAAGAAATTCAACTGAATTCAATTTATTTTTTTTATTGTTTCTTAATTCTCAGATTTTCACACATTAAGATCATCTGATTAAACTTAATTATAATTTTATACAGTAATTAATATATTTTCTGTATTATTCTATACTTTCACTTTATTCTAGTTTGGCCAAGTCAAAAATGAAAAACCTACTTCGATAAACATTACTTTTGTCGATAGAAATTATTTGAAAGATAATCTAGGTACGTGCAAAATCAATGGCCGATTTTCAAAATGTAACCCCCCCCTCACCTTTAAAATCTAAGCTAAAATGTATTATTTTTTAAAACAAAATACACTTTTACTAAAGTTTTATTTTTATGTATTAATAATAAAAAAACGTTACTTTTGGCGACATAAATTATTTGAAAGATAATCTTGGTACGTGCAAAATCAACGGCCGGTTCCCAAAATATACAAAAAAAATTAGGGGAATCTTTTACGAAAATCAACAGAACGAAAAAAAGGATGAAAAAACAAATGTACAACAAATAAATGTTAGAAAGGCAAGTTAAGTTACTCATCTACCTACCTGGATAATTTTTGTTTGTTTTTTAAAACTTATTTTTAAGGGTGGTTTTCTTGTTCAAAACAGTCGATGTTTACTGCTCGGAGAGTAATTCAAAAAAAAGATTCGTCCATGGCCAGGACTTGAAAAACCGAAAACTAAACAATATACTGATAGAAACTGATAGAACATTACATTTTCGCATGATTGTTGACATTTATTGTATGCATTTCTATCAGTGTGTTGTTTAGTTTTCGATTTTTTTATCGATTTTCCAGTCCTGGTTATGGGCGACCCTCCATTTAAATTTTTTTTCGAGTAGTCAACAGCGACTGTTTTGAACAAGAAAACAACCCTTTCAAATAAGTTAAAACACAAATAAAATTATCCAGGTAGGTAGATGAGTAACTTGATTCTAGCTAGGCAATTTGTCCTGACAACATTCCAATCATAGTGTTTCAGAAGCTGCTACCAGAACTAGCTCTGATTCTTACAAAGCTGTTCAATCATTGCTTAAAGGAGAAATGCTTCCCATCATTTTTAAAAAAAACTTTTCAGTCATTCCATCATTAAAAAGTAGTAGAAATCGATCTTCTGCATCTCAGTACGGACCAATCAGTCTCCAGTGCGTCATGAGTAAGTTGTTTGAATCTGTGATAAATCAAGAAGTGTTAGGTTAATAAGAGTAGTCGTTAATGGACAGAAGTCAGAAACAGATACTATCAATGATTGTGTGCCTCAAGGATCCATTCTAGACCCAACCCTCTTTCTGATCTTTATCAATTATCTCTCAAATCATCTTTTAATTTTTGTTGACATTTATGCAGATGAGACAACCATCTATGGCAACACTTCGAAGAGCATTAATGATTAAGATCTTTCTGTTCTATCTCTTCCGACCTGGAGCATGTAGTTCAATGCAGAAAAGGGCGGTTGGTTACTTTGAATGCAACTAAAACCAAACATGTCTCCTGTCACCACCAACGCTGAGGTCGTCACTTTGCTGAAATTGAAATGAATGGCTCTCTCATTGAGGAAGCCCTCTACTTTAATAAGTTTCTAGTACTGACCTTCATTCCAGATATGACATGGAAGACGTAAATCAAATCTATTGATCAGGTTGCTGGAAAATTGGTTGGATAGTTCAATTCTGACACAATTGTCTCCTTATTTAATAGTCTGATACGTCCTAAGATGGAGTACTGTTGCCACATATGGGGAGATGCCACTCAGAGCACACTTTTCTGCCTTGCCAGAGTACAAAATAGGCTTCAAAATCTTGTAGAAAATATCTCGCTCTCTTTGCTACAGCTTTCTTCTCACAGAATAGAGGTTACTAGTTTTTCTCACCTCTATCATTATTTTCATGGTAAGTGCTCAACTGAGCTCCAAACTATGGCTACCCTTGTAAAACATTCACAACAAAAACTTGTCTCGTTACAACCACTGTAGATAAGTTTCATTTATTCCTCTGTGTACCCAAAGCTGAACGTAACTTCCACAAGAAAAGTTTATTTTCAAGAACTACTCGTCTGTGGAACACAATACCACGGGTTTGCTTCCCTGCTGACTACAACATAGTCATTTTCAAGTCCAATGTTTACAAATTCTTGTTTAGCCTATCTCTGAAATAATCAAATTTTACAATTTAAACCATCATCTCAAATCCTAATATTGTCTCACTGTCCTAACAATCTAATTGACCCTTATCCTCAAGTGAACTTTTGGCCTTGATAATTGGTGACTTGTTAGGACATTAAAAAATATTGTTTAAAGAAAGTAGAATCTCATTTGTGTAGAGAATAAGCATAAGTTGTGAGGGTAGAAGTTTATCTTATTTTCTTTTTGGTTCACATTTTCTCAAATTTAAGCACAAACAATTTTGACTTAGTAATAAATGACCTTATATGAAATCAGTTCAACAAAAAAAGAAGAAATAATTTCTATAGACTTACATACAATAAATGACAACAATAAGCAGAAGTTCTGAGTGTGTAACATTCAGTTATATAGTATTCTTCTCTTTCCTACTTGTTACATGAAAGCATGTAGTAGAGGTGCATACAGACTAATCAAATTTGTTTGTACAAAGTCTTTTTGCGTTGATTGTTTGACTGTTAACCTTGGTCTCAGACATTCAAAGAGCAAGTAAACAACTGACCTCTGACCTACTACAAGAGTGGAGAGGTTGAGCCCTGACACTCAAAGTGTTCCTTCTATCCTGAGGGGAACCAGGGTTATTGTTGCTTCTTAAACATTAATGTTTTCTCCCTCAAAAGCCACATTAAATCTAGGCTTTTCTGGAATTTATTATCCATTATCAAATATTTCAAACTGTGATTGGAATCATCAGCTCAGTCTATATCCAGTTTCGTCTGCTAATAGTTTCCGGATAGTAAAACATTTGTATGCTGTGCAGGGGTCTATCGCAAAGGCTTTGTAGAGCACAGTCTACGTCTGCGCAACATTGGCCTTATTATTCTCGCTTAGCTGCTGGTAAATATCTAGAGTGCCTTTTTGTTAGTCAAAGAGAAATGACCAATTCGACCTGCTTGACCCCACATAAATGACAGGTTAGCTCCACTCTCCCAACCCAGTCCACCACAGATGTAGATCCATCAAACTCATGGATGAGTTTGAGGTCGAACTTAGCATCCGTCATTATGTCACAAATAAACAGCACACAAAAGCCGAGATAGCTTTAACAGTGACTTGTGTTCCTTTTTCTTCCAGGCAACACGTTTTTCCTTCTTTTAACCGTATTATCCAAACGCATGCGAACTTAGAGACATTCTCTACTCAACTGGCGTCAACCCAAAAAACACCGCCTTTTATTTAGCCTTTTTTGCCGCACCTGATTTGCATAATACAACCCTCACTTTCTTTCCTTCTGGACCTGCGTGATGGCTGCTACACACCCCATATCTAAAAATTTACAAAGATGGTTGCAGGATTAAACTTTTCTGTTATTTTTGGATATAATTGATATATCTATTTTCATTATGGCAGTAATTGTTAAATAAAATGTCTTATTCATTCACAGGTAACAGCCACAGTGGAGAAAAATGAAAGTATCTGATACACATATATAGAATAGAAGTGTTAGTCTTCTGAAATGTGTGAATTCATGTGAATAAAACACATTTAAAAACAAACACTGGAGAGAAAGCACACGTTTGTGAAATTTGTATCTCAGCATTTATGTAACATATTCTTTAAAATAAATATACTGTCTTGCACTGTGTTTCATTAAGTATTAGTCCTTTGATTTGTAAGATCTCAGTTAAGTGAAATAGAGCAAAAAACCTTATTCGTGGGAAATTTGTAGTAAAAGATTTACAAAGAAATCTGATGTAAGAATATATATATTATCCCACACTAGAGATAAATCTTATTAGTGTGTAAATAATGCATACAGAAATTGGGGAGAAAACTTGTTCTTGTGAAATTTGTGGTAAATTATTTACAAATAATTATAATGTAAAAAGACACATGCAAACACACACTGCCTCGAGTGTCTTCGGTCTCTCTGTACAAGGGTTTGTCAGGACAACCTGACATGAGGATACTTACCCTACAAGTAAACCCTGACCAAATATTCAAAGTACATAGTACCTGCAGCACAAATAAGATCCCCTCGTACGAGGAATAGTGCATCTGCTCCTTGTGATGTTACCTCAAGTAACACCACGTGCTGGATACTCCACCAGACTAGATGAATTCTTGTCCTGGAATCCGGTAAGACCAACAGACCACAAGAAAGATATACTATGACATATTGACTGGTCAGTTGGGGAGAGAAGAAATTATTCTTAACTTTTTTACTAACTCAATGCTTGAGAAATAAAAGAGAATTTTAATAGAATACTCGGGTATCTATGTATCTCATATAGAGATCAAGTGTTAGCCCCAGGAAGGGGCCCCTTGATTTCTGAGAACTTCGACTGAAGTAAAATTAAACATTAAGGGAAAAAGCTTCTTGTAAAATTTGTGGAAAATCATTTGCAAACAAATATAATGTAAAAATACATATGCGTAAACACACTGGGGAGAAACCTTATTCTTGTGAAATTTGTGGTAAATCATTTACTACAAAACCTGAAATAAAAACACACACACGATCCCACACTGGGGAGAAACCATCTTCTTGTGAAATTTGTGGTAAGTCATTTACTACAAAACCTGAAGTAAAACACACACACACGAACCCACACGGGGGAGAAACCTTTTTCTTGTGAAATTTGTAGGAAATCATTTACTCAAAGCTATCATGCAAAAATACACATGCGTACACACACGGGAGAGAAACCTTATTCTTGTGAAATTTGTGGTAATTCATTTACTACAAAACCTGAATTAAAAACACACACACGAACCCACACTGGGGAGAAACCTTTTTCTTGTGAAATTTGTGGTAAATCATTTACTACAAAAAATGAAGTAAAAATACACATGAGAACCCACACCTGCATTATCCCCAGCACTAAGCCCACCTTCACCACCACCATCTCCACCCTTTGAGCCAGATGAGGAACAATTGGCAGTTGAGGAGAACCTCAGTAACACCATTGAGGAGGTCAAGTCAATGGGACTAGAGAACCGACCACAACTGTCAAAAATAAAACCCTACAGAACCACCAAAGCTCTCATCACTAAAGTCAACACTGCACTGCAGAGACTGGTACCAGATGCAGTGTCGCTCACGGAACTCAACCAGATCACATATGCAGCTGGGCTTTATATCGATAGGATAACATTCCCTCAAAAGAACGTTAAAAAGCGATTTAATCCCAGAGCTTCCAAAACTACACCTGAATGGAAGCTCAAGCTGCAAAAAGAATTAAACCTCCATCGGAAAGAAATGAGCCAAATAAAACAGTTCCTCGCAGCTCCCACAACAGAAGGGAGACTGAAAAACACCATCAGCAGACTCCATGCAAAGTACCACACCACCAGCAGTGAGGAACTAAACAACGTTGTCAGGGAGCTGGAAGGCAAGATACCAGCACTTGCTAAAAGAATAAAAACCGAGGAAAATAAGAAGAAGGCCCAGTCCCAGAACAAACAGTTTGAAGCAAACCCTAGAGTGTTCTATAGAACTCTAATAAGGGATACCATTACTGTAGAAAAACCACCTGAAGAACAAGACCTGGAGAACTACTGGCGACCCCTGTTTGAGTGTGAGGGAGTATACAACCAAGAGGCCCAGTGGATTGGAGACATACAGAGGATAAATGAGACCAAGCCCACAATGCCGGAGCCAGTAATTACAACAGAAGCGACTAAAAAAAAACTAGCTCTGTTTGCTAACCACAAGAAACCTGGCATTGACAATGTCTCCAATTTTTGGTTAAAGCAGTTGACTGCACTCCATGGCCACTACAGTAAATGCTTCAACAGACTACTGAGGGGTGAAGAGGCAACACCACCATGGCTCACAAAAGAGACACAATACCCAAATAAATACAGACCCATATGCTGTCTCAGTACCACCTACAAGCTCTTTACTGGCCTGGTAGCCGATAGCATCTACGACCATCTCTCCTCTGGGAACTACCTAGAAGATCAACAAGCTGGCTGTAGGAGACGATGCTTTGGTACCAAGGACCAGTTATTGATTGACAAAACAATTTTAGAGGATTGTAGGAAGCGGCATAGAAACCTGAGCATGGCATGGATTGATTACCAGAAGGCCTATGACAGCGTGCCCCACTCATGGCTACTACAGTGCCTTGACCTGTATAATATCAGTCCAATAATTAAAAAAACAATGACAGCCCACATAAAAATGTGGCAAACCAACATCTCACTAAGCCACAGCCATGGAAAGATTACCATCCCTAACATTAATATCAGAAGGGGAATCTTCCAAGGTGACAGCCTATCCCCGTTGCTCTTCTGCATGGCAATAGACCCACTTAGTAAGCTTCTCAACAACAGGGGAGAGGCCTACAACCTGGGCCAGGGACGCCAGAGAGATCCATCCAAGAAAATCAACCACCTTCTCTTCATGGATGACCTTAAGCTGTATGCAAGCTCTGACACTGAATTGCAGCAGCTCCTGCAGGTTGTGCACACCTTTTCCAAAGACATTGGAATGAAATTTGGCTTGGATAAATGCGCCAAGTGCTCCCTCAGGGCTGGGAAAAAGATTCAGACAGACAATCTACAGCTAGATGAGGAAAATGAGATACGAGATCTCGAAGAGCAGGAGTCCTATAAATACCTTGGCATTGAGGAAAATGACACCATCCAACATGCCAGGATGAGAGAGAAAATTGGCAGAGAGTATGTACGCCGTGTCAGAAAGATCTGCAAAACACAGCTTACAAACAAAAATAAAATAACTGCCATTAACCAACTTGCAATGCCAGTAATTACGTACAGCTTTGGCATCATTGATTGGCCTCAACAAACCATCAACAGGCTAGATGTAAAGACTCGAAAAATGTTAACCCTCCATAGGGTCATCTATAGAAATCAGTGTCTGCCAAGACTGTACTTGCCCAGAAGAGAGGGAGGATTGGGTCTATCAGAGATAAACCACCAGCACAGAGCCACTATTGTCAGCATTGGCCAGTACCTCAGAAGCTCCTTAAACCCCAGCCTAGCAATGGTACGTGAACACCAAGATTCAAGAGCCAGCAAAACAAATTCCATCACAAAGTTGGCCAAGCATTTTGGACAAGGCTGTCATATAGATGAGGCAGAAACACAAAGCAATCCTGCCACAGAGATAGCCCAAAAGAGCCGCAAGAGATACACCCAGACTTTTAAGAACAGGTGCATTGATGAGTGGTCAGAACAGAAACGTGCCACATACTTCCTCGATGAACTATCCAAGGACTATATTGATAAGGAAGGGTCCTTGGACTGGCTAAGAAGGGGAGCCCTCCACTACGACCAGGAGAGGCTTATAATGGCCGCACAAGACCAGGGCCTGAAGACAAATGCGTTTAAAAAGATGGCTGGTCTCAGTCAGGACAACAAGTGCAGGTTTTGCCACACTGAAGTGGAGAGTGTGAGCCACCTGATATCGAGTTGCAAAATCATGTTGGCAGATGGCTCCTATACAACACGACATAATGGAGTGTGCAGGTACCTCCACTGGACCATCTGTAAGAAACTGAATATCAGATGTAGCAGCAGGCACTGGGAACATCTACCTGAGAGAACTGTGGGGAATGAGACATACACCATCCATTATGACCATGAAATCCCCACAGCTACCTATCTGGAAAACGCAGCTGTCAAACCTGACATTGTAATATGGAACAAGCGAGAGAGAGTGGCAACTTTGGTTGAGGTCAGTGTCCCTAATGATGGGGGCCTAAATAGAGCTGAAAGGGAGAAAATAACAAAATATCAGGGTCTAATGTATGATATGAAAAGAAACTGGAACCTCAAAGAGATCTCTATCATTCCAGTTATCATAGGAGCCACTGGACTCATGAAGAAGAACTTGAAAAAGTATTTAGCAAGTATACCTGGTGAACCAAGTGCAAGAGAAATCCAGACAACTGCACTCAAGGGAACGGCCAGAATCCTGAAAAGAGCTCTCGGTTGGAGTCTGTAAATAGCGGGTGATCGTATGGCATTTGGAAGAATGCCCCGTCCCCAGCAAATGAATGAAAAGAAGAATAAAAAAAAAAGGGAGAAACCTCATTCTTGTGAAATTTGTGGTAAATCGTTTACTAAACGTAGTAGTGTAAAAATACATATGCATACACACAGTGCAGAGAAACCTTATTCTTGTGAAATTTGTGGTTAATCATTTACGACAAAAACTCAAGTAAAAATGCATACCCGAACCCACACTGGGGAGAAACCTTATTCTTGTGAAATTTGTGGGATATCATTTACTAAAAATTATAATGTAAAAATACACATGCGTACCCACACTGGGCAGAAACCTCATTCTTGTGAAATTTGTCGGAAATCATTTACGACAAAAACTCAAGTAAAAATGCATACGCAGACCCACACTGGGGTGAAACCTTATTCTTGTGAAATTTGTGGGAAATCATTTACCAGAAGTGATTATGTCAAAATACACACACGAACTCACACTTAAGAGAAAGTTTATTCTTGTAAAATGTGTAGTTAATCATTTACTAGAAAAACTGAAGTAAAAATACACATGTGAACCCTCACTGGAGAAAAACTTTATTCTTGTGAAATTTGTGATAAATCATTTACTAAAAGTGATAATTTAAAAATACGCACATGAATTAATCTGGGGAGAAATCTTATTCTTGTGAAATTTATTGTTAATCATTTACTACAAAAACTGAAGTTAAAATACACATGTGAATCCTAACACCAAACCACACTAGACAGATACCTTATTCTTGTGAAATTTGAGGAAAATTATTAACTACAAAAACTGAAGGTTTCTGTCAAGTGTGGGTTCGCATGTGCATTTACACATGCGAACCGACACTGGAATTCTTGTCCTGGAATCCGGTAAGACCAACAGACCACAAGAAAGATATACTATGACATATTGACTGGTCAGTTGGGGAGAGAAGAAATTATTCTTAACTTTTTTACTTACTCAATGCTTGAGAAATAAAAGAGAATTTTAATAGAATACACGGGTATCTATGTATCTCATATAGAGATCAAGTGTTAGCCCCAGGAAGGGGCCCCTTGATTTCTGAAAACTTCGACTGAAGTAAAATTAAACATTAAGGCAGAAACTTGATTGTTGTTAAATTTGTGGTAAATCATTTACTATAAAAATTGAAGTAAAAATACACATGCAAACCCACATTGAGTCCTAGCCACCTAATGTCTGGATGCAAGATTCTTTTGGCTGATGGCCATTACACTGCCGATACAACAAAGTATGTAAATACCTACATTGGAAGATCTCCGGAGAGATGCCGCTTGAAAGATCACTCAACATCTGGAAACATGAACCCTCATCCATAACATCGAATGGAAAAGTGACAGTGTTCTATGATAAAGACATACAGGCGGGCAGATACATAAAAGACAAGGCCATCAAACCAGACATTGTCATCTGGAACAAACCAGAAAAAACTGCTCTCATCATTGATGTAACCGTCCCAAATGACTATGGCCTCAATAGAGCCAAACGGGAAAAAATAACCAAATACCAAGACCTCAAAAATGATTTAAAAATAATATGGTTCCTCGATGAAATAAACATCATACCAGTTGTAGTGGGGGCAACTGGTCTAGTGAAAAAAAATCTAAGTAACAACTTAGAAACAATCCCCGAAAGACCAAACTGTAGGGAAGTACAGATAGCAGCCCTAAAAGGAACAACATCTATCCTTAAGAGAGCCCTCGGATATAAATTTTACTCATAAGGAAATCAAGTGTTAGCCTCAAGACGGGGCCGCTTGATCTCTTTAGATAAACTGAATTAAAATGATAAAAAAGAGAGAAACTTTATTGTTAAATTTGTTGTAAATCCTTTACTAAAAGATATTTGCGAACTCAATAAGAAAAGTAAGAAATAAACAGAAAAGAGGATAGAGACAAGAAAACAAGGATGGAAACAACGTAAGAGAGCAGGGAAGTTTCTGGATGAACTTAACCAAGCATATATAGAAAGGGAGGCTTCACTCCAATGGCTCAAAAATGATAGACTTCTATTGGATGAAAATGACTTATTATAGCCGAACAAAACCAAGACTTATTCACAAATGGATTAAAGAAAAAATAAATGACCTAAAAACAAATGGCCAGTGTATGTTTTGCCATTCATTGATTGAGAGCCCGCACAACCTAATGCAAGATCCTATTGGCATATGGCCTTTACAATGTGCCACAATAAAATATGTAAGCACCTCCATTGGAAAATCTGCGGAGAGATGTAGCTTGACAGATCTAACATCGAAGAGCATGAACTTTTACCAATAACATCAGATGGAAAGGTGTGAGTGTTTTATAACAAAGACATACAGGCAGGGTAATACATAAGATCAATGTGGCCTAATGAAAAAGTTCCAAAGAAATACTTAGAAACAATCCTTGGAGAACCAAGATGTAGCATAATAGAGATAGGAGCCATAAAAGTTACTACAACTTCCCTAAAAAAAGTCTTTGGATATAAATTTAAACCGAAACAAAATCGATTGTTAGCTCCAGGAAGGAGTCCATTGATTTCCTTGAAATAACTGAAGTACAAAACAGAGGGAGAAGCTTTATTCTTGTGAAATTTCTGGGACATCATTTACAACAAAACCTGAAGTAAAAATACACATGTGTACCCACACTAAAGAAAAAAATATTCTGGTCAAATTTATGGGAAATCATTTACCACAAAACCTGAAGTAAAAATACACATGCGTACCCACATTGTGGAGAAACCTTATTCTTGTGAAACCTTATTTCATGTGGAGAAACCTTATTCTTGTGAAATTTGTAGTAAATCATTTACTAAAAGTTAAAATGTAAAAATACACATGCGAGCTCATACTGGCGAGAACCTTACATAATGGCCTACTGTGAATTGGGTGGAGATTTATAATCATCATAAGTGAGCCATTGTGCAGCTAGATATTTTTCACATTATTTTTTAATTTCTGCATTTTGGTACATTCAAGTAGATAGGGAGCAGGGAAGGAATTCCAAGAATAAAAAGCCTAGAGTTTCAATTACTTGAGACTTTTGACGACTGACGGAATGAACGCGAGCTACTCCAGTATTGGCCTTTTGATCAAAGTGTAGTATTTGTTCCAATGGATACTGTAAATCAATACTCCAGTCGGTCCGTTCAAAATTCTGTACAGATTCCCATGTGTGACAGAATGATTTCCGAGTTCGACAAGATTCATTCAGTGAAACGTAGTTAGAATAACATCCAATGCTGTTTGTTTAGTGCAGGTTAAATGTTCTATCATCAGTGTGAGCGATACTCAGAATACAATTACGAATTACTTAGAACATCCACTTGGTCATGGCTGACGGAAATGAGGTTACACCGGCCGGGATTTTGTGAAAATTACATGCAAAATTCAAACAGTAGTCCATATAATCAAAATAATACAAAATTTTGATAAAAAATAATCTTTGAAAACATTCTTTTCATAGAAATAAAGAGGTTAAAAGTAAAACATATTGGTCAATATTTAAAGAATTCCTTAGAATAATTCTCCAAATTAAAAAAATTCAGAGTAACTCAAACAAATACATTTCTCATCTATTTGTGATACTATTCTGTGGAGTTATACAGTGTTGCATTCTGAGTGACTCGGTACTAAATATAGTCTGAGGATGTGAGGATCGCATGCAACTTGACAAACTGCCCCATCAACTATTTCATATGAATGCTGGGGTCAGAAGTGGGAGTAAGGAGTTATCAAATAGAACAAATATAAATATAATCCACATAATTTTGGTGAGCGTGGTATAGTCTTGAGATCATTTCCCTAAATCCCCATATTTACTTGAGATACCGTGAACTGTTTCCCTGTTTCTGCAATGGAGACATATAAGATGTTCTGGATACATGCAAATGATACACAAATGGAATCGTTTAGAGGGACTGTAGCGTTTCTGCCTATCATTGACTTAGATCCATCAAATATGTCATATATCTATTCTACCTTTATATTCCTGATTGGCCAAGAAAATGATAACAACACAACTGATATCTAATTTGACCAGCCAATTGTAAGGCTCAAACAATTATAGCTAATGAGACGTCTGAAATGTGTAGCACCGATTATTGGAGGACAACACATGAAGATTTTTTTCCTGGGTGTAGATGCCATGATGACAAAAAAAATAAATAACAAAAGCATTCTGAGAGCAAAAACCTCTGCAAGCTTATTGTGTTACCCTGACATGCATGGGAAATTCTGCACCTACAGACTGATTGAAAAGTGCCAGATTGACAGAGATTCGTCTGAAGTTACTAAATTGTATATTTTATGTCAAAATTAAAAGTGATGCCAAATCTTGAATCTGAATCAGATGAAATTTTATGTTCGCAGTATGCAATCTTATATAGTATTCAAAAGAATAGACAAGAAATTGACTGAGATGTGAAATTTTATAAGGTGATATGCAAGTTTTCTACTCGCCCAGTGTATTTATACATGAGTAAAAACATTCATGTGTTATCTTACTGAACTACATACCAATCAGCTTAAAAGTGATTGCATGTTAGTACAAAAGAAAATAGATCTTAATCGTTAAAATGCTACATTACCCCTTGCTTAGACGTAATCTTAATAATTAAAATGTTACATCACCCCCTGCTTAGGCGTAATCTTAATCATGTAACTGCTACATTACTGCCTGCTTAGGCTTAATCTTAATAATGTAACTGCTACAAAGCATCCAATGTACATCATTTCATATCGTCATTTTTATTTATAATTTTTAATGATGTGTTGGCACGTTCATCACATTCACTGTAAAAATACAGAGAATTTTTTGAGAAAAAGTGCAGATTTGTATATTTTTTTCGCGTTTTACTGTTAAAATAGGGACTTTATAGAAATGCATTGTGCAAAAAACTTGTGTTGCAATTATTTTGACCTTTTGTAAAAAGTGAGGCTTAGTAAACTGTACCATCACACAATATTCAAAATAACATTGTATTCAAAGCTCAACTAAGATTATCTAAACATGGCTACATACTGGCTCATACAAAGAAAGGAAAGTAATGGTGCACCTTCTCCTAGTGATGTTATCACAAGTAAAAACACTGAACTGGATACTCTACCAGACCAGATGAATTTTTGTCCTGTAATCCGTCAAAGCCAAGAAAAGTTTTTCAGACTGTTCACACGTAATTCTCTCTTTTAAAAAAGTAGAATCTCATTCTTTAGAGGGGGGGGCAAGTGATTTAACACAGGTTGTTATTCTACAATTTAGCCAAAAATATCTAGCTGACTTGAACTGGGCAGCTCCGTCGGCATTCCTTGGTAGGCACGCCTCATGCAGTAAGCAATAAATTTACTCTTCCCCAAAGAAGGGAGGCAAAGCCTGGCAGGGTGGACCTCCTAGAACGGCACAGGACAAACCCACAGACTGGCGGAATTAAGCCCCGAAGGACAAGACGACACCGGTCTATAGGGTGCAGTATCCATCGGAACAGATACTATACTTTCTTCCTAGCCAAAATGCCAGCAGTGCCCTATAATTGCCATTTATTAATTTATTCCTATTCAAAGACAATGGAAACGATCGGTTTGTTTTATTTGCACTGAATTATCTCCCTTGTTGACTTTTTATTATATTATCTGTAATTTTTTACTATCTTACCAGACGCAGTTTATCCCCTAATTGAGTTCACATTCTACTTTTTTGTGTGTAAGTACATTTAAACAGCCTAAAAAATCTACTAAGAAAGAATTAAATTTAAAAATATATATATATTTAAAGTTTTAGAGTTGGGGATCACTTTCCTTTATAAATTTGACCTAAAATGATCACCCATTTTCCGGTCAGTTAGCGTGAAAAGAGACATGTGACCGACTTAGTTTCCAATTTTAAGGAGAGGATTTTTTTTACTTTTCCAATAAAAACACCTGGAAATTTAGCCAAATTTAGACATATAATCGACTTGAGTTTCGAATTAGGGAGGGGAATAAATTAATACTAATACTCTAACACTAACTCTAATTCCTTAAACCTAAATCTAATTCCCTAACAGTAACACTCTGACCCGCCCTAACCCTAATCTTAATTTGCTTACCCAAAAACCCGGGATTCCCCTAACCCTAATTCCCTAACACTAAAACTCGGACCACCTTCAACCCTAACCTTAATTCCTTAACCCTAACACTCTGACCCCTCTCAAATCTATTTCCTTAACCCTAAAACTCGGACCACCTCCAACCCAAACCTTAATTCCCTAACACTAAAACTCGGACCACCCCCAACCCAAACCTTATTTCCCTAACACTAAAACTCGGACCACCTCCAACCCAAACCTTAATTCCCTAACACTAAAACTCGGACCACCCCCAACCCAAACCTTATTTCCCTAACACTAAAACTCGGACCACCTCCAACCCAAACCTTAATTCCCTAACACTAAAACTCGGACCACCCCCAACCCAAACCTTATTTCCCTAACACTAAAACTCGGACCATCTTCAACTCTAACCTTAATTCCCTAACACTAACACTGTGACCCCCCTCAACCCTAAACTCTATTTCCTTAACCCTAAAACTCGGACCACCCCCAACCCAAACCTTATTTCCCTAACACTAAAACTCGGACTCACCCAACC
This sequence comes from Sepiola atlantica, assembly GCA_963556195.1. Lineage (NCBI taxonomy): Eukaryota > Metazoa > Mollusca > Cephalopoda > Sepiida > Sepiolidae > Sepiola > Sepiola atlantica. The sequence continues at coordinate 153,453,350 of OY744525.1, forward strand.
CTAACCTTAATTCCCTAAGCCTCAACCTCGGACCATCCTCACATCTATTTCCGTAACCCTAAAACTAATTGTTTAAACCTAAAACTTTGACCCCCTCCAACCCTGACCCTTATTCCCTAACACTAACCTTAATTCCCTAACCTTAACATTCGTAACCCCCCCCAAAAAAAAACAATTTTCATGAAAAAAAAAACAATTGTCATGAAAAAAAAACAATTCTCATTGTACAGATTAGTTAACACCCCCCCCCACCCCGCCCGCATGATAACAATAGGTCTCCAAATATTAATGTTATTATTTCAGCACGGTTCGTAAACTGCATAAGTACCAAATGTTTTAAGTGTTTTTTAGGTGCTTCTTGCTTAAAAGTCCGAAAAAAAGATTTCTTTGTCTTTTACTGTTTAAGAGGTAAATAAGGGGCAGTAACTCTTAATTGTAATTTTGAGCCAGATTTTACGAGCATACGATCGCCTTGGTGCCGAAGGATTCCATCATTTGCGTGTGAATCACAAGTACAATTTTGTTGATCCACAAACCGGGGCCACCACCAACCACGTTGAACGTATGTGGTGTGAAGCAAAAAAGAAATAAATAAAATTGAATGTGGCACCCACACGCAAATGGTGGATTCCTATCTCGCAGAATTCATGTGGCGGCAGAAATTGCCCAAATTTGCAAACAAATTGCTGAATTTTATTCAGTATAAAACCCAAGTATAAACACAATAAATTCTTAAATTTTCCATTGCTAAATACTTTGTTGTTCATTTATTACTAATTAATTTTCTGTAAATTACGTTACATGTAATAACAACAGTTGATAAGAGTTACTGCCCCTTATTTACCTCTTAAACAGTAAAAGACAAAGAAATCTTTTTTTCGGACTTTTAAGCAAGAAGCACCGTTTTTTATCTATGTATTTCTTATCGTCACTTTTACTTCGCAAAACACAAGTATTTTCCATCATGCTTGATTTTATTTTTATTTTGCTATAATTCGCTAATTTCAGATTAAAAGAGCCCCCCCCCCCCCATTTATTTACCCATTCATATTTAAACTAGAAAAAAACTAAATTGGCTGAATTTCTACGTGTTTTTATTAGATAAGTATACCCCCACTCCAATTGGAAACTTAAGTCGATTACAAGTCTCGTAACGCTAACTGGACAGGAAATGGGTGCTCATTTTACGTTAAATTTATAAAGAAACGTGATCCCCAACTTTAAAATCTTAAATATTAAAAGAAAAAATTAATTCCTGGCAATGTTCAAGTACAACTTACTCTAAGCAAAGTTGTTTCCAACCGGAAACGGTGTCCGTTCGAAATTGGTTCCGATAATAAAAACTTCCTGTTTTGGTTAGTTTTGTACTGAATTTTATTTTAAATAATTTATTAGACAAAAATAAATAATAACTGTTAAAATTTCATTTTAAATAATTTATTTGACAAAAATAAATAATCACAGTTACTAAAAATAAATAATCACAGTTATTAAAAATAAATAATCACAGTTACTGAAAATAATAAAATAGGTTGTTTCAGAAATCATAGTACTGTTATTATATGGCCGAAGTAATTTACTTTTACTTGTCGACGAGAGAAACTCCTGCAGGTAGCTATTGAAATGTGCTGCGGTTAGTACGTCTTGTACGATATAATTCATTATCATAAAATACAAAAGAAATAAAACCAGAAAATTGACTACCAGAAACTAGAGAAAATTAAACTAAAGAATACCGGAAGTTGTTAAGTACGAAGTTTATTATCGGGTACGGATGGCGGCGTAACACCGTAGCAGCGCCGCAGAAACTGCTCTTAGAGTTAGTCGTACTTGAACATTGCCTAATTCCTTCTTTGGGGATATTTTTTCAGTCTATTAAAATGTTATCGCAAAAAAAAGTAGAATTTGAATTTTTTAGGACGTAAACTGCGCCAGGTAAGATAGTAAAAAATACCGAATTATCTCCCTTCTTGACTCACTCTTCTATGTCTATCATAACAAAATAATTTATATCTCAAAGAAGAAATTTAGATTTAAAATCTTAACATTTGATTATTATATCAATTTCATTTTTTATAACAAAAGATGTAAGAAATATATAAAGGTAAGTTCAACAACTACCGAAATTGTTTTCATTGCGTTCATTTTATGACTGAATTTCGAGTTTAAAAAAGTCTTTTTAACGTTGTATACTATTCTAACTTTACGACTAAATTTTATGTTAAAGTTTTAAAAAGCCTTTCGTTGTCAATGTTTAAATTTGATGCAACCAACAAAGAAATTCAACTGAATTCAATTTAATCTTTTTTATTGTTTCTGAATTCTCGGATTTTCGCACATTAAGATCATCTGATTAAACTTAATTATAATTTTATACAGTAATTAATATATTTTCTGTATTATTCTATACTTGCACTTTATTCTAGTTTGGCCAAGTCAAAAAAGAAAAACCTACTTCGGTAAACGTTATTTTTTGCGATATAAATTATTTGAAAGATAATCTAGGTACGTGCAAAATCAATGGCCGATTTCCAAAATGTAAAAACATTTAACCCCCCCCCCCCCAGCTTTAAAATCTAAGCGAAAATGTATTATTTTTAAAGCAAAATACACTTTTATTAAAATTTATTTTTATGTATTAATAAATAGTTGTGAAGGTAGAAGTTTATCATTATGGGCAGGACTTAAAAATCGATAAAAAAAATGCGAAACTAAACAATATACTGATAGAAATTGATAGAACATTACATTTTCGTATGATTGTTGACATTTATTGTATGCGTTTTTATCAGTGTATTGTTTAGTTTTCGATTTTTTATCGATTTTCAAGTAGTCGTGATGGGCGAGACTCCATTTTGAATTTCTTTTCGAGCAGTCAACACCGACTGTTTTGAACAAGAAAACCACCCTTTAATATAAGTTAAAATGATCCAGGTAGGTAGATGAGTAACTTTACTTGCCTTTGCTAACATTTATTTGTTGCACATTTGTTTTTTCACTCTTTTTACGTTCTGTTGATTGTAGTAAAAGATTCCCATCATTTATATCCACCTTCACCTAAAAATTCATCAAAATTCACGGGATCAACAAACTTTAATGACATTTTCAGTATTTTTTAAGCAATAATATTTTTTAAATCTTAGCAAAAATGTATTATTTTATAAAACAAAATACAACTTTACTAAAGATATATATTTATGTATTAATTAAAAAAATGTATGAAATAAAAAAATATGAAAATAAACCAATGTAGATGTTTAAAATCATATTTTTAATTATTTCTTATATATTACGAAAAAGGTCCCTAAATACTGTGTTAATAAAATCACTATAACTCAAAGAAAGATTAATTTCTTCAATTGGCAATGTTATTGAATAAAGCATTGCTTAATCAATATTTTCATCAATTGTGGCAACAATACTCCATGCATGGGCGGATGGTGGCTTTGTAGAGATACAGGATAATGTCAGGTGTGAGAAGTTTACTAGCACTGTAGAGGGAGCCAACCTTATTTGCGGCAGCCTTGGCAATGTCTTCAATGTATTTGTTCCAATTCATGTTACTTGTGGTGGTTAGGCCGAGGAGTTTGAATGATGAACTCTCAGGTAGGGTGTTATTTGCCATGACAATCGGTGGTTGGAGAGGTTTCTTGTAGTTATTGAAGGAAAGGAGCTTCGTTTTGTCATCATTAAAAGTTACCAACCATTTATGACCCCAATCCACTACAGCCTGGAGGTCATTTTCTAAGGATTCAGCCATTTCCTTGGATATGATCGCATCTGTTTTGCCAACATGGCAAGAGCGTGGTGTCGTCAACAAATAAACCAATCTCAGACTCTATGTCATCAGGGAGATCGTTTATATAGATCAGGAACAACAACGGTCAAAGGATAGATCCCTGGGGCACACCAGCATTTATGTCATGTTGCTTAGATGAACAGCCATTGCGGACAACCTGGATTTTTTTTTGGTTAGGAAGGATCTAATTATATTAAATAATTGTCCAGTAATACTGTATGAATGTATTTCAGGAGAAGCCCTTTATGCCATACCTTGTCATAAACCTTGGATATGTCAAGCGCTACTGCCTTAGCTTCATCTGCCTTGTCGAGTGTATGATACATGTGTTCAGAGATGACCGTTAGTATGTCTGCAGTAGATCGTGCTTGTCTAAATCCATACTGGAGGTCAGAAAGAAGTTTAGTATTAACTAATTGCCGTAGTATCGCTAGATTGATTAAGGATTCAAAGATTTTAGCAAAGATCGGCAGTAAACTGATTGGGCGGTAGTTCTAGGGATCGGTTCTATTTCCAGAATTCTTGTAGACTAGTACCACAGAGGCAATTTTCCAGCTAGCGGGGAAGCAAGATTCAGCTAGGCATTTATTGTAGAGTTTGGAGAGGACAGGGGCCAGTTCAGCAGAACATTTCTTTATTACTATTACAGGTATAAGGTCAGGCCCAAAAGCTTTAGAGGTGTCAATGTTTCTTATGATGTCTCTTACCTGGGATGGGGTGATGACCATGTTATAAAGTGTGGCTTCGGTCTGCAATGGGAATTTGGGAAGGGGGTTGTTTTTGAGTCCAAGGTGGAGTTAGAAGCGAAACACTGGGCAAGTATTTCAGCCTTATCAGTGGCCGTGCAAGCGACCTCATTATGGTTTGATAGTGGGGCAATCGTTGATTGACCATTATTCACTACACTGTTATAGATTTTCCAGAAATCACCGAGTACCTAGTTTCTGTGACTGAATGCCTTTTTTTGTTAACTCATTATACCTTCTCTTTGCTTTGTTTATCACGGCCTTGCAATTATTTCTTGACTCGATGAACTTATGTCTATTAGTAGCTGACTTATGGCGACCGAATTTACAAAATGCTTGTTGCCTCTCAGCAATGGCAGCTGCAGATTCCGAGGTGAACCATTGGAGAGAGTGGGGCTTGCTAAGGAATTTTCGCATGGGGACATAGGCTTCAATGCCTGCTTTGACCCATTCAGTTAATTCATTTGCACACTGGTCTGCAGGGAGTGAGAAGGTTTCCCTCAATGGAGCGTCACTGATGTGATCTCTGATTGACTCAAAATCAGCCTGCTTGTATCTCGTTGTTTTGAGCAACGGTTCATCAGCTTTGGACGACTTTTTAGGGTGATATGTATCATTAGCACAATGTGATCAGCATTCCTGAGTGGTCTATCAGCTTTTGTCACACATGCCTCATGGCATTGAGGTCAAGAAAAGGTCTAGAAGTGAGGCTTGTTGGTCTACTCGATCAGGGATGTGGGTGGGAAAATCGGCAGTCTGAGGGAGGGAGTGAGCTAAGGAGAAATTATACGTAGGGTTGTGTCAGTAAGGCTGGATAATCCCAACCAGTCACGGTGGTGGGCATTAAAATTCCCAAATACATGTATCTTGGCATTCGAGTCAATTAAGAGTACTCTATCTATGCTTTCAGAGACAGAGTTTAGCAGAGTACAGTCCTGGGTTGAAGGAGAGCGGTATAAGAAATATAAGTGACTAACTCTATGATGTAAGGTCAATCTTAAGCACATGTAGTCATGGTCATCTGATTCTAACCTATGTTCTCTAGTCACGGGGAGGGTGTTCCGAACATGAACTCCTAGCCCATGCATATGTTTGTCAGAGTCTTTACGGTAGAGTGGGAGGTAGTCAGTAGGTTTCTACGTCGTTGATGTTGGTTCTAAGTCTCCGGATATTTGTTAATGCGAGCCTCAAGGGCGGAGGCGAAAGTGTGTTTGGTTGGTTTGCTTTTATTTTTTTGTAATGACATGTTTGTTTTGATTATAGAATGTGTTGGCCAAGGTGGGTACTTGTTTGGTGCCAATAAGCTCATACAATCAGTCCTTTAGTCACGACTTGGTTCATGGGGATTGTGGCCTCGGAAAAGCCCACCTGAGATAATTGCAGGGTCCCTTTCCATGCGCGACATGGCACATACAACTACCCACAGTATTATGCAACTGATGATGGAGCAGCCGTTCTTGGCGCTACCCAAGAGTTTGGGCTCCTCTACATTCAGTCGGAAACAGCAGCCAGACAAGCTGTCTAACCTGTACCCTCAACCTGTCGAAACAAGAGAGACCCAGACTGGTCATGTAAGACTTAGTGATGAAAAAACTTTCCCCAAGTTGCCCAAATAGAGAGAAAGAGAATGGTGTTCATTGTCCTAGTAAGGAAACAAGGCTAGGCACTGGCTGTTTTTGAGACGTCCCAGCGCTGGTACCTCTGCGCCTGGCTAATAGACAAAGAAGGAGTGCAAGGGCCGGCGATAGGCAGAACCTATCTACTCCTTAAGTAATTGTAGGTTGGCCAACCGTATATTTTGTTCGAGATTCCAACTCTAGGAAGGTTGTCGATCAGGACTAAAGAGGCCTCCCTCCCCAACAGTTTACTGCCACAGCATAAGTAGTTGATAGCAAGGTTTTATTGTCAGAGATTTCCTTGTCTTAGATGGATGGCGTTACAGGTCTTACAAATCTAACACTCCGAGAGGAGTAAAATTAGCCTGCGCCCGTGAACTAGTCGGGTATTTCCTAGTCCCTGCAGGTAAAATACTTCTAATATAATGTATATATATATATATATATGTGTGTAGATAATAAGTTTTGTATAATAAAGAGGGAACAGAAAGTTGGAGATAGGTTTCCTTCTCGCAAATAAGTACAAATAAGAAATAGGCAAAATTTCAGGCCAGCATGAGATTTCAAAAAATTTCTTCAGTCAGAACTCAATAAACAAGTATATATATAACAAGACAGTATATATAAGGAAAGGAGAAAAAAATCAAGAAAACACAGGATAAATACTAGTACGTTTGGTAGCATTGTTTGAAATTGGTAAAAATGCCAAATACATTTAAGATATTAAAACAGAAAACTCAACTGAAACTTTGAGAAGACTTTCAATCCGGCCATGTGGATGGCATTAAATGGAGACGGGCTACTTTTTTTCAATAATAAATGTTATTTAAAAAGTTTAAAATAACCATTTATTAATAATAGAATTCAAATATGACAGTTTCTTTCAAAATTGAATTCTGTTTATTAATAAATAATTTTTAATGTTTTAACTTTTTATTTCAATGAATATTGTCAGTGTAGTCATTGACTTTAATTTACTTTTTTACACTTAAAATAAAAAAATACTCGTTTAGCTTTATTTTACAAGAATTAATGTAATTTATCGTTACGACACAATACAAGTAAAGAATTCTTACATGTGTCGTTACAATTAATTAATTATTTATTCTTTAAGAATTAATGTAATTTAAAATTATATTAATTCTTAAAGAATAAATCGAGTAATGTAATTGTTCAAGATTTTAATCAATTATCATGTAAAAATAATTAATAAAATTGACACAGTTCGTAACGTAAAAATTAAAAAAAACAACAAAAAAAAACTATTACTGCAGTTTGAGACTTCCATATTTTTAGATTTTGTAGACGTATTTTCTGTTTACCAGAAGATGTCCGGAACCTAACTTTCATGTTTTTGGGTGTAATTAAGCAATTTTTATGAAAAGAAAAAGGTACATACTTTTGTAACTCACTCTCTTTAGACTTTAATTTAATAATTATCTTTGAAACAGTTCCAGAAAACTGATATTTACCTTTCCGGCGAATTTAAAACATATTTCATTGAATCTGCAGTTTTAACTGATTTTTCTACTATTTTGATAACATTTTTTATTCTACTTTTTTTTCACACATAAATATACATTTGTTTCCTTTTAGATATTAACTTAATGCTTTTATCTTTCAAACACAATTAAACGTTAAACAAAAACTACTTTAAATAATTAATAAAAGACACTTTTAAGAACTATAGTCAGTACAAGCGACTGCCATTTTTGCACGTATCTAGATAATACAGTTGGGAAATTAGTCAAAAATATTTTATTTTACCTACTCATTCGTGACCTATTTGTGTTAAAAATGGATTATTTACTATTTAAAAGAAGTTATAAGTTTCTATTCTGTATTTGATCAGTGAAGGAGATGCATTTAGGGTATTTTTTCAATAATGTAATTTGTGGAGCTCAACTGGCGACCATATATAATTTTCAATCAGACATTATTTCTGATTACTCAGTTGTCTCAGTTATGATCAAAACAAAGTTCAACAAGACCGTGGATGTCAATTTTCATCGCAGAGTGTACAAATAATTGATATATGATTGGCACAGCCTCAGATCTTACATATCAACCAATTCTCCTCACTCCATTTGTGAAAAAAGTGTGTTCTTTATCGTCACATCTGCTATAACTGATAGGTCTACTTTTGGTTTTGAGAGTTTCATATTCTTTAAGAAATTACAACAACCAAACGGCGAGCTTTACTGCACCATGTCTCTTCCGACCTGGAGCACATAGTTCAATACAGAAAAGGGTGGCTGGTTACTTTTAATACAACTAAAACCAAACATGTCTCCTTTAACCACTAACGCTGAGGTCCTCACTTTGCTTAAATTTAAATGAATTACTCTCTCATTGAGGAAGCCCTCTACTTTAATAAGTTTCTAGTACTGACCTTCATTCCAGATATGACATGGAAGACTTAAATCAAATCTATTGATCAGGTTGCTGGAAAATTGGTTGGATAGTTCAATCCTGACACAATCCTCTCCTTATTTAATAGTCTGATACGTCCTAAGATGGAGTACTGTTGCCACATATGGGGAGGTGCCACTCAGAGCACACTTTTCTGCCTTGCCAGAGTACAAAATAGACTTCAAATAGAATTGAAAATCTCTCTTTCCTACAGCTTTCTTCTCACAGAATAGAGGTTACTAGTTTTTCTCACCTCTATCATTATTTTCATGATAAGTGCTCGACTGAGCTCCAAACTATGGCTACCCTTGTAAAACATCCACAACAAAAACTTGTCTCGTTACAACAACTGTAGATAAGTTTCATTTATTCCTCTGTGTACCCAAAGCTAAACGTAACTTCCACAAGAAAAGTTTATTTTCAAGAACTACTTGTCTGTGGAACACATACCACGGGTCTGCTTCCCTGCTGACCACAGCATAGTCGTTTTAAAGTCCAATGTTTAAAAATTCTTGTTTAGCCTATCTCTGAAATAATCACATGTTTTCAATTTAAACCATCATCCCAAATCGTAATCTAATTGACCCTTATCCTCGAGTGAACTTTTGGCCTTGATAATTGGTGACTCGTTAGGACATTAAAAAATATAATGTTTAAAGAAAGTAGAATTTCTTTTGGGGGAAGAATAAACATAAGTTGTGAGGGTAGAAGTTTATCATATTTTCTTTTCGGTTCACATTTTCTCAAATTTAAGCACAAACAATTTTGAATTATAAATAAATGACCTATTATGAAATCAATTCAACAAATAATGAAGAAATAATTTCTATAGACTTACGTACAATAAATGACAACAATATGCAGAAGTTCTGAGTGTGTAACATTAAGTTATATCATATTTCTCTCTTTCCTACTTGTTACCTGAAAGCATGTAGTAGAGGTGCATACAGACTGTTTGTACAAAGTCTTCTTGCAGGAGAGTAATGTGGATTGTTTGCCTGTTAACCTTGGTCTCAGACATTCAAAGAGAAAGTAAACAACTGACCTCTGACCTACTACAAGAGTGGATAGGTTGAGCCCTGGCAACTAAATGTGCCTTCATCCTGAGTTAAACCAGGGCTATTGTTGCTTCTTGAACAGTAAGACCATTAATGTTTTCTCCCTCAAAAGCCACATTAAATCTAGGCTTTTCTGAAATTTATGATCCATTATCAAATATTTCAAACTGTGGTAGGTATTATCAGCTCAGTCTATATTCAGTTTATATTGCACGTTGGCCAGTTTAATGTTATACATATATTTTGCATTTTTTTCTATCTCTTGTTTGTCTTTTTTGTAACTGGAATAGAGAGGTGAAACACGCAGAGGCATGGGTAAGGTAAGACTCTGATGAAATAATATTTTTAGTGTTTCCTGCCAGGTTTATGATGACACTCTTCCTGTACATGTCGAGACTGGTATTACTAGTTAAGCTAAACACTAAGTAGGAAAAGAGTTTCTGGTCTCAGACACATTTCTTCTCATCTATGTAGTATTTTTGCTGAGATTTGTTACCTCAGACATATGTGTTCTCATCATTCACTGGAAAATGCTTTTAGCTCAGACATATGTATTCTTATAGGTATAGTATTCACTGAAGGACTGTTAGCTCAGACATATAGGTTCTAATTTGTTTAATATTCTCACTTTACACCTGCCCTATTTTAAGGGTAAAATCTTTACAAATTATTTGTGATGATAAAAAGCTACTAAAATTAGATCCTGTAAAATGCTGGAAGTTTTGAACTACTGTTTTAACATGTCTGATTTTTTAAACAAATTCGGTATGTTGAATGCCATTTCTATATCGTTTAAAGTGAAAAGTTATAGCCTGTAAGGAAATGTTTGAAACAACTTAATTTCTACTAAATTTTACTGAATCTAACTACATTTGTTTTTGTATCCAATATCGTTGATATTTTACTTTTTATGTTTATGAAAACGATTATATCATTTGCTCAGGTGATACAAAAATATGACTACATCCTGTTTACAATTTAAAGTTAGAGACATCACTTACCCCATATCTAACAATTACCTAATGACAAAGATGGTTGCAGGATGAAACTTTTCTGTTATATTTGGATATAATTGATATATCTATTTTCATTATTGAAGTAATTGTTTATAAAATTTTTTATTCATTCACAGGTAACAGCCACAGTGGAGGAAAATGAAAGTATCCCATCCACATATATAGAATATAAGTGTTAGTCTTCTGAAATGTGTTAATTCATGTGAATAAAACACATTTAAAAACAAACACTGGAGAGAAATCACACGTTTGTGAAATTGTATCTCATCATTATTATACATATTTTTTTTTAAATACATATACTGTCCTGCACTGTGTTACATTTAGTATTAGTCCCAAGAAAGAGCCGTTTAATTTGTGAGATCTCAGTTAAGTGATATAGAAACAGAGCAAGAAACCTTATTTGTGGGAAATTTGTAGTAAAAGATTTAAATGGTAATCTGATGTAAGAATAGATATATGATCCCACACTAGAGATAAACCTTATTAGTGTGTAAATAATGCGTAATGAAACTGGGGAGAAAACTTGTTCTTGTGAAATTTGTGGAAAATCATTTGCAAACAAAAATTATGTTAAAATACACATGCGTTACCACACTGGGGAGAAACCTTACTCTTGTGAAATTTGTGGTAAATCATTTACTACAAAACCTGAAGTAAAAACACACACACGAACCCACACTGGGGAGAAACCTTATTCTTGTGAAATTTGTGGGAAATCATTTACTACAAAAAATGAAGTAAAAATACACACGAGAACCCACACTGGGGAGAAACCTTATTCTTGTGAAATTTGTGGGAAATCATTTACTACAAGACATTCTGTAAAACTACACATGCGTACACACACCGGAGAGAAACCTTATTCTTGTGAAATTTGTTGTAAATCATTTACTACAAAACCTGAAGTAAAAATACACATGCATACACATACTGGGGAGAAACCTTATTCTTGTGAAATTTGCGGTAAATCATTTACTAAAAAACCTGAAGTAAAAACACACACACTAACCCACACTGGGGAGAAACCTTATTCTTGTGAAGTTTGTGGTAAATCGTTTACTAGAAGGGATAGTGTAAAAATACACATGCGAACCCACACTGGGCAAAAACCTTATTCTTGTGAAATTTGTTGTAAATCATTTACTACAAAACCTGAAGTAAAAATACACATGCATACACATACTGGGGAGAAACCTTACTCTTGTGAAATTTGTGGGAAATCATTTACTACAAAAAATGAAGTAAAAACACACACACGAACCCACACTTAGGAGAAACCTTATTCTTGTGAAATTCGTGGGAAAATCATTTGCTACAAAAAATGAAGTAAAAACACACACACGAACCCACACTGGGGCGAAACCTTATTCTTGTGAAATTTGTGGGAAAATCATTTACTACAAAACATGATATAAAAATACACATGAGAACCCACACTGGGGAGAAACCTTATTCTTGTGAAATTTGTGAAAAATTGTTTACTAGAAGGGATCATGTAGTAATACACATACGAACCCACACTGGGCAGAAACCTTATTTTTGTGAAATTTGTTGTAAATCATTTACTACAAAACATGAAGTAAAAATACACATGAGAACCCACACTGGGGAGAAACTTTATTCTTGTGAAATTTGTAGTAAATAGTTTACTAGAAAGGATAGTGTAAAAATACATATGCGAACCCACACTAGGCAGAAACTTTATTCTTGTGAAATGTGTGGTAAATCATTTACTACAAGACATGATATAAAAATACACATGAGAACCCACGCTGGGGAGAAACCTTATTCTTGTGAAATTTGTGGTAAATCATTTACTACAAAACCTGAAGTAAAAACACACAGACGAAAACACACTGGGGAGAAACCTTATTCTTGTGAAATTTGTAGTAAATCATTTACTCAAAGCTGTAATGTAAAAAAACACATGCAAACCCACACTGGGGAGAAACCTTTTTACTGTGAAATTTATGGGAAATCATTTACTACAAAAAATGAAGTAAAAATACACATGAGAACCCACACTGGGGTAAAACCATATTCTTGTGAAATTTGTGGTAAATCGTTTACTAGAAGGGATAATGTAATAATACACATGCAAACCCACACTGGGGAGAAACCTTATTGGGAAATTTGTGGGAAATCATTTACTAAAAGTGATTATGGTAAAATACACATGCGTCCACATACTGGAGAGAAACTTTATCTTTGTGAAATTTGTAGTAAATCATTTACTACAAAAACTGAAGTAAAAATGCATACGCAGACCCACACTAGATAGAAACGTTATCCTTGTGAAATGTGTCGTAATTCATTACTAAAAGTTATAATGTAATAATACACATGCGAACTTACACTGGTCAGTTGGGAAGAGAATAAATGTATTATTCTTAACTTTTTTACTTACTCAATGTTTGAGAAATAAAGGAGAATTTTAAGAGAATATTCGGGTATCTATGTATCTCATATAGAGATCAAGTGTTAGGCCAAGGAAGGGGCCCCATGATTTCTGAGAACTTCGAGTGAAGTAAAATTAAACATTCAGGGATAAACCTTTTTGTAAAATTTGTGGTAAATCATTTGATACCAAACTTGCACTAAATGTACACATGTGTACCAACACTGAGAAGAAACATTATTCTTTTAAAATTGAGTGTACAAGTACCTCCACTAAACCATCTGTAAGAAACTGAATATCAGGTGAAGCAGCAGGCTCTGGGAACATCTACCTGAGAGAACTGTGGGGAATGAGACAGACACCATCCATTATGACCATGAAATCCGCAAAGCTACCTATCTGAAAACGCAGCTGTCAAACCACACATTGTCATATGGAACAAGAGAGAGAAAGTGGCAACTTTGGTTGAGGTCAGTGTCCTTAATGATGAGGGCCTAAACAGAGCTGAAAGGAAGAAAATAACAAAATATCATGGTCTAATGTATATGAAAAGAAACTGGAACATCATAGAGATCTCCATCATTCCAATTAGCATAGGAGCCACTGGACTCATGAAGAAAAACTTGAAAAAGTATTTGGCAAGTATACCTGGTGAGCCAAGTGCAAGAGAAATCCAAACACCTCACTCAAGGAAACAGCCAGAATCCTGAAAAGAGCTCCTGGTTGGAGTCTGTAAATAGCGGGTGATCGTATGGCATGTTGAAGAATGATTAGTCTCCAGCAAATGAAAGAAAACAAAAAGAAAATAAAACCAAGAGAAAACCCTCATTCTTGTGAAATTTGTTGTAAATCATTTAATACCAAACTTTCACTCTAATGTACACATGAGTACTCACACTCAGGAGAAACATTATTCTTGTAAAGTTTCTGGAAACTTTCTGGTAACTGTTTTACAACAAAATGTGAATTAAAATTTCACATGCATACCCACACTAGGAAGAAACCTTGTTCTTGTGAAAGTTGTAAATGATTTACAATAAAACGTCAATAGAAAGAAGGATGAAAATAAAAGAATAAATCATCTCTTTATGGACGATCTCAAACACTGCAGAATCTTAGAGACAACTCGTATCTCTGATATAAATTGTGAAAGATTACACAGAAGAAATCTGCATGGACTTTGGATTCGACAAATGTGCTAGATGCACAATAAAGAAAGGGGAAAAGACAGCATCAGAACATCTTAATATTAACACTGGCTCTATTGAAGACCTAGGAGAAGATGCTGTCTATAAATACCTTGGAGTAGAAAAGAATGAGACGCTTGATCCCGGAAAGAAGAGGGAAAAGGTACAGGGAGAATATATTAAGCGCCTGAAAAAATCCTCACATCAGTACTCTCATAAAAAAGAAAGTAACTGCCATAAACCAACTGGCAATACCTGTCGTTCGGCATTATCGATTGGCCACAAGGCTACATCAACAAACTAGACACAAAAAGAGCAGGGAAGTTCATTGAAGAACTTAACCAGAGACATCTGCATAGCGTTTGGATTCGAAAAATGTGCTAAATGCACAATAAAGAAAGGGAAAAAGACAGCATCAGAACATCTTAATATTAACACTGGCTCTATTGAAGACCTAGGAGAAGATGCTGTCTATAAATACCTTGGAGTAGAAGAGAATGAGATGCTAGAGCACGGAAAGATGAGAGAGAAGGTACAGAGAGAATATATTAAGCGCCTGAAAAAAATCCTCACATCTGTACTCTCATCAAAAAATAAAATAACTGCCATAAACCAACTGGCAATACCTGTCGTCTCTTACGGGTTCGGCATTATCGATTGGCCACAAGGCTTCATCAACAAACTAGACACAAAAACTCGGAAAATGCTTGCCTTAAATAAAGTCATTTACCGACATCAGTGTATGGACAGACTTTACTTACCGCGAAGAGAAGGTGGTCTGGGCCTCATTGAGATCAATCATGCCTACCGAGCCTCAATGGTCAGTGTGGGACAATATATAAAGAGCTCCTGTGATCAAAAAATGAGAATGGTGAATGAACATCACACCAAATACCTTCCTCAGATGACCTCAACAACAAAACTAGCTGATAATTTCAGTGGAAACACACTGGAAAACACTAGCGAAGATGATAACAACCCAGCAACCCTGATCGCGCGCAAGAAGAGGGAGGAGTACACGAAAAAGGAGCTGAAGACCAGACTAGAAGGATGGCGAAATAATAAAAGAGCAGGAAAGTTTATTGAAGAACTCAACCGGAGCTATATCGACAAGGAGGCTTCACTACAATGGCTCAAGAGTGGCAACTTCCCGTTCGATGAGGAACGGATACTAATAGCAGCACAAGACCAAGGCCTACTTACTAATGGATTTAAGAAAATGGCGGGTCTACAAAAAACTGACCAGTGCAGGTTCTGCCACTCTGCCATTGAAATTCCAAGTCACCTAATGTCTGGATGCAAGATCCTTTTGGCTGATGGCCATTACACTGCCCGCCACAACAAAGTATGTAAATACCTACATTGGAAGATTTGCGGAGAGATGCAGCTTGAAAGATCACTGAACATGTGGGAACATGAACCCTCACCCATAACATCGAATGGAAAAGTCATAGTGTTCTATGATAAAGACATACAGGCGGGCAGATACATAAAAGACAAGGCCATCAAACCCGACATTGTCATCTGGAACAAACCAGAAAAAAACTGATCTCGTCATTGATGTAACCGTCCCAAATGACCATGGCCTCAATAGAGCTGAACGTGAACAAATAACCAAATACCAAGACCTCAAAAATGACCTTAAAATAACATGATCCTACAAGGAAATATGATTCATACCGGTTGTAGGGGGGCAACTGGTCTAGTGAAAAAACTCTAAGAAAATACTTAGACGCAATCTCCAAAAGACCAAATTGTAGGGAAGTACAGATAGCAGCCCTAAAAGGAACAATATCTATCCTTAAGAGAGCCCTCTGATATTAGTTTTACTCATAGAGAAATCAAGTATTAGCCTCAAGAGGGGGCCCCGCGATCCTTTTAAATAAACTGAATTAAAATGATAAAATAAGGGAGGAACATCTTTCTTGTTAAATTTGTGGTAAATCATTTAATACCAAACTTGCACTAAATGTACACATACGTACCCGCACTCATAAGAAACCTTATTCTTGTAAAGTTTCTGGGAAATTTGTGGAAAATAAAACGTGAATTAAAAGTGCACATGCACACTGGAGAGCAAGTATACTTTCTGCACCCAAAAGAACAGCCAGAATCCTGAAAAGAGCTCTCGGGTGGAGTCTGTAAATAGTGGGTGATTGTATGGCTTCGTCCCCAGCAAATGAAAGAAAAAGAAAATTTAAAAAAAGAGAAACTTTAATCTTGGAGTGTCTGAAATAGCGATATTATTATTGAATAAAGCATTGTTTAATCAATATTTTTACCAAAAAATAATATAATTGCAAAAAATATTTCATGTGATTTTAATGATTAGAGTTTCTGGAAAAATTAAAAATGCGACATAATTATATTTCCCTTTCATACATAAACGTGGCATCATCAGCGCAAGAAATTTTTTTATAATCTTGAAAATAAACCAAAAATTGACAAATTTGAGATCCAGGAACTTAACTAAAAAAGAATTTTTTAAATTGGATAATTTCTACTAACGATAAACTTTGATTGGTATGGTAGCCGGTTCTGTAATAACCAGGTGGGATTAGCCTTCCAACAACCACTCACTTTTACACCACCCTCAAGTTTTATTTTTAGAGATTGAACAATTTCGTTAATTTCACAATTCATCGTCAATTATTTAGAAAAAAGTATATTTGTTTTGTCTTTTTTTCATTAATAAATATTTAAGAAGTTAAAAACAATTATTTATTAATTATTTATTAATAAATAAAGAGAATTCAAACATGACATTATCTTTCAAAATTGAATTCTGTTTATCAATGAATAACTGTTTTAACTTTTTTTTCAATGAATACATTGTCAGTGTAGTCATTGACGTTAATTTATTTTTTCATACTTAAAATAAAAAATACACTTTATTTTAAAAAGAATCAATGTAATTTATCGTTGTGACACGTTAAGAATAACTCGAGTAACTAAAGTTTTAAATCATGTAAAAATAATTGATAAAATTGACGCAGTTCGTAACATAAAAATTACTTTTAACATTTAAAAAAGTTTTATTTCAAATTCTAAGGAAAAACATTGGTAAAAAGACGTCATCAATAATTTCAGAGTATTACTGAATAAAAAACTAATACCAAGTTAAATATGAACCTTTTTAGTTAAAAATAAAATAAGATCTTAATTGCATACACTCACAAATATTTTAATTAAATAAGCATTTCTTTTTTATTATAACAAAATAAGGGTACTTAAATGTGTATATAACCTTAAAAAGAATAAAGAAATTAATGGATAATAATTTTTCAACTTCTATAAACTATTACAAAACCATTTTTATATATGAAGTTAAAAATGATAAATTATAACATTTTTGTCTTCCATATATTTTGCATATATTTTGCAATTGGTAAAAAAGTCGTTTACCGTAAGTGATGCCGGATTTTACTAATTTATGACTTTTGGAGGGATAATTTTGCTAATTTTTAGTAAAACGTTGAATTTTTTTTTAAATCCAGTATCTTATGACTTTAATTTAATAATTATCTTTGAAATAGTTCCCAAAAACTTATATTTATCTTTCAAGGGATTTTTACAAGTATTTTTTTCAAAGTTCAAAATTCACTGAATGGTTTGGTTTTTTACCGGCTGTAATTACATATTTCATTATAATTGATTTTTCACACGTAAATATGCAGTTTTTTTCGTTTAGAGATTAAGTTTAGTCTTTTATCTTTCAAACACAATCAAAGTTTACACAGAAACTAATTAAATAATTAATGATAAGCCCTTTTTAATAAACATAGTCCGTACAAGAGGCGGCCATTTTTGCACGTAGCTAATTAAAGAAAATTTTTGTTTACGTTTTTTTGAGTAACATTAAATAAAAAATTACATAAAGTTAACATCATGAAATTAATTTTTAGATACTATTTTTTTTATTTATATTTAAAAAAATTAAATTTACGTTATGGAATTTTTTCATTACAAACATATTTCTTGAAGTAAATTTGTATGTGTCCAAAAATATGAATTCATTATTTATTAATATTTTTAAAAAGTTAATAAAATTAACGTCATGAATTTTTTTTTCATTACAGGCATATTTTTTTAAGAAAATGTGTACATGTCCACAAATATGAATTTATTATTTATTAATATTTTTAAAAAGTTAATAAAATTAACGTCATGAAATTTTTTTCATTACATACATATTTCTTAAAGAAAATTTGTATGTGTCCACAAATATGAATTCATTATTTAGTAATATTTTTTTTTAATTAAATAACATTTACGTCATGATTTTTTTTTCATTACAGGCATATTTTTTTAAGAAAATTTTTATATGTCCACAAATATAAATTTATTATTTATTAATATTTTTTAAAAGTTAATAAAATGACGTCCTGGGATTTTTAAATAAAGAAAATTTGTTATTGTCAAAAGTTTATGTGTTTTTTCTATGTTTAGTCTCAGATGTAAGATTTTTAACAAGATTACTGTCTTTTCAGATATCCATACTCACAAAAGAAAAACGGTACAAATTCTTCTTTTGGAGGTCTGCGTTTAACTTCCGAATTATCAGTATATCAATTAATTTTCCTCTTAATTTATTTTTAAATTGCCATATTTTGCATGCATCTCAATGAAAATAAGAACCCAAAAATGATAGCATCTATCGGCAAATCTCCCTTCTTCTAATATGAAGACGCCATGCAGTCTTACCTTTCGGAGTCCATTGACTTTGATTAGTCAGGGAGACTGATAGTCAGGGAGACAGTTTGGATGTGGGCAGTAGCCTAGGTGGCAAGGCACTGTATTTTGTGTGCATTGCTTCACATGTAAATTTAGAGGTGAAAGATACCACTGGTCTATTACATCCCCTTACAAAGATTTTGGTGGATTTAGATAGTCCATTAATCAGAGCACAGAGCTCTGATAAAGGTCAGTGGAAGAAGGACAGGAGTTTAGCTTATCGCAATCCTCCAAGGAAAGGTGCAGGTTAAGTTAAGTAACCCTGCTACCTTTGAGGTACATATTCTGTATTCTTTGTTCTGTGCTAGCGAGCACATTGGGAAAAAGAGCCTCTCCAAAGATTCTTTAACATCTTGTCCTATATCTCCTTGTTAGGGTCAAGGGGTGATTATTTTTACCTGAGTTTGGTGAACTCAAGCTCAGCTGAGTCATTCTGATCTCAGTTGAGTGTCACCTGTTTTTGGAGTCTGGGGTATTTGCTGAATACTTGATGTGTAGTTCAGCCCCTTAGCAAATCGGCAAGTGTGAAGATTCTGTTCTGCAAAAGTCTTCTGCAGAACTCGGCTGGTATCAGCCTGAAGTTGCTCCAGTTCTGATGACCTTCCCTGCACATGAGTCATCTTCAGATTTTGAGGCTGTTGAATGCTTTCTGCATTTTTTGAAGACGTCTTACCTTGGCTTTCAATTATGTTACGAAGTCAATTGTAGCCCAAATTAATTTGCTTTGGGATTTTCACTTCCAAAAACAGTCTCTTCTCGATCGCTATATGAGATACATAGATAGCTGCATATATAATTAAAGATCTTTTTTACCTCTAAAATATTAATAATGAGTGAAGAACATTATATGTCCTCCCCCGAATTGACAAGTTAACTTGTTTGTAGTATATTTTCTTGTGCTTAAGAGATTCCAGGACATTCTTATTTTTCCCTGTCAGTATGGGCATCATATGTATTTGTGAAGATGTTACTTTAAACGATGAACCAAATACTTCACAAAAAATGAGGTTTCTCTCCAGTGTGAGTTCGCATGGGTAAATCTGTAGGTGTTACTTAAAATTATAAATGACGCATTGCAAATTTCAGAAGAATAAAGTATCTTTCCACTATGGAAAAACATGTCTTTAAAAAATAGATGATATTTTAAATGATGAGCAACAAATTTCACAGAAAAACATTTTCTCTGTAATTTAGTCAAGATGGTTCTCAGAGATGTCTCTTTTGCAGATGATTTTCAAATAATTAAAGATGGTATCTTCACATAATAGGTTTGCATGTGTTTCTTTAAATTAAATTAAGTTGTAGACCATTTGACACAAACTTGTTGCTGTATTTGATGGAGATAGGGGAAAGACCTTTTGTCTCAATGCCTGATGGCTGACCCTGGTTGGCCTCTGTATTGGCTGGAGCACCATTTCCAGAGGCAAGAAGGTTTACACCATTGCTTACATCTTCCTGCAATGTGTATGAACGGGTTGATGGGCCCTTTTTATGCTAAGTGCCGGCCTGCCAGTATTTTCTTTGTTGTAATTCATATTTTTTATCATTCATTTCCTCATTGTCAACGGCTTCTAATTCTTTATTCGAAGCTGCCCTCTATTAATAGAGGGGGTGCTCCCATCCGCAATTCAGAAGACATGCTGGATGGCTTGAGGAGACAGCACACCATTTTCTTTGAATATTTGGTCAAAGTTTTCTCCAAGTAAAAAGTATCCTCATGTCGGAGTCTCTGGCAAACCCCTGTACAGAGAGACCGAAGACACCCGAGGGTGGTGTCTAGTAGAAATTCAAGTCATCCCCCATTTCTCACAGAATAGGTTTGCATGTGTTTCTTTAAATTAGATAATCGTGTAGACCATTTGACACAAATTTTACAAAAATAAAATCTTTCTCTCTATTTTAGTTTACTTAGTTCTCAGAGATCGCCGTTTTTTAGTAGATGACATTCAAATAACATACTTCATAAGAATAACGCTTCTTTCTCATGTGTTTGAATGTATCTTTTTAAATCAAATTTTCTTCTAAATGTTGAAATATAAATTTAAGAAAGATGACGTTTCTTTTCAGCATGTTCGTGTTTATATGTAATTTATTCTGGTGAATTCATACATTTCAGAAGAATATGACTTCTATTCAATGTGTTTGTATAGGATATGACTTCTATTTTATATATGTGTAGAGGATACTTTCATTTTTCTCCACTGTAACTGTTTCTAGTGAAAAATAAGAGATTTTATTTAAAAATTCATCCATTAATTTAAATTTAAAGCCGACATCAATTTCATCCAAATATTACAGAAATGCAACAGTTTTAAAAAATAGTAATTGTAAAATATGGGGCAGGTGATGCAATTTAAAATGTCATCTAATCTTTAGAGACATGTTATCTTACACTTGAAAGAAACTTCATTCTTGTGAAATTTGGATTGCCTCATTTATAATTTTTAGTTACACCTATGGACCAACACATGCAAACTAACAGTGTTAAAGCAGACACAAAATATATAGTTATTAATATGAAAGCGTTTTTTATTTGGGGAAATGCAAACTCGCTATGCAGCTACAGCAAAACATTCACTATTCTGCTAGTGATTTACTGAATTTACAAAAAACATAATTAAAGGAAATTACTACACGATTCTAAATTATCAAATATTTACATAGTTTCAGAATTATTTTATTGTCTATCATCTATATGACACTTTATGATGTATATTGATATAGCTTAGATGTTTAGAAATATTCTCTATTAACTTTGATCGGTCTCAAGTTCGGTTCTGATGCTCATGAAAAACACACATCAAAATGTCACTAGAACTTGTCATCGATGTTTAAATAGTCTGTGTAATCTCAGGAATATCTAATTAAAACTAACCCTGAGGATATTAATTGAAATTTTAGGTATGAAATATGAAAAGAAAAAAAATGTTTCACTTTCTTGTTCGTCAGTTTGTAGCAGTTTATTTTTTTTTTTAACTTGGAGTACACAATCATTTATTGTATAAAGACATATAAAATTACATCTTTGGAATTTTAATTGTATTCTCTTTCTATCCATATAAATGTTTTAAACAATGGCATACAAACAAGAAAGATATGTCAGATTGTGCTTATGTCCAACTAAAGGGTGTTATTGACCGTTAATGCTACTAACAGAGTCTTAGCACAAACACTACACAGATGAGGACATACATGTCTGAGCTAACAGCCTCTTAAGACTAACATTACATAGATGAGAACATAGAATTCTGAGATAACAGTCTTAAGATCAGTCCTAAACAGATGAGAGCATAGATCTCTGAGGTAACAGGGTCTTAGAACAAATACTAAATAGATGAAACATAAATATCTGAGCTAACAAAGTATTAGGAAAAATGCTACACAAATTAGAACATATATGACTGAGCTGCTGGCTGCCGACGATATAAACAAATTTATACTGAATCATTAATTCCAGATAGGTCAACATTTAATGTGGCTCTTGAGGGAGAAAAGATGAATGGTTTTACTCATGCCCAAAAAGGTCTGCACATTATGAAAGTAAACTATAAAAGTTGGAAAACATAACCAGAGCTTGTACTAAATACTCATCGGTCAAGTTTTATGTGACATCCACGTGTACAGCTTTAATGCTCAGCCAGATGAAAAGCAGTAAATACACCTTCCTTTCTACAGTCTCACTCTTTAAACAAAGGTTCCAGTGAAGTCTACAAAAGTATTCTGGAATGGACTCGTCAACTAAACTCTAAAGATAGTCAGGCTGATAGAATTCTAGGGTAAAGTAAGTCTTGTATCCAAACCAAATCTGATCCCTTGTAGGAATAAACACTTTTTAATCACCCTAGAATCTCATAGGAAGATCAGCTCCGTTGTCTTTTCAACTTTTTTATAGCAAACTGTTAAAATATATCGTTGCCCTTCTCTGAACATACCCATCACAATCTATAATTTGCTGATACAAAAAGAATCACACCTATAAGAAGCTGACAGTACTGTGAAAAGTGTCTCACGTCAATCTACGATGATCCAAAACGACGTGGGCTCTGTGAAATTTTTTGATTCAAGATTTCTTGCATCCAAAAACTTTGACTTCACACTTCAATATTGTTCTTCACCAATGTCCCCTGTGTATGTGTTTCCCAATAGCAGCAAATTGTAATTTTTAATAATATTCTTAAGGAATGAAGTTATCTTTTCTTTTTAGAAATATGAAAATTTTAAATGAGAATAAAGAATTCCAAGTAGACTCTGCTCATCCATAAATTTTAAGAAGTTCATTTAATATTTACATTTGTATGAATTTCACGTGTTTATTTCCATATTGTTTGCTTATTATTGTAATTTCTTGTATGGAATAATCAATAGAATTCATTTCTTCTTAATTCAAGTTTTAAATTTTTCTATTGTTTGCTTACTATTGTAAATTACTGTATTTATTGTATAATTCATTTCTTCTTAATTTGTGGAACTGATTTCAACATGAAGATCATTTATTTGTAATTCAAAAATGTTTGGGTCACCTTCATGTGGTTAAATTAAAAAAAAACATGTGAAGCACAAGGAAATATTGTAATCTTTTACTTCCACAGCTTTTTATGCTAGTTACCAAGCGAAATAAGATTCTACTTTTTAAAACGATGACAGCTATTAATGTACTAACGAGTTACTGCTTATCAAGGCGCAAAGGCCTCTTAAGGATAAAGATTAATGCGTTTGTCAGGAAGACAGTGAGACAACAAAATGAGGATTGAAGACGATGGTAAAAAACTGGGTAAAATTTGAAAATTTAATAGAATACCTTATCAAAGATTTGTTAACATTGGACTTGACAACGACCATGATGTAGTCAGCTGATAAGCAGACATGTGGGGCTGTGTTCCATGGACCGATAGTTCGTTAGAAAGAAACATTGTTCATTGAAGGATTGTTTAGTTTTACAATTCTAAAATTTTCCACTGTGAAGACAGCAAAAAGGTGCATTTCGCTAGATGTGGCAACAATACTCAATCTTAGGATGTTTTTAACTTTTATACAGGTAAAAGATTGAAGTTTTCATGGGTGATTGGAAGCGTTTCTCTTTTAAGCAACAATTGAACAGCTTTGAACAGAGCTAGTTTTAGTTGAAGCTTCTCAAGCACAATGATTGGAATGTTTAGGACCAGTTGTCGTGCTGTCATCCTTTTGTGAAAATTGGTAACATCTCAGATAGATATATAGATCTGTTTAATGTCACAGATGGAAACTTATGAGGTAGGCAAGCCTGATCGCAAGTTCTTTGCAAAAAAATAGTCTGTTTTTATATGTTGAAGAAATAACCTCTGGTCTATTGATGATTGTTTAAATAGAAGTCTAATATCTGTTCATGACCTTGTAAAATGTCTGCAAGTGTCAAGTACATAAGCCTGAACTCATAATACATAAATACAATTTAAGTTTTAAAAAGTAATGTAATGTGAATTGCTCACCTATTTCTATAGGAGATCCTGTTGTCAGAGACATATAACCTATTTTTCTTGAAGAGATATATATTGTCTGTTTATTGAAAATTAACCGAAAGGCATGGGCTGTAGAGTTTAGCACAGAAACGGAGAGGGCGTGATCTGTCTATATAGGAGTCCACTAATGAATATATGGGCAAACAAATGCAAATTTCTGCTGGATGGGGAGCAATTCTGGAAGAGCAACAGGATGGAGCAAAAGGCATGGCGTATATACATTAATACAACATAATTATTTTAGTTACAACTTGTTTTAATGTATAATTTCTGCAGAAGTTTCACAAGTTACACCATTATGTAAAGAAAATACAAAAACACATTTAAAAATGAATAATTTCAACAGAAAACCGTAAATTAGTAGATGAGGGTCATCAGCTGAACCAACGTCTTCTCCTTTGTTAACGCTACAAACCCATCCACCAGAAAACCTTCCTTAACCAAGCAACAGCAATCAGCAAAGACAACTCCACTCACCATAAGTTTGAGTGGCAATAGCCACTCAAAATAAAACAAGAACATTGTTACATCAAAGATTTAACTAAAAAAGAAAATCTATAACTTGTCACAAACTTCGAAATCCTTTTACGTTGAATTTATATCCGTAACTGATCGCTCATTCTAAAGTAATTATTTTTTCCCAAAGTTTTTCATAGAGTTTACATGTAATTTGTCTAAACAAAGAACATTCGCACTTTTGTTTTGATGGGAGTGATTCAACAGAGGATTTCCATCTACAATAATACCTACAATTATTTCAAAGAAATTATGAAAAATGTCTTTAAAAACGTTATGTTGTGGAGAAGATGACAAATTATTTTAAAGAAAATACAGTTGGGATTATTAGTCAAAAACAATTTATTTAGGCTTAACTATTCATGTATAACCTATTTTCGTAAAAACGTAAGATGCAATGAAAAAAATTATATTTAAGAGAAGTTATAAGCAATTTAATTTACCGTAAATAGTGGTTGTGAGTAAAATAATCCGGTTATGTATTAACTTCCTGTGAATAATCAAGATGGCTGAACACAGATTATTTTACTCACAACCACTATTTCTAATAGTAGTTGACACTTTCACAAAATGGCTGGAAATATTAAAATGTAAGAAACCAACGTCGCAAGTAACAATTGTTTAGTATGAATTGTTCACACGTTTCTGAGTCGTTGAGTGTATAGTATTGAACAATTCTAATATATGATATATATGGATCCTAGACCACGGTTGTTCAGTTTTCGGCCCGGGTCTGAATATTATAGCTGTATTTTCTGCTTTAGCAGAACATTTGTATAATTTAACCGCATTTTTAATATCTTTGTCCATGTTCGTCAGATATACATAACTTTATATGAGACTTTTCATTTTCGAAATGCCCGGCTGACCGAGAAAATTCTCTTAGAATTATTGTTTAATGCTCCAGAAATAAGCACTCGATTGCTGTACATCATAACATCATCACAGATCGAATACACTTCCCAGATTTGTCAGTGTTTTTCCTTTATACTCATTTTTAAGTTCTTTAAGAAATAGTAATTTGTTTGCAGTATGCGTTAGTAAAGCTTTTTTCAAGCTATAAATTTTTAACAGTGATTTATGTTTGATTTGTAATAAAAATGTTTTCTGCAAATAAAACGAAAACATTTTCGTTCCATGTAATGTAACTGTTGTTATTCGTTCATCCTCAAAATGTAGTTGTTGTCCACTGATGCTTTGGGCATCTTTTTTAAGTTCTCATCAAAGTTGGTTTTCCAATTTTCTTCCTCGTTTGAGGATTTATGATGGAAAAATCTGAGCCTGGGTCAGGATGCATTTTAATATTATTCTTCAATATTCTTGTACACACTTTCTTCATTACTTATAGCGATTCTAATAAACTTTTTTTAAAATTTTATTTTTACTCTAAAGTGTGTACTATTGTGTCCAATGCGATCGCCCTTAAAATACTTTTTCATTTCATATAGACAACCTTTGTACCAATGCAATTGCCTTCAACCGAAACACGGTTTAGGTGTCAGAGTATTTTTGTTCAGTTATCAAATTTAGCTGGTGAATTCATTTACTTTTGGTTACTGATTTTTCTAATATGTGAGACACCACTTTGTTCAATGACTTTTGAATCGTGACAAATGCTTAGAAAATGTTGGAAGACGTCTGCTATATGTTGCAGAATTGAACCAAGTTCATACTCTTGTTTATTAAAAAGCTTTCTCTTGTATTCCACATTCATATTCGATAGTATTCTTTAAACAAATATAAGACAATTTAAATCGTTAGGGTTAATTTTCTATGTTCAACCATACCTAATTTACTTAATAGCAAACGAATCTTCTTAAAATCGGTCCAGTTCGAAGTTTGTATTGTAAATTTCCTTGTATCATATGAAATACGAAGAAAACAATCTTATTTTTAGTATCTGGAAACAATTATCAAGTGTTCAAAATATTGTTTTGGCAAAATGCGCTTCCATCTTTACAATGTTGACCCCAATTCGATTATTCCTATCATTTTATTTGTTCCTGTTTAGTATGAAGGAACATTTCCTCAAATCATTTTATTTATTTCAGCTTTTCTGTTTCCATTTGTTCTTTCTGATATTCCATTTTTATGTGTCAATTTTCTTTTTGTATTCAATTTTTTCTGTTTTCATTTTCTTTTGATATTCCATTTTTTCTATTTCCATATTTCTCTGATATTCAACTTGTTTTTTTTGCAGTTTTTGGAATTTTTCTTATAGTCAAAGATTTTCTGCTTTGATTTTCGTTTGATATTTCATTTGGTTTAACTTGATCTTTCTGCAATTCCATTTGTTCTGTTTTCAATTGCAGTTGCTGATCTTGTTGGCGCTTGGAAATTTCTAAGATTACATTTTTGAATTCCTCCATTTACATCACTCCGAATAGGCCGACCTTTTCGTATATTTATATATATTAAACATATATATTTACAAAGACATATCTTTCTTACTGGGAGATATATTTTTAACCTCTCAGTGAGAGAAAAAAAGCTTGTTCAAACTTATTCTCATGTTTCTGATTAACAAAAAACTGAGACATTTTCGTTGAATTTTAACTGAAGTGAGGTTTATTTTTGCAGATTTGACACACTTTGCTTGTACAAATTCCTGTTAGATTTCAACTTTTAACTCTATTGCATAATTAACAATTATCTATAGCATACCAGCGAAGTCTTTTCCCGAAAATCCAACATTTCACTTGGAGTAATGGTTCTGTTATATCAGATATACATCTGAGTTTTAGTTGCCAGTCTTGTGTGCAACCTAAGTTTCGTTTTTTTTGTGTCCGAATAAGTTGGAGTCCTCGTCAGTAGTGTTGTGGGACAAAGGTTCGAATATATAAGACAACATGGAGGTATATTTACTAGAGTGCCTTTACAGAAGTACAGAATAGCATGTTACAGATAGTCTGCTACTGATACTGTGGTATGTCAGCAATTAATCCTATCATAAGACTTCATTGTAATTCTATATAGTGTTTCTCTAAGAGTCAAACTATCCCCTAAATACTGTAGATAAACATCACACCATAACACAAATATCTGACTATTCAGATAAGGATCTTCCCTACTTCTCTAACTTTGATTAAATAAAGCAGCGTATAATAATAATTTTCTTGAATTGTGCTAGACTAGTTAAGTACTGAGCTTACTGTTGTTAGTTGTGGTAGCATAACTAGAAGTTGAACCACTACTCTCATCATATGTGCAAGTGTGTAGACATGCAAAATATATTATATTTGCACTTGAAAACTTTCTTATTTTTCTTTGAATTTTTGCTAAGTTTTACTTCTAATTTGAAGTATCACAAATTTCACAAGAATAAGGTTCCTCCCCAGTGTGAGTTCGCATGTATACTTTTATATAATAACTCCTTAGAAATGAATAAAGGTTTCTCCCTTTTTTTATTTTATTTTCATTCATTTGCTTGGGACGGGGCATTCTTCGAAATGCCATACGATCACCCGCTATTTACAGACTCCAACCGAGATCTCTTTTCAGCATTATGATTGTTCTCTTGAGTGCAGTTGTATGGATTTCTCTTGCCCTTGGTTCAAGTTCTTCATCATGAGTCCAGTGGCTCCTATAGTAACTGCAATGACGGAGATCTCTTTGAGGTTCCAGTTCCAGTTTCTTTTCATATCATACATTAGACCCTGACATTTTGTTATTTTCTCCCTTTCAGCTCTGTTTAGGCCCCCATCATAAGAGACACTAACCTCAACCAAAGTTGCCACTCTCTCTTGTTCCATATGACAATGTCAAGTTTGACATCTGCGTTTTCCAGATATGTAGCTATGAGGATTTTATGGTCATAATGGATGGTGTATGTCTCATTCCCCACAGTTCTCTCAGGTAGATGTTCCCAGTGCCTGCTGCTACATCTGATATTCAGTTTCTTACAGATGGTCCAGTGGAGGTACCTGCACACTCCATTATGTCGTGATGTAAAGGAGCCATCTGCCAACATGATTTTGCAACTTGATATAAGGTGGCTCACACTCTCGACTTCAGTGTGGCAAAACATGCACTTGTTGTCCTGACTGAGACCAGCCATCTTTTTAAATGCATTTGTCATCAGGCCCTGGTCTTCGGCGGCCATTATAAGCCTCTCCTGGTCGTAGTGAAGGGCTCCCCTTCTTAGCCAGTCCAAGGACCCTTCCTTATCAATGTAGTCCTTGGATAGTTCATCGAGGAAGTATGTGGCACGTTTCTGTCCTGACCACTCATCAATGCACCTGTTCTTAAAAGTCTCGGTGTATCTCTTCTGGCTCTTTTGGGCTA
This sequence comes from Sepiola atlantica, assembly GCA_963556195.1. Classification (NCBI taxonomy): domain Eukaryota; kingdom Metazoa; phylum Mollusca; class Cephalopoda; order Sepiida; family Sepiolidae; genus Sepiola; species Sepiola atlantica. The sequence goes on from OY744525.1 coordinate 153,482,614, forward strand.
TCTCTGTGGCAGGAGTGTTTGGTGTTTCTGCCTGAAAGCCCTGTCAAAAATGCTTGGCCAACTTTTTGATCGAATTTTTTTTTTTTAACATGGTTCACCCCAAACAAGGCTGCCACTGTAGGCGTAAGGGGCTACTGAGAAAAAATAAAAGGGGAGAAGGTGGGGGGATCAGCCTAAATTGGGAGCCGCGCAGCAAGATGTCTGTTTACATTAGTTTTAAATTTCTGCATGTCAATACTGTCAGGGAAAAATCAGGGAGAGAGTTCCAGAGGCCAGCAGCACGAGGAAAGAAGCTATTTGAGTAGAATGCTCTCCGGCATCTGGGGACCTCCACAGTGAATGAATGAGATTTAGTTGATTGTCGAGTTAGTCTAGTGAATTTAGGTCGAGGGGGCACCAGAGTAGCCAATTCATCAGAGAATAATCCATTGAAGTATTTGTAAAACAAGCACAAGGATGCTACATTGCGGCGATGGGAAAGGGGCTGGAGCTTGGTTGACAGTGAGGGACCTATTAGGTTGGCGACTCTTTTTTGGACCTTGTCGAGGAGAGAGAGACTAGTAGATGATGCACCAGCCCAGATGTGGCAACAATACTCCATGCATGGGCGGATGGTGGCTTCGTATAGATACAGGATAATGTCAGGTGTGAGGAGCTTACTAGCACGGTAGAGGGAGCCAACCTTTTTTGCGGCAGCCTTGACAATGTCTTCAATGTATTTGTTCCAATTCATGTTACCTGTGAAGGTTAGGCCGAGTAGTTTGAATGATAAACTCTCAGGTAGGGTGTTATTTGCCATGGCAATCGGTGGCTGGAGAGGCTTCTTGTAGTTGTTGAAGGAAAGTAGCTTTGTCTTTGTGGCATTAAAAGTTACCAACCATTTATGACCCCAATCCACTACAGCCTGGAGGTCATTTTCTAAGGATTCAGCTATTGCCTCGGATATGATCGCGTCCGTTTTACTAAAATGGCGAGAGTAAAGCGTGGTGTCGTCAGGAAATAAACCAATCTCCGACTCTATATCATCAAGGAGATCGTTTATATAGATCAGGAACAACAAAGGTCCAAGGGTAGATCCCTGGGGTACACCTGCAGTTATGTCATGTTTCTTAGATGAACTGCCATCGAGAACAACCTGGATTTTTCTTTTGTTTAGGAAGGATCTAAATATATCAAATAGTTGCCCAGTCATACCGTATGAGCGTATTTTCAGGAGAATCCCTTTATGCATAACCTTGTCAAAGGCCTTGGATATATCAAGCGCTACTGCCCTAGCTTCACCTGCCTTGTCGAGTGTATGATACATACGTTCAGAGATGACCGTTAGTATGTCTGCAGTAGATCGTACTTATCTAAATCCATACTGGCGGTCAGATAGAAGTTTAGCATTAACTAAGTGCCGGACTAACGCTAGATTGATTAAGGATTCAAAGATGTTGGCAAAGAGCGGCAGTCGACTGATTGGGCGGTAGTTCTGAAGATCGGTTCTATTCCCAGAACTCTTGTAGACAGGTACCACAGAGGCAATTTTCCAGCAATCGGGGAAGCAAGATTCAGCTAGGCATTTATTGAAGAGTTTGGAGAAGACAGTGGCCAGTTCAGCAGAACATTTCTTTATTACTATTACAGGTATAAGATCAGGTTTTGCTCGCTCTTGACTCTTGATGTCCATGTACCATTGCTAGACTGGGGTTTAAGGAGCTTCTTAGGTACTGGCCAATGCTGACAATAGTGACTCTATTCTGGTGGTTTATCTCTGATAGCCCCAATCCTCCCTCTCTTCTGGGCAAGTACAGTCTTGGAAGACACTGATTTCTATAGAGGACCCTATCGAGGGTTAACATTTTTCATGTCTTTACATCTAGCCTGTTGATGGGTTGTTGAGGCCAATCAATGATGCCAAAGCTGTATGTAATTACTGGCATGGCAAGTTGGTTAATGGCAGTTATTTAATTTTTATTTGTAAGCTGTGTTTTGCAGATCTTTCTCACACGGCGTACATACTCTCTGCCAATTTTCTCTCTCATCCTGGCATGTTGGATGGTGTCATTTTCATCAATGCCAAGGTATTTATGATTCCTGCTCTTCGAGATCTCGTATGCCATTTTCCTCATCTCGCTTTATATTGTCTGTATGAATCTTTTTCCAGTCCTGAGGGAGCACTTGACACATTTGTCCAAGCCAAATCTCATTCCGATGTCTTTGGAGAAAGTGTGCACAACCTGAAGGAGCTGATGCAGTTTGGTGTCAAAGCTTGCATAAAACTTAAGGTAATCCATGAAGAGAAGGTGGTTGATTCTCTTGGATGGATCTATCTGACGTCCCTAACCAAGGTTGTAAGCCTCTCCCCTGTTGTTGAGAATCTTACTAAGTGGGTCTATTGTCATGTAGAAGAGAAAAGGGGATAAGCTGTCACCTTGGAAGATTCCCCTTCTGATATTGATGTTAGGGATGGTAATCTTTCCATGGCTGTGGCTTAGTAAGATGTTGGTTTGCCAAATTTTTATGTGGGCTGTCATTGTTTTCTTAATTACTGGGTTGATATTATAAAGATAAATGGACCGCAGTAGCCATGAGTGGGGAACGCTGTCATAGGCCTTCTGATAATCAATCCATACCATGCTCAGGTTTCTATGCCACTTCCTACAATCCTCTAAAATTGTTTTGTCAATCAATAACTGGTCCTTGGTACCAAAGCATCTTCTCCTACAGCCAGCTTTTTTATCTTCTAGGTAGTTTCCAGAGGAGAGATGGTCGTAGATGCTTTCGGCTACATAGCCAGTAAAGAGCTTATAGGTGGTACTGAGACAGCATATTGGTCTATATTTATTTGGACACTGTGTCGGTTTGGCTTTAGGGATGAGGCTTGTATCTCCCTTGGTGAGCCATGGTGGTGTGGCCTCTTCACCCCTCAGCAGTCTCCTCAGTATGAGTTCGCATGTGTCTTTTTACACTAGAACTAGCTGTACAGGACTTACCACAAATGTCACAAAAATAAGGTTTCTCTCCAGTGTGAATTCGCATGTGTAGTTTTACCATATAACTTGTTGCAAATGATTTACCACAAATTTCACAAGAATAAGGTCTCTCCCCAGTGTGAGTTCGCATGTGTACTTTCATATCAGAACTCGTTAGAAATGATTTATCGCAAATTTCACAAGAATAAGGTTTCTCCCCAGTGTGAGTTCGCATGTGTACTTTCATCTCATAACTACTTACAAATGATTTACCACACATTTGACAAGAATAAGGTTTCTCCCCAGTGTGAGTTCGCATGTGTATTTTTAGATGATTACTTATTAAAAATGATTTATCGCAAATTTCACAAGAATAAGGTTTCTCCCCAGTGTGAGTTCGCATGTGTACTTTCATCTCAGAACTACTTACAAATGATTTACCACAAATTTGACAAGAATAAGGTTTCTCCCCAGTGTGAGTTCGCATGTGTCTTTTTAGATGATTACTTATTGAAAATGATTTACCACAAATTTGACAAGAATAAGGTTTCTCCCCAGTGTGAGTTCGCATGTGTACTTTCATCTCAGAACTACTTAGAAAGGATTTACCACAAATTTGACAAGAATAAGGTTTCTCCCTTAATGTTTAATTTTACTTCAGTCGAAGTTCTCAGAAATCAAGGGGCCCCTTCCTGGGGCTAACACTTGATCTCTATATGAGATACATAGATATCCGAATATTCTATTTAAATTCTTTTTTATTTCTCAAACATTGAGTTAGAAAAAAAGTTAAGAATAATAAATTTCTTCTCTCCCCAACTGACCAGTCAAGTATGTCATAGTATATCTTTAGATGTAGTCTGTTGGTCTTACCGGATTCCAGGACAAGAATTCATCTAGTCTGGTGGAGTATCCAGCTACGTGGTGTTACTTGAGGTAACATCACTAGGAGAAAATGCACTATTCCTCGTATGAGGGGATCTTATTTGTGCTGCAGATACTATGTAATTTTGAATATTTGGTCAGGGTTTACTTGTAGGGGTAAGTATCCTCATGTCAGGTTGTCCTGACAAACCCTTGTACAGAGAGACCGAAGACACTCGAGGATAGTGTCTAGTAGGTAATTCAAACTCCCCAGTAGGTAATTCAAACTCCCCAGTGTGAGTTTGCATGTGTCTTTTTATATGATTACTTATTGAAAATGATTTACCACAAATTTAACAAGAATAAGGTTTCTCCCTTAATGTTTAATTTTACTTCAGTCGAAGATCTCAGAAATCAAGGGGCCCCTTCCTGGGGCTAACACTTGATCTCTATATGAGATACATAGATACCCGAGTATTCTATTAAAATTCTCCTTTATTTCTCAAGCATTGAGTTAGTAAAAAAGTTAAGAATAATTTCTTCTCTCCCCAACTGACCAGTCAATATGTCATAGTATATCTTTCTTGTGGTCTGTTGGTCTTACCGGATTCCAGGACAAGAATTCATCTAGTCTGGTGGAGTATCCAGCACGTGGTGTTACTTGAGGTAACATCACTAGGAGAAGATGCACTATTCCTCGTACGAGGGGATCTTATTTGTGCTGCAGATACTATGTAATTTGAATATTTGGTCAGGGTTTACTTGTAGGGGTAAGTATCCTCATGTCAGATTGTCCTGACAAACCCTTGTACAGAGAGACCGAAGACACTCGAGGATAGTGTCTAGTAGGTAATTCAAACTCCCCAGTGTGGGTTCGCATGTGTAGTTTTAATTGATGATTTTGAGCAAATGATTTACTACAAATTTCACAATAGGGTTTTTCTCCAGTATGAGAACGCCTGTGACATGTTACTTCATATTGTGTTGTAAATGATTTATCACAAATTTCACAAGAACAAGGTTTTTCCATTTTGTTTCAAATTTTACTACAGTAAGTGTTCGCAGAAATCAAGGGGCCTCTTCATGGGGGTAACACACAATCTCTATATGAGATACATAGATATCCGTGTATTAAACTTCTCCTTCACCTGTCAAATGTTAAGTTAGTAATGAAGTGAAGAACATTATATTTTCTCTCACGAATTGACCACTTAACTGTTATACTATATCTTTCTTGATATCTTTGTCTTTGAGCATTCTAGGACAATAATTCATCTTGTCTGGTGGAGTATCCAGCTTAGTGCTGTTACTTAAAGCAACATTACTGGCAGAAGGTTAACAATTCATCGTATGAGCTAGTGTATCAACGTTGAGGGGAGCTTACTATGTTATTGAATACTGTGTATTTAGAATATTTAGTCAGGGTTTACTTATAGAGAAGTGTCCTCATGCCAGGTTGTCCTGACAAACCCCTGTACAGGGAGACCGAAGTAACTCGAGGATAGAGTCTATTAGACATTCAAATTCTATGCTGTTTCATAGGCATTCAAATTGTGCTCCGTGTGGGACATCATATTTATTTTTTTAATTTTTTACTTTAAACAATGTGAGTCCACATGTGTGGGTTCGTAGCTGTAACTTAAAATTATAAATGAGGCACTGCAAATTTCAGAAGAATAAATTTTCTTTCCATTGTGGATACTATATCTCTAAAAAGTAGAAAATGTTAAATGATGAGCCACAAATTTCATAAGTTGTCTGTACTTTAGTGAATTTTTACCCAGGAGATCTCTTTTTGTCAGATGATGTTCGACAAATTTCACAAAAACGTTCCCCAAAGAAGAGGCTTGCATGTGTTTCTTGAAATTATTTTTAGTTGTAGACGATTTGGCACAAACAAAACTAAAATCTCTCTCACTATTTTAGTTCAATTAGTTCATGGAGATGTCTCTTTTTTAAGTAGATGACATTCAAATAGCATACTTTAGTAGAATAACGTTTCTATCTCATGTGTTTGAATGTATCTTTTAAAATCAAATTTCTTTGAAATGATGAAATACAAATTTCACATAAATGAGGCTTATTTCCATTGTGTCCGTGTTTAAATGAGATTTATTCTGGTGAATTCACACATTGGATTCTATTCATGATATCCATAGAACATGTACAATTTTCTCGACTGTGGCTGTTACCTGTGAATGAATGAAATATTATATTTAACAATTCATGTATTAATAAAAATAGAAAGTAGAAATCAATTTTTCCTCCTGCAATAGTTTTTAGAATAAGTAATTGTGACATATGGGGCAGGTGATCCCTGTAACTTTTTAAATCATAAACACAATTTAGCCAAAATCTTTCATAATTTCTCCAGGATTAGTCAAACCGTTAAAATTGTAAATAAACCCCAAGTTTATTTACAGGTCAAGATTTTCGTAACGTGTGCAAACGATATGATCTTTATTATTTTATAAACATATAAAATAGAATATGAGCAATATGGAATAAACAATAAACGTAATAAGATTCAGAACAATTTAGTAGAACTGAAGTTCCAAGACTTTCCTTACATGAGTAAAACTTAATCTGATTTACATAACAATTTAGCAAACAGCAGAAGCACACATTTGACCGACTTACATTAAGGTGATCCATTTAATATCTGATAAAGCAACTCTGATTTTCAAGTGTAATACATTATTAAATTTCTTGATTCATAACTATCAGGAAAATAAGACAAGTTCATAAAACTAAGACATTTAGTATTTGTTCGTTATGATCAACTCAATTTTTTTAAAATTGTTCCTTCATTTTTTAATGCATTTAAGTTTCACTTCAATTTGTAGCTAGCAGAAGTGCTGGTACCCTACTTAGATGACTTTATTTAATATAGCTTTTACTATTATAGATAACGTGTATTACATTTATTTAGTATAAACTATTCATCTCAGATGAAGAAATTAATGTAGCAACAAGTTTCCAAATAAATATTCGATTGTTTCAAATCTTCAAATAAAAATAAAATACAATATATTTGTTGATAATTTACAAAAGCTTAAAATTGGTATTGTTCCACTTTCAGAATTTCACGAATATTATTTTTCATAGCTTTTAATCATCACAAATAATTAGTACATATTTTACCAGTAAAATAGTGCAGATGTCAATTATATGTCTGAGCTCACACACTCTTAGGACGAATACTACACAGATTAAAAAATATATATCTGAGCTAAACGAGTCTTAGGGCTAATACTACACAGATGTGAAAATATATATCTGAGCTAACAGTGTCTTAAGATGAATACTACAAAGATGGTAAATTACATGTCTTAGCAAACAGAGTCTTAGGATAAATACTATGCTACATTTTTTAAAACTTAGCCAAAATATGACCAAAATATTATTGAAAGAAATTCAGTAATTTCTTCTCGACTTATATATTTTAAAACTATTCTTATGAATTTTGGAACCTATATTAAATATCATGTGCTTTTCTGATTATACAGTCAGCAATAAATTAAATATGTGAATTACCAAGCCTTTGAAACTGTCGGATTGTATCATGAGTTATTTCTAATAATAATCAATAAATTATAAATTAAATATGTGAATTACCAAGTGTTTAAAACTGTCACATTGTACAATACAGATTGTGAGTTATTTCTAATATAGTTATAATTTTTTTGTACTTCAATACATAGTGTCAGTATAACAATATCTGTTTTAAAAGAAATGTGTAACTCAAGAAGAAAACCATTTTCTAAGCATTACAATAGGTATCCCAAACCAAATTGTATTTTTATTATATCTAAAAAATATTACGTTAACACATAGATATTTGCAAAACATAAGCAATGGTACAAAAGTTATTTTAGCAGCACAAATTACCAAGAAATTATGACTGTTCAAAATTTTTTGGAAATTAGAAAATTTGCTAACTTGTGTGATATTGGTCAAGAAGCCAATTTAAACGATTTATAACCAAAAATGCAGGCTTCAAAAAAGTGAAACATTTATACAAATGTAATCTTGTAATAACTAAGAGACATTCATTTCAATTGGGGCAAAGTGAGAATCCGAGCAAGTGTGGTGAAAGAGGAGAAGATGATTGAAAAAGATAAATTGAAAATTTGGTAACATCCCAGACAGATATATGGATGTCGCTCAGAGTATTTCCTGTCTTAGACGGAAATTTACGAGGTAGGAAGGCTTAATCTCAAAGGCGAGAATTCGATGCAAAGTTCTTTAAAAAACGTTAAGCTTTAATCAACCCCCTTTCCTTTGTTAACAGTACCAGCCCACCTACCAAAAACCTATCTCTACCCCTAGGCCGGACAGTAACAGACCTCCACAAAGAATACTCCACTAACCCTAAGTTTGTGTGGCGACAGACAACAAATATAACAAGAACATAGTTATATCTAAGGTTTAACTTGGGCAGTGACAAGTGGGTCAAATGATATTTTGTCAGAAACTGGGTGAACCATTTTATGTTAAATTTATATGCTAAAACTGATACCACATAATTGTTAAACAAAGTAGATTTGCATTTGTGTTTGGGTGAGTGTGATTTAACTAAGCGTCTTCATCTATATACACAATTGATTTCCTAGAAATGATGAAAATGCATTTTTTGAAAAATTATAATTACGTTAAATCAGTTGATTTAAATATGCGGAAATCTGAGAATTAAGAAACAATAAAAACAAATTAAATTGAATTAAGTTGAATTCTCCTGTTATTGCATTAAATTAAACATTTAAAACGAAAGGCTTTTTTAAACTCGGACTTCAACTTCAGTCGTAAAATGAGCGCAATGAAAACAATTTTGGTAGTGGCTGGACTTACATTTATGGATTTCTTTCGTTTTATTTGATTTCTTTGCAATAAAAGAAAATAAATCGGATTTTAATTAAATAAAGATTTTTAATCCAATTTCCTTCTTGGTGCTTCTACTTTCAGACCCGACATTCAAATATTTAAAGAAATGTATTCACTTTGTTATGTACTTACATGTTAGCTGAACATATGATTTCACAGAAAAAATACGCAAATTCATCCAGTATTTATTTAATGACAAGGAAAAAAAACACAATCTTATGTTTCGTTAGAAATTTTTACTATATTATATAGACAAGGGAGATAACTCGAATTTTGATTACTGGTTCAACGAAGATGGCTGCCGAAAGATAAAATAATTTTTATTATTTTTGATTTTAAAAATACTGGATGAATTTACGTAAATTTTGTTGTACAGTCTTCTTTTAAGCTACCACGTAACTACATAACAAAGTTTATACATTTCTTTAGCAATTTTTTAAAGACAGGCCTCACATGTCGGGGCTAAACAACAGAAGCACCTCTTTCTTTTATAAATTCTTTGTTTTCTAAGAAAAAAAAGAGCCAACAAAGGAGATAATTGAGTATAAAGTAAAACAAAAATCGGCCAGTTCAAAAGAAAATAACAGGAAAACTAATATTTTTCAATGATAAGTAAGTATATCCCTCAGTTTTCCTGTTAATTTATTTTGAACTGCCACATTGTGCATGTATTTCAATATAAATAAGCACCCCAAAACGGTAACCTATCATTCTTTGAATAGGAATACATAGACAAATTTAATAAGTGGGGATTATAAGGCAGTGATTCAATTTGAATTTAGTATTTTGTTTCGAAATGGCTTGAAAATAGTTTAAAATCAGTTAGATATTTTCAGATATCTGTAGAGTAACACCCTCCGCTGAATTACTCTCCCAAAAATGAGATTCTACTTTTCTTTTTAGAGAATTATGTTCGAATAGCCTGAAAAAACTTGGCGTAAAAAAATTAAAAAAAATTATTTGTAGTCTTGGGTCAGTTTCGTTTGTAAATTTAACGTAAAATGATCTCAAATTTCCGAACGATTTGGGCTTTTTAGGGCAGTTAACTAATCTTTTTACAACTAACCATGAATCGTAGTGGCAAGGTCGTAAAACCACACGAAATTACCTAGAGAAAATATGCACAGAAACTTCAATATTACATTTTTTAACACAAATAGGTCACAAATGCGTAGGTAAACAAAAATATATTCTTTTGACTAATTTCACAACTGTATTTCTTTTCAAATAATTAATGTCGCCAATAGTAACGTTTACCTAAGTAGATGTTTCATCTTTCTTCTGACCTTATTGTAACATTTATTATCTCCAAAGGCATGCTCACCTGACAGATTTGTTAGAGGGCAACTTTTCAAAGCAACTTTTGTCACTTGATCCACATCTCTTCCAAAAAGTCATGCAACTGGTGCTTAGTGATAGTGACGAATGTGCTGATTATTTTACTTTGCTATCTACGTGTACAAGTTTAAGTGTCAGACCTTATTGTAACATTTATTATCTTTTCATTTGTTATTGTCGTTTTAATCTATCGTAAGTAATCTTTCCATGCGCGACATGGCACATACAACTACCCACGTTATTATGCAACTGATAATGGAGCAGCCGTTCTTGGCGCTACCCAAGAGTTTGGGCTCCTGTCCTGTCATTCGGAAACAGCAGCCAGACAAGCTGTCTAACCTGTACTCTCAACCTGTCGGAACAAGAGAGACCCAGACTGGTCATGTAAGACTTAGTGACGAAAAAACTTTCCCCAAGTTGCCCAAAATAAGGAAAGTCCTAGTAAGGAAACAAGGCTAATTCAAGACTAAAAGGTTGGCCAACAACACAATTTAGAAATTTTTTATAAAAAGGAATGACAAGTCTTTATTTTAGGCAAATACCTATTGTTAAATTTTAAGCTTCAAAAATTTGGAATGAAAAAAAAACATAGTTGGGGTGTTTATTTCAAACATGCTTTGCATATTTTCCAGGAATGCTAAGAATAGACTGTCCTCAGTTGATTATATATCTCCCAACCAAGTTGCTTCCTGGTTGTGCGTGAGCATATTTGCAGTTAGTCGATCGTGTAGCGATGTCTGTACTTTTGTTTGTATACTAAAATCTAAATCTCCAAAGGCATGCTCACCTGACAGATTTGTTAGAGGACAACTCTTCAAAGCAACTCTTGTCACCTGATCCACATCTCTTCCAAAAAGTCATGCAACTGGTGCTTAGTGATAGTGACGAATGTGCTGATTATTTTATGCTAACATTTCATTTACTTTGCTATCTACGTGTACAAGTTTCAGAACTGATTGTAACATTTATTATCTTTTAATTTGTTATCATCGTTTTAATCTATTGTTAGTAATCTTCCAAGATTATGCTCTGTTTTATGCAGTTGGTTGTTAATTTGAGGCTTTAAATATTTTTAAAAAGCTTACCCAAATCCAGCTGAAACCACCCCCCACTTAGGGTTAGTTATATCGTAAGTTTTTTTTTAAAGAGGAAAAGGATTTCTATTCATTTTTTGAATAATTTAATAAAAAAGAAATTAAATTCTGTTTTAGACGATTAGATTATTTGAATCAACACTCAAGGATTGTTTTTATTTTTCAGAATATTGTTAATATTTATTTAAAAATATTGTTAATATTTATTAAAAAATATTGTTAATATTTATTTAAAAAAAGAAACATAGAAAGAGAAAAAAGGAAAGAGAAAAAGAAAAAAAACAAGAGAGAAAGAAAGAGAGAAAGAAAAAGAAAAGTGAGAACCAAAAAAGAGTCAGAATTTTTTCTGACTCTTTTTTTGTTCTGAGAAAATAGAAGGAAAAAAAGAAGAGAGAGAAAGAGAAAAAAGAGAAAAAAGAAATAAAAATTAGAGAAAAAAAGGAGAAAAAGAAAGCAAGGATTTTCAACATAGGGATGCTAAACGTCCCTGTAATTGCTATTAATACTACTGCTACTAAATCTTAAATATAGTGGAGGGACTTTTACTTTTATGCTTCGAAGCAACGTGATTCATTACTTTAGTAATATGACACTAACTAATTCTTAAACATGGGATATTTTTCTATAAAAATGCTATTTTCGGAATTTTTTATAATTGATTTTTATCAGTATCTAATAATTTAAATTTTCAACTTGAATTTTCTTTGAGAAAGACCATTTATTAAGATCAACACCTTGGCGAGTCACCCTATTCCTGTAAGATAGGGCTATTTCATATGCATAGATATACGCAACCTATTGCTCGGCTTATTTGAAAAACAACAGAAAATGTTGGCATAAAAAATAAATCGCTCATCACCGACCAACTTTGAAATCGGTTTAAGAAAAAAGTATCAATGACACAATTAAAAGATTGCACATTTATAAAGAGAAATAATAATGTTGGTTGCAATCAAATTGTATAAAAATAACTAAAAATACTAAATGAGATATCGCAAGTTTATTATGCATTTTTATGTCCTAATATCGGCCACTGCTTATCAAAGTACAAAGGCAATTCGAGAATAAGGGTTAATGAGATTTGCATGCTGAAATAAATAAAGTTCATTTTTTGGGGAATTAAAAAAATTTGGGTTATTTTCTTGTGGTTAAATTGAAAAAAAAATATGTGAATCTAAAGGAAATATGGCAATCTTTTACTGTCACAGCTTATCCTAATCGCCCACTCAAATGAGTTTCTACTTTTTATAAACGATGACGTTTTATATACTAACAAGTTTTCGCTTGTCAAGGCCTAAGGGCCATTCAAGGATAAAGGTTAATGAGTTTGTCAGAACAACATGAGGTTTGAGACGATGGTTAAAACTGGTGAAAATTTGATTATTTAAGAGGATGTCTCAACAAGAATTTGTTAACATTGGACTCTAAAATGACCAGGTTGTAGTTAGCAGGGAAGCAGACGTGTAGTAATGTATCCACATATTGCTAGTTCTTGGAAAGAACCTGTGCTAATTGAAATTCTGTTTGGTTTTGTGAACCAAAAAAGAAAAAAAGTTCTTTAGAGTGGTTGTAGCTAAACGAGTTTTATGTGAATGATTGTGAGATTGGAGCTCAGTCGAGAACCTACCATGAAATAAAGACAAAGTAGAGAAAAACTACGAACATATGTTCTGTGAGAAAGAGGATGTAGGGAAGAGAAGACATCACCTACTAGAATTCAAAGTCGGTTTTCTACTCTGTCAAGGCAGAAAAAAGGTGCTCTGAGCAGCATTTCCTTATGATGTATTTCTTAACATTAGTCTCTAAAATGACCATGTTGTATTCAACTGGGAAGCAAACTCGTGGTATTGTGTTCGACAGACAGTTAGCTCTTGGAAAGAAACATTTCCCTAGATGTGGCAATATTACTCAATCTTATGATGTATTTGACTCTTATAGACGTAAAGGATTGCATAAGAAGTGAGATACTTTCTGAAGCGGTAGAATGATCCTATCATTTTTCTAGCAACATTAGCAACAGATTTGATGCAAGTCTTACATTTCAAGTCTCAAGTTAAGATCAGTCCTAGAAGCTTATCTAATGATGTATTTGACTCTTATAGACGTAAAGGTCAGTCTTAGAAGCTTATCAATTAGGGAGCTTCCTCAAGGGGAGATACATCATTTCAACTGGGGAAACGTGAGGATCCAAGCATAGGTGGTGAAAGAGGAGAAGCTTGGTTTAAGATGTATTTAAAGTAACCAGCCACCTTTCCTCCCATTGCATTACATGGTCCAGGTCAAAAGAGAGAGAAACAGAGAGATCTTTATCGTTGATGTTGCCATAGATGGTTGTGTATGCTACATAAATGTCATCTAATAGTCTGTTAATGTTATTTAGAAGATCATTGAAAAAGATAAATGGTTGTGTATTCTACATCAATGTCAACGAATGATCTGTAAATGTGATTTGGAAGATTATTGAAAACATAAGTTGAAAATTTGGTAACATCCCAGACGGATATATGGAGGCAGCTTAGAGTATTGCCTTAGAGGGAAATTTATGAGGTCTTATACCTGTTCAGGACCCTGTTTGTTATTTGCCAAAACTCTTGAGAACCAAGCCTCTTCTCAACCATTCTAGATTTAATGGATTGGGTATAGAATTCTTTCACATCTTTTATAATCCCTTTGTAGTTGTTGAAATAGAGGTCTTATAACGTTTAGGACTAATAACCTAAGTTGTGAGCAATCTTAAAGGCAGCATCTATTTTATTGAAAGTAATTGAAATACTGATTCCTGTAAAAAATGGAAGTGGCAAATTCAGGGCTTTACCAAGTCTTGCTTTATTGTTTCTGTTGGAATTTCTTGGAGGGTATGAAGCTTTCAATACCTATGATTAACTAATCAGTTATAGCATGTGTGATACAGAACACATTTTTTATAGAATTCGATGCTTATAGCTCAACTGTACTACCAGTTGAGCAGCAAGATAAGTAAAAACTCAAGTAACCAAAAAGTTTATATGGAAGCCGAACCACTTTACTATGTCAAGTTGGGCAAGTTTATTATATGAATTCTGAATAATTATATATATAAATACTGCTTCATTCAAGCAATATTTGCCTATAGGAGATTGGAGCCGGTAAGTGTTAATTTGATTCTAAATATAATGGAAGTGGTAAATTCAGGGTTTTACCAATTCTTGCTTTTTTGTTTCTGTTGGAATTTCTTGGAGAGTGTGAAGCTCTTAATAATTATGATTAACTAATCTGTTATAGCGGGTGTTATGCAGGACACATTTTTTTCAAAAATTGGAATACAGAGGAATTTCTAATATGAAAGATCTGAGGCTTTCCCAGTCAGCAATCAAGTATCGATACACTCTGCAATAGAAAGGGATATCATAGGTCTTTTTAAACTTTGTTTTGATCTTAATTGAGACAACTGAGTGATCAGAAAATACGAGCACAGACATCACAGTGGATTGTCAGGAAAAGATTAAAAAAATCTTGCAAAATGTCTGTAAGGGTTGAGTACATTAGCCTGAACACTTTTAGGTAAAAATTGAAAAATAAATCTTTTTTAGAATTTAGGGTGAGTATAAGTTTCACCAAGCCATATGTGATGTAAATTGCTCACCCATTTCTGAAGTAGATAGTGTTTTCAGGGACCTATAACTAATTTGGGACATTTCTTCATGCTTAATAAACATAACATATATAATAAAGAAATCATCCATTGAAAAAGTAGGTATTATAACCAAAATCATTTTTATCATTTTACCTCTAAAGAGTTGATACCAATATTCAACATATGAGCATGACTAAATACGATGCATTTCTAAGGACCATTTCTAAGTAATGTCTGAATGAAAATCATACATGGTGTTTGTTGAGCTGTACGAATTACCTTATTGGAAAATACCCGAAACGCATAGATGGCCTGTAGAGTCTAGCACATAAATTAAGGGAGAGGACGTCATCACTGTCTGTGGGGACCGAGTAATGAATAGATGGGCAAACGAATGCAACTTCGTGTTGGATGGGCAGTAATCTTGAGGAAGTGACAGGGTGGAGCAAGGGACATGGCCAATATCCATTAACACAAAAGTAATTATTTTAGTTATAACTTGTTTTAATGTATAGTTTCGGCAGAAACTCCACAAAAGACACACCCATGTGAAGAAAAAAAACAGAAAACAACATTTACAAATGTATAATTTAAACAGAAAAACGTTAATTTGTAGATGAGGATCCTCAGCTAAATCAATTCCCTCTCCTTTGTTAACACTATCAGCCGACACATCCAAAACCTCTCTTAACTAATAGGCCGGGCAGTAATAGCCATTCATAAAGAAACCTCCACTAACCCTAAGTTTGGGTGGCGACAGACCACAAATATAACAATCACATATTTATATCTAAGATTTAACTTGAACACTGACACATGGTTCAAATGATATTTTGTCAGAAACTGGGTGATCCTTTTGTTTAATTTATATGCAAAATTGATACCACATTCGAAAATAATTTTTTTTTCCTCCCAAATTTTCAATGTGTTCACATGTAATTGTTTAAACAAAGTAAATTCGCATTTGTGTTTGGGGTGATGTGATTTAACTATGGGTATTATCTACAATAAGACACAATTGATTTCAAAGAAATCATAAAAATGCAGTTTTTTTTAAAATATGTCCGTATAAACGCAATCTTGTCTAGTGATCTAGAAGGTGTAAACGTTACTATTAGCGACATAAATTATTTTAAAGTAACTACATTCATAAAATATTTTAAAGAAAATACATTCATAAAATATTTTAAAGAAAATACATTCATAAAATATTTTAAAGAAAATACATTCATAAATTATTTTAAAGAAAATACATTCATAAATTATTTTAAAGAAAATACATTCATAAAATATTCTCCTAAAAAATGTAATATTTAAAAAAAAATTATAAGCTATTTTATTTACAATAAATAGTGGTTGTGAGTAAGATAATCCGGTTATGTACATACTTCCTGTGAATAATCAAGATGGCTGACCGCGGATTACTTTACTCACAACCGTTATTGCTTATAACTTCTTTTAAATATAATTTTTGGACACAAATAAGTCACTAATGAATAAGTAAACTAAAATAATTTATCTTTTACTAATTTCCCAACTGTATTTCCTTTCAAATAATTAATGTCGCCAATAGTAACGTTTACCAAAGTCGGTTTTTCATCTTTCTTCTTGGTTGAACTAGCAAAGGTTGCAGAGATAGAATAATACCGAAAAAATATTTAATTACTTTTTGAAAAATTATAATTCGATTTAATAAGTTAATCTTAATGTGTGGAAAACTGAGACTTTGAACTAATCTTTTTACAACTAACCATGAATCGTAGTGGAAAGCTCACACGAAATTAGCAAGAGAAAATATGCACAGAAAGTTCAATATTACAATGTAAAACACAAATAGGTCACAAATGCGTAGGTAAACAAAAATAAATTCTTTTGACTAATTTCACAACTGTATTTCTTTTCAAATAATTAATGTCGCCAATAGTAACGTTTACCAAAGTCGGTTTTTCATCTTTCTTTTTGGCTGAATTAGCAAAGGGTGCAGAGATAGAATAATACCGAAAAAATATTTAATTACTTTAAAAAAAATTATAAGTCGATTTAATCAGTTAATCCTAATGTACGGAAATCATATAATTAAAAAGTAAAACAAATTAAATTGAATTAACTTGAATTATTTTACGATTGCATCAAATTTAAACATTTACAACGAAAGTTTTTCTAAACTCAAATTTAAAATTCAGTCGTAAAATGAGCGCAATTTAAAACATGTTCGGTAGTGATTGAACTTACCTTTTTGTATTTCGTTCTTCTTATTTGTTTTCTTTGCAAAATGAAATTTATTAAATAATCAAATGTTAAGTAAAGGTGTTAAATCTAGATAAGAAATCTAGATTTAACACCGTTACGTAACATAATTCGACATAATTTTTTTCATTATCAAAGAAATAGAAGAGTCAAAAAGGGAGATAATTCAGGATGAAGTAAAACAAAATTTAATGTTATTTTCTTTCGTTGAGATATAAATTCTTTTGATTTCCAGAAACAGAAGAGTCAGCAAAAGAGATAATCCAGATAATTGAAAGTAAAACAAAAATGTCGAAGTTCAAAATAAAATAACAGGAAATCTTATGGATAGAATTACTTACCAGAGAAAAATATTAGTGTACACCAAAGATTACGGAGTAGAATTTTAATAAAAAGTAAAATAATTTGTTTTTTCCCCACCAAGATTCCCGATTTCACTAAGGGTCTTCATCTACAATAAGACATACAATTGATTTCCCAGAAATAATGAAAATGCAGTTTTTTTTTTATATGTCCGTATAAACGCAATCTGGTCAAGAAGGTGGAAACGTTACTATTGGCGACATAAATTATTAACTATTCATGCATAAAATATTTTTTAAAAGTTATAAGCAATTTAATTTAAAATGAATAGTTGTTGAGTAAAATAATCCGGTTATGTATTTACTTCGGTAAAAATCTAGTATAGCGGCCGTGCTGTGCGGGCCGTGCGCAAAATTTCTATCGGGCTCGTTTTGCACATGCGCAGAATTCAATCTGCTCGCTCGCGCAAATAGGATAAAAACGAACCCGTGTTGATGAAAAGGAACTGTAATAAAAACGAACCCGTGTTATAGAAAAGGAAAATGTTAAAGCTAAAACAAAAAGTGGTTATTTTTAACAAGCTATCGCGCTAAATAAAAACACACGTGTTAAAACTAAAACAAAAAGTCCGGATAATGTGAAAACCGCTGTAAATAAAAAAAACAAAAATCCGTTTTTATTTGTTTATTTCCCCTATTGTTAAAAATAACCACTTCATTTTGAGGGAGTTGCGATGATTTTTTAAATTTTTTATTTACAGCTGTTTTCAACCACTTCATTTTGAGCGCGCTCAAAATGAAGTGGTTGAAAACAGCTGTAAATAAAAAATTTAAAAAATCATCGCAACTCCCTCAAAATGAAGTGGTTATTTTTAACAATAGGGGAAATAAACAAATAAAAACGGAAACACGTCGCAACGCTAAAAGTGAAGAATAAACACAAAAACGAAAAATCCCTATTGTTAAAAATAACCACTTTATTTTGAGCGAGTTGCGACGATTTTTGTTTTTTTTATTTACAGCGGTTTTCACATTATCCGGACTTTTTGTTTTAGTTTTAACACGTGTGTTTTTATTTAGCGCGATAGCTTGTTAAAAATAACCACTTTTTGTTTTAGCTTTAACATTTTCCTTTTCAATAACACGGGTTCGTTTTTTATTACAGTTCCTTTTCATCAACACGGGTTCGTTTTTATCATATTTGCGCGAGCGAGCAGATTGAAGCGCTAAACGAGCCCGATAGAAATTTTGCGCACGGCTCGCACAGCACGGCCGCTATACTAGACTTCATGTGAATAATCAAGATGGCTGACCGCGGATTACTTTACTCACAACCACTATTGCTTATAACTTCTTGTAAATATTAAATGTTTGGACACAAATAGGTCACAAATGCGTAGGTAAACAAAAACAAATTCTTTTGACTAATTTCCCAACTGTATTTCCTTTCAAATAATTCATGCTGCCAATAGTAACGTTTACCAAAGTAGGTTTTTAATTTTTCTTCTTGGCTGAACTAGCATAGGTTGTGCGGATAGAATAATACCGAAAATATATTTAATTACTTTTGAAAAATTGTGATTAAGTTTAATCAGTTTATCTTAATGTGTAAAAATCCGAGAATTAAGAAACAATAAAAACAAATTAAATTGAATTATTTTGCATCAAATTTAGCATTTACAACGAAAGGTTTTTTTAAACTCCAATTTAAAATTCAATCGTAAAATGAACGAAATGAAAACAATTTCCGTAGTGATTGAACTTACCTTTTTGTATTTCGTTCTTCTTATTTGTTTTTTTTTGCAAAATGAAAATAAATGAAAATAAATAATCAAATACTAAAGATTTTAAATCTAAATTTCTTCTTCGACATATAAATTCTTTCATTATCAAATAAAGAGAAGAGTCAACAAGGGAGATAATTCAGTATAAAATAAAACAAAGGAGATAATTCAGTATAAAGTAAAACAAAACTGAGGCAGTTAAGAATAAAATAACAGGAAAACTTATGGATAGAATTACTTATCAATGAAAAATATTAGTGTATACCAAAATTACCGAGTAAAATCTTAATAAAAAATAAAATTTATTTACTATTCGTAGTCCACGAACGACATTCAGGTCAAGCCAGCGCGTTTTCTTCTAATATGAAGACGCCATACAGTCTTGTCGTTCGGAGTTCGTTGACTCCGAATGTAATTTTCTTTATTCTAATTAAAATTCTACTTGCTTTTTTTTTTCGTAATCTTTGGTGTACACGGTCATGGCCACCGAGAGTTACTACAGACCTGTTCGCTCGAAAATGACGTCATTGCATTGCTTGTCAAACAATGGCCGTCGTAATAATAAGACATTTCGACTTCTCCATTCACTAAATAATCCATCAAAATTCAGGAAATTAACCAATTTTAATGAAATTTGCAGTATTTATTAATTAATGATCACGGAATATAATAAATCCATTACTTTATTAGAAAGCTTGGTGCAAATGTATTATTTCTTGTAAACAAAAAACAGTTATCCAAAATATGAAAACATTTCGACTTCTCCATTCACTAAATAAGTTATAAAAATTCAGGAAATCAACCAATTTTAA
Organism: Sepiola atlantica; assembly: GCA_963556195.1. Lineage (NCBI taxonomy): Eukaryota > Metazoa > Mollusca > Cephalopoda > Sepiida > Sepiolidae > Sepiola > Sepiola atlantica. The sequence continues at coordinate 153,502,509 of OY744525.1, forward strand.
TTTCATTTAAAAAATTTATTAATTAATGATCACATAATATAATAAATCCATTACTTTATTAGAAAGCTTGGTGCAAATGTATTATTTCTTGTAAACAAAAAACACCTTTATTCAAGTTATCCAAAATATCAAAACATGTTGACCATACGATATTGTAAATATTTAAAACAAAGCATTAGAAAACTTTTAAAATTGCATGTAAAAAAAAGAAAAGAAAGGAACACGATTGGATTTATCCTGAAACTGATCTTTATTCCATATAAATTAAAATAAAATAATAATTCACGATCAAATACTGCAAAAAACTGAATTATGAATTTCGGGAACAAACAATTTAATAAACTAACAAATTAAAAATAAACGATGAATAATGTTAAAAATGTAAACAAACAATAATAAAAAACGATAAGTTAGTTTTAAAAATGAAAACAAACGATAAATTAAAAAATAAAACAAAATAAATTCAAACAAATAATGTAAAAACAAAGTTACTAGTGCAGAAATATTTTTTAGTGCAGAATTTTTTTTTTTTTAAGTCAAACTTATAGAAAATATTTAGTAGAATGTTTCTAATTTTCTTTTTTGTTTAGCTTTTTCTTACTGATGTGACTATTTTTCATATCACAAAAATTGTTCAGTATAGAATTGGAGGAACTCCAGATAATCATTCTTTCTATTTTTTCAATATTGTGACCCTCATCACAAGAGTCAACATGAAAAAGAAGATTAGCATCTGCCAAAACATTCAATGTTATAAACATAGCTAATTTTCTCTGATGGACTGACTTAAGAAAGGAAGAATTTTTAACAAGTTTACATATAACAATGTAATTATAAATAACAAAATTCTTTGTTACATCACTGGGATATAACAGAGAACCTCTGTTAATCCCTTGAAAATACAGGTTTACCTCTTCCGCATCATCTTTTCCAGATACTAAAATCTTGCAGCTATTGCATTTCATTTTCTTAAAAACTGCATAACAGCAATAACCTGCTAAGTATAATATAACAGGGAGTACTTCTCTGCACTGATTAACATCATCATCTGTTACATCTATGTTAAATTTATAAACATCTAGCTGTTGCTCCCTTGCCATTTCATCCCAGTTAGCTTCTTGTAAATGTTTCAAATCAATAGTTTGGTTATTAAGTGGCAGGCTAAGTTTTAATACTGACAACATTCTGAGTTTCTTTCACATTCAAACACTTGACGTATAGAGACATTATACTGATCCCCACTAAGTTGCCGGTACTGGCCAAACCTTGCCTCAAGGTTATCTGTTTGAAACTTGCCAGGTAATATATACGTCATGTTCATTTCTTTTATGCAATACTTAGTCAGTTCAAGAATTGCATATGTGGTATGATGTAAAGCAGTGTAAGTTTCCTTTGTTAATTTCCCAGTTCTTCCAGGAATACTATTCCAACATTCTAACCAGTCACAGAATACAGAGAGAAATCTATAACTTTCTTCATTTAATTTAAGTGGATTAGCATATTCATTGTTAAGCCGACAACCTTTATTTGGTGTTTTTACATTCATTATTGTCCACCAAATATAAAATATCTTTATGTATTCTGCAGTTTCTGCAAAGTTGGCCAAACATTTCTGTTTTCCTAAGGTCAGCAATCCCTGAATAGTGTATTCATTGAAAATTTGCAGAACCAAAGTAACATTTTGCCTTTCAAGATTAGTGGGAGAAATGGCCTTTGAAGTTAATTTGTAACAATATTTCAAAAGTGATTGAGATTCCAGGTCATAAAGTTTGTGTAAGCTAGAAAATGGGGCACTTTGGATGTTATCTAATTCATGATTTCCATTATGACAAAACTTTGGGAACATCATGCATTTATTTGCATCTTTTTGGCCAAGCCAGTTGTTTCTAATGCATTTTAATATATGTACTGAGTCGAATAAGAAGAAAAGAGGTCTAGAGTTTAGCACTGGATGTGGATATACAATTGAAAGCTTTGCTGGGCTACAAAAGAAAGACATAGCTTTTTTATTTATTGCATTATTATCTGTTATAACAGATAATACTCTAAAGCCTATCTCCTCTAAACCAATTATTAAACGTTTGATTATGTCAAATAAGTTCTCAGCTCGAAGACATTTAGTTGGCATAACGTGCACAACATCCTTATATTGGGAGAATACACTGCTAAGCATAAAAGCATATGCACTTGTTGCAGCTTCATTGATGTTGTTGGCTAAGCCAACAACATTACCACCCTTATAATCAAAATAAGGTTTTAGATGAATTTCATCAACAAGTAAAGATACTGTGATGTCCTCCTGCACTAGTAACTTGAACTTACTTTTAATATACATAAGAAAATTGTTATCATGTTGTTCAACTACAGGATTCATAGAGGTTGATAAGGTTAGTCTTCTGATGGTCGAATAACATGGTAAAATTACATTTTTAGTGTCTCTTAACAATCTGTATCCTCTAGGGGAGTAGTTATATAACAAGGAAGAAAATATCATCATTTCACTCGAATAATTAAACTTATTCAGTGTCATTATGTTTATCTGTTCGTATATGAATTTGATTGTATTGAAATATTTAAATGATTCATCTTGCACTAAGAACAGAAATGACAAGATTAATTTTAATATAGAAATTACATTTTGAGGTTTAGTTTGCTGTTTTTCTATATCCATTCTTTCCATGTTCTCCATCAAAATGTGTAGAGTATTTTCATTAGTTACATGTTTAGGAATCTTATACTCCCCTATAGTATTCATTTCCACATCACTGCAGAATACATTTACTGCTAAATCAGATGCAATTACCAGGGACAGTGTGATTTTGGGACATGGATATTTGCTAATATGGCATATAATAAGTCTATCTTTTTGCCTAATAATGCTCCAATTTCGATCAAGAAAATTTAATTTTTTTTCTATGTCTTCAAGAGTTCTGAAAATCTTCTCTCGTGTATATGCTATATCAGTAGCAATGCTTTCACTTAAATCACGTTTAAATGCAGAATTTTCAAGTCGTACTCTTTTAGAATCTGGTGACACTCTGAAGCTTGTCGACGATGCAGATAAATAGGGGGGGCAGTTAGGCAGAATTCGAGGGATAGCACCATTTCGGAGATATGGTTTCCGAAGTTTAACTGTAATGGTTCTACCTGTTTTGGAGTCAAATGCGGATGTCTCTCTATTTATGTCCTCAGGTCGAAAATGAAGTTCACAAACCTGAAGAAATAATTTAAAATACAAACGATACCATTATTTAAACTTCTAACCTAATCAACCGGAAGTAATTCAGACTTTGAAATTTGTTTAAAAATTATACAAAAAAAAGTTCAATGTTAACTGTTTGATAATGGAATCACCAACTCCTATCTTGCTATTATAGGATAGGTATGTGCAAAATCAAAGGCCGATCCCAAAAATGTAAAAACATTTTGACCTTCCCTTCACTTAAAATATCACCAACATTCAGGAAATCAACCAATTTTAATGAAATTTTGGCACATGTTCGTCTTTAACCACTGTCCGTTTTTCACAACTTTTTACTGACCATTTTTCTTTTCTTTTTTCGGTGTACACTTATCTATCAGGCTGCTAGAGAATTCCGGCGTTTTGGGATTTTTTTTTCAAATATTTTACATTTTAGGAGGGGGGATCAGTGGCCTTGGGAGTATTTTGCTATTAAGCAAATATGTAAAGGGGAAAAATCCTCTCTACTTTATATATAATAAAAAGAAAGAAAAGAAGAAGAAAAGAAGATTTTATATAAAAAACTCCTAATTCTGTTATTCCGGTTAATTGTCTGCCGCTGTCTTCAAAAAAGGAAAGCAAATAAATTGTGATTCACAGCTAAACTAAAGAAATGCCAAAATCAGTTTAATTCAAGTTTCACATGTTTTGCTTCGGGTGTCGATTTTTTGGAGAAGAAAACGAAAGTCCGTAAATATACCTATAAAATAGGGACCATTAACAAAAACTCACCCATTTCGCTTGCTTTTCGCCAAATTTGAGATAAAATTGATTGTTTGTCTTATATTGTAATGATGACAATATAAGACCAACAATCAATTAATAGATAAGCTAATTAGATAAAAATTAAACACATGCATATCAACTTCATTATTGATGACCGTAAAGTTCGGAGATTTTGTCTTTCGGACATCCACACTTTCAAAAACCAATCGTAAAAATGCCCTGTTTTGATGTCGGCGTTAAACTTCCGAAATCCAGATCTACTTACTTATTAGTGTACTGAATTATCTCCCTTGTTGACTCTTCTATTTCTTTGTAAACAAGAAATTTACTTAACATTTGATTATTTAATCAATTCATTTTGCAAAGAAAACAAATAAGAAGAACGAAATACAAAAAGGTAAGTTCAATCACTACGGAAATTATTTTCATTTCGTTCATTTTACGATTTCATTTTAAATTAGAGTTTCAAAAAGACTTTCGTTGTAAATGTTTAAATTTAATACAATCAAAAATGAATTCAACTTAATTACATTTCAATTGTTTCTTACGCTATTCAGACATAATTCTCTAAAAAGAAAAGTAGAATCTCATTTTTGGGAGAGTAATTCAGCGGAGGGTGTTACTCTACAAATATCCGAAAATATCGAACTGATTTTAAACTATTTTCAAGCCATTTCGAAACAAAATACTTTGTTAACTATTCTCTACCTTCACCGCCTTCCATTGTAAATGTTTAAATTTAATCAAAAATGAATTCAACTTAATTCAATTTCAATTGTTTTTATTGTTTCCTAAGTCTCGGTTTTCCACACATTAAGATTAACTGATTAAATCGAATTATAATTTTTCAAAAAGTAATTAAATATTTTTCGGTATTATTCTATCTCTGCACCCTTTGCTAGTTCAGCCAAAAAGAAAGATGAAAAACCGACTTTGGTAAACGTTACTATTGGCGACATTAATTATTTGAAAGGAAATACAGTTGTGAAATTAGTCAAAAGAATTTATTTTTGTTTACCTACGCATTTGTGACCTATTTGTGTTCAAAAATGTAATATTGAAGTTTCTGTGCATATTTTCTCTGGGTAATTCCGTGTGGTTTTACGACCTTGCCACTACGATTCATGGTTAGTTGTAAAAAAGATTAGTTAACTGCCCTAAAAAGCCAAAATCGTTCGGAAATTTTAGATCATTTTACGTTAAATTTACAAACGAAACTGAGCCAAAACTACGAATAATTAAAAAAAAAAATTATTTTACGCCAATTTTTTTCAGGCTATTCAGACATAATTCTCTAAAAAGAAAAGTAGAATCTCATTTTTGGGATAGTAATTCAGCGGAGGGTGTTACTCTACAAATATCCGAAAATATCTAACTGATTTTAGACTATTTTCAAGCCATTTCGAAACAAAATACTAACTTCAACTTGAATCACTGCCTTATAATCCCCACTTATTAAATTTGTCTATGTATTCCTGTAGTAACAAAGATAATTGATGCCTGTCTCCCCCTTGGAGTAATAATGGAATGTTCTACATTCGTGTATATTAAAGAGTGAATGTTAAACACTATTTGTCTAGCTAAGCAACAAATGGTTAAATAAAGCTTATCCTTAAGTTATATTCGGCGTCCAGTTTTTATTACAATTTATTTAACCATTCGTTATGGAACGTTACTTGAAACCCGATCGTCTAGACCTTGATACGGCCGACTCGGAATCTACTGACAAATGGCGGCATTGGAGAAAAATGTTCGAAGGATTCCTTACAGCTCTACAGTTATCTTCAAACGCGGCTTTAACAGGTACTGAGAAATATACCCTTCTTTTACATCATGTCTCTACTGCTATTTATAGAAATTTATCTGAATGTGAAAATTATGAAACTGCGGTGGACATTTTAGAAGCCATGTTTGTCAAGAAAAAAAATACTATTTTTGCTAGACATTTACTTGCTACCCGGCGTCAACAACCAGAAGAAAGCCTTGAACAATACCTTCAGATTCTAAAGACGTTAAGTCGCGAGTGTGAATTTACAGCCTTAACTGCGAACCAAGCGAGAGATGTTTTTATCAGGGACGCATTTATTAATGGAATACAGTCCAACCAAATAAGACAAAGACTACTAGAGAATAAAAACCTAGACTTACCAACAGCTTATGAACAAGCTCTAACGTTGGACATGGCACAGAAGCAGTCTGTCTTCTATTTACAACCCGATATTTTGGGAGCTGCTATCGTAGCCCCTCCTCTGCATGTTCAAAATTCTTCCATTGTCCAAGATGCTGCCACCCCCCTTTCTAACAATCACGAACAACTTATCACTGCCGCCTCAGCTGGATCCACATGCTACTTTTGTGGCCTTCGTATACATGCTCGTTCGTCCTGCCCGGCTCGAGATGTTAGATGCCACAAGTGTGATAAGCAGGGACATTTTTCGAAAGTTTGCCGGTCAGCTTCTCAAAAAAAACGTTCGGCTACTCTTGCTACTGTAGCACCAATTACAATATCAGCTGCATTCCCCGGCTGCCTCTCAAAAACAATCGTGAGGGTAAAAATCAATGGATTGACTATTCATGCGCTTATTGATACAGGCAGTTCCGAAAGTTTTATTAATGCCAGTATTGTAAAAGCAAATAAATGGGAAATATTTCCTTGTTCCAACCAAATATCAATGGCAAATTCATCTTTATCGTCCCATGTAATTGGATATTGCATGGTTAACCTGAAACTAAAAGGAAACTCCTATCAAGGGATCAAATTATCAGTAATGAAAAACCTCTGCTGCGAAGTGATTTTGGGTCACAATTTTCTAAAACAACATTCATGCGTTGAAATTCCTTTTGGTGGCCCCAAGCCAGTCCTAAGCGTATGTGGACTAGCAGCTGTCAAAGTGCGGCACCCGTCACTTTTTACAAACTTAACTCCTGACTGCAAACCAATAGCAATAAAATCAAGACGCTATTCAGAAACGGACAAACAGTTCATAGCAGCAGAAGTAACAAAACTACTTAAGGAAGGAATTATAGAGCCAAGTGAATCTCCATGGCGAGCACAGGTCCTCGTAACAGCCACTGAAAATCACAAGAAAAGGATGGTCATTGACTATTCCCAGACCATCAACAGATACACATTACTCGATGCCTATCCACTGCCTCGTATTGACGAAATGATTTCTAATATTGCAAAATATCACACTTTCAGTACTTTAGATCTCAGAAGTGCCTACCATCAGGTACCTATCAAGCCAGAGGATAAGCCCTACACGGCATTCGAGGCCTGCGGTCGCCTATATCAGTTCTGCCGAATTCCTTTTGGGATAACAAATGGTGTGGCTAGCTTCCAGAGGGTAATAGATGAAATAATCTCCAATGAAAAATTGAAGGGTACTGTTGCATATATAGACAATGTCACAGTATGCGGACATAACCAAGCTGAACATGACCACAACCTTAAACGATTCATGGCTGCCGTCAAGAAATATAATCTGACTTTAAACAGTGAAAAATGTTCCTACAACTTGAAAAGCATCAAATTATTGGGATACATTGTCAAAAATGGCACCATGACGCCGGATCCCGAGCGACTGAAACCGCTAATGGAATTACCAATCCCTGGAAACATGCCCTCTTTACGACGAGCCCTCGGTATGTTTGCTCACTACTCCCAATGGGTTGCGTCTTTTTCAGAAAAAATACACCCATTGACACAAGTATCTACTTTTCCGTTGTCCTGTTCCGCCATCAGAGCATTTCAAAACATGAAAAGGAACATTGCTCAGTCTGCCATTTCTGCTGTGGATCCTTTTATCCCTCTATTAGTTGAGACGGATGCCTCCGACTGTGCGATAGCTGCCTCACTGAGACAATCCGGTCGTCCTGTAGCTTTTTTTTCAAGAACACTTTCGAAATCCGAGCGACGACACTCTGCAATAGAAAAAGAAGCGTACGCCATAGTTGAGGCATTACGAAAATGGAGGCATTACTTAATCGGCCGACATTTTGAATTAATCACTGACCAAAAGTCGGTCTCGTTTATGTTTAACCCAAAAACAACGAGTAAAATAAAAAACGAGAAAATAGCGAGATGGAGAATGGAGCTTTCTTGCTACTCCTTTGACGTCACTTACCGCCCTGGTAAGGAGAATGCCGCGGTCGACGCGCTTTCAAGGGTGTGTGGCCTGGTAACTGGCTCAGATGATCTTCAGTATATACACAAGGAATTGTGTCACCCAGGTATCACAAGAATGATTCACGTAGTCAGGAGCAGAAACTTGCCATATTCTGTTGAAGACGTAAAAAGAATTACGAACTCTTGTCGGATATGCGCAGAAAATAAGCCCAGGTTCTACAAACCTCCTCCAGCAACACTCATTAAGGCCACACAGCCTTTTGAAAGACTTAACCTGGATTTTAAGGGCCCTTTACCCTCTAAAACTAAAAATAAATACATGCTCACAATAATAGACGAGTACTCAAGATTTCCGTTCGTCATCCCCTGCCCAGACGTAACGGCTGCAACAGTAATTCAAGGCCTCTGCTCCATTTTTGCCGTTTTTGGAGTGCCTGCATATATACATTCAGATCGTGGGTCTGCTTTTATGTCGGACGAACTCAAGCAGTTTCTGCATGAACGAAGGGTAGCTGTAAGTAGAACAACTCCTCACAATCCTCAAGGAAACGGACAGTGCGAAAGATACAATGGCATAATATGGAAGACAGTACAGTTGGCGGCAGCAAATCGCAATAGTCCGATCTCCGATTGGGAAAGTCTCATCCCCATGGCCTTATACGCTATTAGGACTCTATTATGTACAGCGACAAACGCTACCCCACATGAGAGATTCTTCTCGTTCCCACGACGAAGCTCAGCAGGCACATCACTTCCCTCGTGGCTTGCACAACCTGGCACAGTTTTATTAAAACGTCATGTTCGTCATAGTAAACATGACCCATTGGTAAGCGAGGTACAATTAATCGAAGCGAACCCTCAGTATACACTGGTCAGAAATTCAGAAGGAAGGCAATCTACTGTCTCCTTAAGGGATCTAGCCCCAGCAGGAAATGTATATGAACGTAGAACTGCTTCAGATGGATATAGAGCTCCGGTTCGTGGAACAAGTCCGACCCTCTTAGGTGATCGTGTGCCAGATACGTCAAGTTCAGAGTCCCAACAAAACGAATCTGAATATACTAACAGAGTCGTCTCTGACTCTAGTTCGGACGACAGATGGGTACCACGAAAGCGGTTTCACCCAATATCTGAGACAGATACTCAATCTTCAGACACCAAGCGACCGAAGCGCCGTAGAAAACGAGAGCGATTTGGAGCAAGATATTTTAGCCCTAAACCAGCCACACAAGACAGTCCCGAAACGTCGTCAGGTCCCGAGGAGCCTAGATTAGAAATGGATGTCGGGCACGAACAACCAAGACGCCCTCAAAGAACCCGCAGGAGGCCAGGTCGATGGGATGATTTTGTTCCCTACGAATAAGAAGATAGATGGGGGAGAATGTAGTAACAAAGATAATTGATGCCTGTCTCCCCCTTGGAGTAATAATGGAATGTTCTACATTCGTGTATATTAAAGAGTGAATGTTAAACACTATTTGTCTAGCTAAGCAACAAATGGTTAAATAAAGCTTATCCTTAAGTTATATTCGGCGTCCAGTTTTTATTACAATTCCTATTCAAAGAACGATCGGTTACCGTTTTGGGGTGCTTATTTATATTGAAATACATGCACAATGTGGCAGTTCAAAATAAATTAAAAGGAAAACTGAGGGATATACTTACTTATCAGTGGAAAATATGAGTGTACCCTGTACCCCAACAATTACGGAAAATAATCGAGTAGACTTTAATAAAAGTGTGTAACTCTACAAATATCCTAAAATATCTGATTTTCAACTCCAGTGTAACTCGGATCTAAGAGAGCTGCCATGGTACAGCAGCGAGTGTCTGTGTATGGCAATACTTCATATAGCGCTTTTTTACGTACACAACACTAGTTTATTTAACAGTTATAGACATACAAACAGACAAAAATATATTTTCGATCAGTTTTCACAAATAATTCAGTCAAAATTAACTTTTTTCTTAAAAAAGTCAGTCATTTTTTTATGTACAGAAATCTCTTTGTTAACATAACGAACACTTTCATAGTCCGTAAATGCACCATCAGGATTACTGCTTTTTCCTGCAAATTAGGCTGACAGAGTTCCAAGCGCATTCAATGCAGTCAGAGAATTTTGCAATGGTTTGTCACTTACAGAAACTCCAGAACTTACGCTTTCAGCATCATCATCTTCGTCAAAATGTTGATCATCCGATTTTATACCACGTGTGAAGTCCGTGTCAGTTCTCCATAACATTGTGTACTGTCGTCGAAACTGATAAATTCGTCAAAATCTGTTTGCTCCATGCCCGATGGTGGATAAACTTGATCATTTTCGCCAAGCATTTCTTCCACTTCAGCCTATGATTCAATGACAAAACCGGCCTTTTTAAAACAGTTTGATCATGAAAAGTTCTCGTTTCATCATGTGCATGGTCTTCAAAACAGTGATCTGCTTTGCCACTTCAGACAGCGGCACTGGCGGTGTAGCATCGATCGCTGCGATTTGCATTCAAACAAGTTCCCGACGATAATACGGTTTGAATGAACGAATGATGCCTTGATCCAACGTTTGAATGAGACTGGTGGTGTTTGGTGGAATGAGCGACAGTTTGATGTTTGACAGATTTGTACCCGGCAGTAAGTTATGACAAGTTGCATTGTCCAAAAAGAGAATAATCTTTCGATTTTGAGCAATCATTTTTCGATCAAGCGTTTTCATAACGTCAGTAAACAGTTGACTAGTCATCCAGGCTTTTCGATTAGCGAAGTAAGAAAACGGCAGAGTTTTGACATTTTTAAAGCAGCGTGGTTTTGCCGACTTACCAACAACTACAGCTTGCTTTTCACTGACGTCTATATTTGTGAACTGAAGCATCAGAGTCTGTCTTTGGGAACTTTTGTCCCATTTAAATGTTCGTCGTCGGCAAATTGCAAAGATCCAGACGGGATGGATTTGTAGGAAAGTCCCGTTTCACCACAGTTCCGAACATCTTTTGGATCATATCCACGAAAAAGTTGCTGCAAAACGGTTGTCACCAATTCGTTGGCAGAAACGTGATCTGCTGACGTTGATTCGCCGTGAAATTTTTTGAACGAAACGTTATTGGCCTACTTCCAGCGCATGAGCCAGCCATTGCTCGGTTCAAAATCAACTTCAAGATTTACAGCCAGTTGTGATGCTTTCTGCCAAATGACGTGATCGGTGACGGTAGCTCCATGAGCACATGCTTGCGTTAACCATTGTGTAAGCACTTCGTTAACGCCCTTGTGCAGCGGCCAGTTTGAGTTTCTTCACTTTGACATCGTCGATGAGCTGCAACTGTTCAGAAATGCTCAGAGTGTTTCGTTGATACGCCAACGCCGACATCACTAATCGCAATGATCGCAATCAAACGGGTTTCAGTGGCAAGATTAACAAACAAACTCTTGACTTAACAGAACAGTGGGTAAAGTGAAAGTGCTGTCCAGATAAATGCAACGACAAGCAAAGTCGGCAAAAAAGCGGGTGGCGCTACCCTTAGACACACAAAGCAAAATCATAAGGTAAAGGGTGTCTGATTTACGATATTTCACTGTCACTCAAAACGAACTTTCTTATATTGGGGAGAACGGGACAAGAGAAATATCTCTTATATCTGGGTCTCTTGTATCCGGGTCTAATTTATATACATTAACACAGGCTCTAATTTGAGACCAGAGAAAATTTATCTTATATCAGGGTCTCTTATATCCGGGTTACACTGTATATAGTTTTCGGTGCAACTTCGGAAAAGCCTCAATACGAAAACCGATAATATATCAAAATGAAGACATACTGGTATCATGTATGTGACTGTAACAGAACAAAGATATTGTACACCAAAAATTACGTAAATTGATCAAGTAGTTTTTTTTTATCACAGAAAATCAAATGTTGTCATTTTTTTTCATGTTCGCTGGTTAGTTAGCCATCTTGAAAAACAAGGGACGTTATATATATATATAAAAAAAAGGCAAAATCGCTACCAGAAAAGGGTCAAATTTTGTGCATTTGGCCTTTTTTGAAGCAGTTTTCCTTAATGACAACGATACATGAAAAAAAATTTTATTAAAATAACGTGAAAACTTTGAAAGGACAACGAAGACGTAACGATATAAGCAAAAAAAATAAAATATTTTATTGAATAACGTGAAAATTTTCAAATGAACATTGTAATAAAATAATTTAATTTATGCCTTGAAGATTGTAATTTACTTTCAAAAGAAAAAGTTGAGAAATAAAAAGTGATGCTTTGAAGATTGTGATTTAAGTAATTTAAGTATTAACCGGATAAATGCTGCTAAACTAAACTACTTAAAAAAGCCAAATTCACAACATTTGGCCGTTTTTTAGCTATCATTTGCAAAGATGGCGTCTTGACAAGCGAACGTTGAAAAAATAACAAAATTTGATTTTCTGTAATAAAAAAAAATTACTTGATCAATTTACGTAATTTTTTGTGTACGATATTTTTGTTCCGTCCCAGTCACATACATAATACAGATATGTATTTATTATCGGTTTTTCGTATTGAGACTTTTCCGAAGTTGCACCAAGTTTTCTTTTTTTTAATTTTTTATTTTGAAGTGTCCCATTTTTGTTTTGGTTTATGCTGAATTACCTCCCTTGTTGACTCTTCTATTTCTTAGAAAACAAAACAATGTATATCTCAATGAAGAAACTTAAATTTAAGATGTTTACTTTAATTAACATCCGATTATTTTATTCATGTGTTTTTTTGAAAAGCAAATAAAACGAAAGAAATACTTAAAGGTAAGTCCAATCACGACCGAAATTGTTTTCATTGCGATCATTTTACGACTGAGTGTAAAATTCGAGTTTAAAAAAGCCTTTCGTTGTAAATATCTAAATTTGATGCAATCCAAAAATAATTCAACTTAATTAAATTTAATTTATTTTTTATTGTTTCTTAATTCTCGGATTTCCGCACATTAAGATGAACTAATTAAACTGAATTATAATTCTTTAAAAAAGTAATTAAATATATTTTCGGTATTGTTCTAAAATTCAGCCAAGAAGATGTTGAAAAATATTTTCTGGGGCGATAGCCAGAAGGATCGGGCAGCAGTAGTTTGCAAAAAGAAATCCTCTGTTAGCGACCCACCGCAACAGGGTCTAGTAACAACATGCAATGTGGCAGAGAACGGATTTCTCTACTAGAGCAAGTTGCAACGTCTCGTCTATGCTGAGTAAAGGGACTCACTGCCTCTGGTCAGCGTAGGAGGAGGATGGTAGAAACGGAATACATAGGTTTGGTAAATACCTACAACCCCATTCCCAACCATAAACCATTCCGTCTATCTTCGCTCGTCGGAGATATTTAACAAAAAAAAAGAAATGGCCATGTTAATTTCTTGAAAATCAATTGTGGGTATTATTGTAGATGAAATTCCTCAGTTAAACACCCCGCCCCAAGTAAAAATTCGTATCTACTTTGTTTAGACAATTACGTTTAACCACCCTTTTAAAACTTGGGAGAAAAAAAAACAATTATTTTAGAATTGGGGATCAGTTTCACATATAAATGTAATATAAAGGAGCATCCCGTTTCTTACAAGATATCGTTTGAACTACTTGTCACTGTTCAAGTTTAACCTTAGATATAACTATGTTCTTGTTATTTTAGATGGATGTTGCCACCCAAACTTAGGGTGAGTGGGGTTTTCTTGGGGGTGTTGCTACCCGGCTTTAGGGTTACGGTAGGTGTTTGGTGGGTGGACTTGTATCGTTAACAAAGGAGAGGGTATTGATTTAGCTGATGACCCTCCTCTACAGTTTTATGTTTTTCTGTTGAAATTATACAATTTTAAATGTTGTTTTTGTTTTGATTTTATTTACATGGGTGTGTGCCTTGTGGGTTTTCTGCAGAAAATATACATTAAAACAAGTTATAACTTAAATAAACACTTTTCTGTGAATGAATATTTGGTCATGCCTCTGGCTCCATCCCGTTGCTCCCACATAATTACTGCCCATCCAGCACAAAATTGCATTTGTTTGCCCATATATTCATTACTGGTTTACTACAGAGAGAGATAACCCCTCCCACCCCTTCATTTATGTGCTTGACCTTTGGGTATTATTTCTAATACAGTAATTCCTGGAGCTCAACGACCACCATGTATAATTTTCAATCAAACATTACTTAGAAATGATCCTTTATGCATATTTTTTATTTTTATTTTTTATTTTATTTTAACATTGTTCACCCCAAACAAAGCAGGCCGCCACTGTAGACGTTAGGGGCTACCGAGAAAAAGAAAAAGGGAGGAGGTAGGGGGAGGTCAACCTAGATTGGGATCAGCGCAGTGAGGTGTCTGTTTACATTAGTTTAAAATTTTTGCATGTCTGTACTGTTGGGGAAACAGGGGGCAGGGAGGGGGTTCCAGAGGCCAGTAGTACAAGGAAAGAAGCTATTTGAGTAGAAGGCTCTTCGACATCTGGGGACCTCCACAGGGAATGAATGAGATTTAGTTGATTGTCGAGTTAGTCTAGTTAATTTACGTCGAGGGGGCACCAGAGTAGCCAATTCATCGGAGCATAATCCATTGAAGTATTTGTAAAACAAGCACAAGGATGCTACATTGCGGCGATGGGACAGAGGCTGGAGCTTGGTTGACAGTGAGGGACCTATTAGGTTGGTGATTCTTTTTTGGACCTTGTAAAGAAGGGAGAGACTAGTAGATGATGCACCAGCCCAGATGTGACAACAATACTCCATGCATGGGCAGATGGTGGCTTTGTAGAGATACAGGATAATGTCAGGTGTGAGGAGTTTACTAGTACGGTAGAGGGAGCCAACCTTCTTTGCGGCAGCCTTGGCAATGTCTTCAATGTATTTGTTCCAATTCATGTTATCTGTGAAGGTTAGGCCGAGGAGTTTGAATGATGAACTCTCAGGTAGGGTGTTATTTGCCATGACAATCGGTGGTTGAAAAGGTTCCTTGTAGTTATTAAAGGAAAGGAGTTTTGTCTTTGCGGCATTAAAAGTTACAAACCATTTATGACTCCAATCCACTACAGCCTGAAGGTCATTTTCTAAAGATTCAGCCATTGCCTCGGATATGATTGCGTCGGTTTTGCCAACATGGCGAGAGTAAAGGGTGGTGTCATCAGCAAATAAACCAATCTCAGACTCTATGCCATCAGGGTGATCGTTTATATAGATCAGGAACAACAAGGGTCCAAGGATAGATCCCTGGGGTACACAAGCATTTATGTCATGTTGCTTAGATGAATGGCTATCGAGGACAACCTGGATTTTTCTTTTGTCTACGAAGGATCTAATTATATTAAGTAATTGCCCAGTAATATAGTATGATCGTATTCTCAGGAGGAGCCCTTTATGCCATTCCTTTTCAAAGGCCTTGGATATATCAAGCGCTACTGCCCTAGCTTCACCTGCCTTGTCGAGTGTATGATACATGCGTTCAGAGATGACCGTTAGGATGTCTGCAGTAGATCGTGCTTGTCTAAATCCATACTGGCTGTCAGATAGAAGTTTCGCATTAACTAAGTGTCGTACTATCGCTAGATTGATTAATGATTCAAAGGTTTTAGCAAAGATCGGCAGCAGACTGATTTGGCGATAGTTATGGGGATCGGTTCTATTTCCAGAATTCTTGTAGACTGGTACTACAGAGGCAATTTTCCAGCTATCGGGGAAGCAACATTCAGCTAGACACTTATTGTAGAGTTTGGAGAGGACAGGGGCCAGTTCAGCAGAGCATTTCTTTATTACTATTCTAGGCATAAGATCAGGCCCACAAGCTTTGGAGGTGTCAAGGTTTTTTATGATGTCTCTAACCTGGGATGGGGTGATGACCAGGTTATCAAGTGTGGCTTCGGTCAGCAAAGGGAATTTGGGGAGGGGGTGGTTATCTGAGTGCAAAGTAGAGTTAGAAGCGAAGCGCTGGGCAAGTAGTACAGCCTCATCAGTGGCCGTGCAAGCGACATCATTGTGGTTTGATAGTGGGGGAATCGTTGATTGACCATTATTCACTACACTATTGTAGATTTTCACAAAATCACGAGTACCTAATTTCTGTGAATGAATGCGTTTTTTTGTTAACTTATTAAGCCTTCTCTTCGCTTCACCTATCACGGCCTTGCAATTATTTCTTGACTCTATAAATTTTTGTCTATTAGTAGCTGACTTATGGCGGCCGAATTTACGGAATGCTTGTTACCTCTCAGAAATGGCAGCTGCACATTCCGAGGTGAACCATTGAGGAGAGTGAGGCTTGCTAAAGAATTTTCGCATGGGGACATAGGCTACAGTGCCTGCTTTGACCCATTCAGTTAATTCGTTTGCACACTGATTGGCATTGAGTGAGAAGGTTTCCCTCCATGGGGCGTCACTGATGTGATCTCTGATTGACTCAAAATCAGTGCGCTCGTAGTATCTTGTTGTTTTGAGCAACGGTTCATCAGCATTTTGACGACTTCTTAGGGTGATATGTATCATTTGCACAATGTGATCAGCATTACCGAGTGGGCTATGAGCTTTCGTCACACAAGCCTCTGGCATTGAGGTCAAGAAAAGGTCTAGAAGTGAGGCTTGTTGGTCTACTCGATTGGGGATGCGGGTTGGAAAATCGACAGTCTGAGAGAGGGAATGAGCTAAGGAGAATTTATACGTAGAGTTGCCGGCTGCGACAGTAAGGCTGGAGAATCCCAACCAGTCACGGTGGTGGGCATTAAAATCCCCAAATACATGTATGTGGGCATTCGAGTCAATCAAGAGTGCTCTATCTATGCTTACAGAGACAGAGTTTAGCAGAGTACAGTCCTGGGTCGATGGGGAGCGGTATAAGAAATATAAGTAACTGACGCTGTGATGTAAAGTCAATCTAAAGCACATGTAGTCATGGTCATTGGATTCTAACCTATGTTCTCTAGTCAGGGGGAGGGTGTTTCTAACATAAACTTCTAGCCCATGCATATGTTTGCAGAGTCTTTACGGTAGAGTGGGAGGTAGTCAATCATGTCAAAGTGGTGAGAGGAGATTGAGAATTGAAGGTTAGTTTCACTTAGAGCTAGGATATCCGGGGAGTTTGTCAGGAAAAAGGTTTCTACATCGTTGATGTTGGTTCTAAGTCCCCGGATATTTGTGAATGCGAGCCTCAAGGGCGGAGACGAAAGTGTTTTTTGTTGGGTGTCTCGTTTAGGTTTGCTTTTATTTTTTTGTAATGACATGTTTGTTTTGATTATAGAGTGGGTTGGCCAAGGTGGGTACTTATTTGGTGCCAATAAGCTCACACAACCAGTCCATTAGTATCAACCTGGTCCACGGGGGTTGTGGCCTCGGGAAAGCCCACTGGAGATAATTTCAGGGTCCCTTTCCATGCGCAACATGGCACATACAACTACCCACGGTATTATGCAGCTGATGATGGAGCAGCCGTTCTTGGCGCTACCCAAGAGTTTGGGCTCTTTCCTGTCAGTCGGAAACAGCAGCCAGACAAGCTGTCTAACCTGTACCCTCAACCTGTTGGAAGAAGAGAGACCCAGATAGGTCATGTAAGACTTTATGACGAAAAAAATTTCCCCAAGTTGCCCAAATAGAGAGAAAGAGAACGGCGTTCATTGACCTAGTAAGGAAACTAGGCTAGGCACTGAGTGTTTAGAGGCGTCCCAGCACTGTTACCTCTGCGCCTGACTAATAAACAAGGAAGGAGTGCAAGGGCCGTCGATAGGCAGAACCTATCTACTCCTTAAGCAATTGTAGGTTTGCAAACCGGATATTTTGTTCGAGATTCCAACTCTAGGAATGTTGTCGATCAGGACTAAGGAGGCCTCCCTCCCCAACGGTTTACTGCCACGGCGTAAGTTGCTGTAGCAAGGTTTTTTTGTCAGAGATTTCCTTCTCTTATATAGATAGCCTTACGAGGTCTTACGGGTCCAACAGGGGTAAAAATAGCCTGAGCCCGTGTACTAGTCGGGTATTTCCTAGCCCCCACAGGTAAAAAAACAAAACAAAAAAACTTCCATATATATATATATATATATATATATATATATATATATATATATATATATATATATAAATGTACATATGTAGATAGAATTTCAATTGCATACTAAGGATGGAACATAATGTTGAAGATAGGTTTCCCTCTCTGCCATGTAAATGGGATTAAATGAGGACGGCTGCTTTGCAAATGACCTTAACAACAAAGTCATATCGAGTACTAAGGAACGGTCGAGGGAGCTTTTAAAAACAGGGGAGCATCGAAGATTTGCAGCCTATTAAGAGCCAACTAGTTGGCTATTTATAGATTACATCGCTAGAAGATAGTTGAAAACCAAGATTAAGGAAAGGAAGAAAGAGAAAAAAAATTAAATTGAATAAAAATTACACGTAGCAACGTAGATATATGCAAGTATTTAAGAGAAGACAGTGAGGACATTTTAAATTTAGCTGTTTTTTTTTCCTTTCAAAAACCCGGTCTGAAAGTTACATTTGAGTTTGGGGCTTTCATCGCTTGACGGACGTTGATATAAATGGATCAACACGTGGCTTTTTAAAACACAGCCAAGAGGGCTACAGTGGGGTTTTCCTTCTTTTTTTTAAAACTACATTGATAGTGGATATCCCCCCCTTTAAATCTTCGAACGTATTGGCCCCTCCAGAGGAAGAACTCGCAGAATTATTAGCAAGAACATAAAGAAGAAAGAAAGACACACAAAGCGTCGTGGACAACAGAGAGAACAATATAGATGAAATAAATAAAATAAAATAAACGAAAAAAAACCTGCAAAAAAAATTATTTTACTAGATTTGGCAACACAAAAATATTAGCAAGAACATAGAAAAAGGAAAGAATGGCACATAGAGAGTCGTGGACAACAGGAAAGAAACGAAGAGAACCTGCGGAAAAAGTATATTCTATACCTAGACGTAGCAACGTAATTATATGAAGTATTTAAGATAAGACATTTGAGTTTGGGGTCTTCATCGCTTGACGGGCGTTGATATAATTTAGTCATGCACAAACGTTTAATATTGGTTTTCACTCTTTAGAAGTAACATGATAAAATAATCTTTTTTATAATATTTACTTTTTTAAGTGATAAAATATAAGTAATTTTGTAATTATATTTTTTATGCTTTTTCAATATTAAAAAATGTACAAAATTTGTTACTCCCCCAAAAAATAATATACACCATTTATCTCCCTTTAAAGAAAAATTTGTTATATATTCTTGAAAATGGTTTCTGCTCTGGAAATCGGTAAGCAATTTACATTGCATTACATACTAATTTGTGAAACTGATCCCCATCCAAAATTCTAAAATAATTTTGTTTATTTAATTTTTACCTATAAAGTGTTCAGGCTCACGTGCCACATCCTTACAAGCATTCGTGATATTTTCTTAATAATCTACTGTTCTCTCTCCACTGGGATTTTCTGATCACTCAGTTGTCTCAATTAAGATCAAAACAAAGTTCAACATGACTTTTAATATCCTTTTCAATGGCAGAGTGTATCGATAATCGATGCCTGGGAAAGCCTCAGATCTATCATATGCTAAATTCCTCTGCACTCCATTTTTTCAAAGAATGTGTCGTTTAAACCATCAACTATAACTAATTGGTTAATTGTTGCTATTGAGCTTCATACTCTCCAAGAAATTCCAACAGAAACCAACCAGCAAGCCTTGGTACACTCCTGAATTTGCCGCTTCCATCATTTCAATTGATTCAAAAAAATAGATACTCTGAAACAAAAGCTACCTTTCGGACTACTACTCTCAACTACTGCAAAAGGGGTTATAAAAAATGTGAGAAAATCCTATGCCTAATCCATTAAATCTAGAGTTGATTAGAAGAGGCTTGGTTTGCATGAGTTTTTGCAAATAACAAATTAGGTCCTAGACTTATTCAATCATCATCATTAAACCAGAAGTGATTTTCTCAGCATCTGATGAAGCCAAAACAATTGCATAAGACTTTGCATCAAATTTCACCCATTGTGATCAGGGCTGCCTACCTCCTTAATTTCCCACTATGACAGGAAACATTCTGAGCGACATCCACATATCTGTCTGGGATGATGCCAAAATTTCAAGAAAATTGATGGCAGCACAGGAACCTGTCCTGAACATCCTAATCATTGTTCAATTGTTGCTTAAAAGAGTAACGCTTTCTATCACCTTGGAAAACTTTGTCCATCTTTTTGTGCTGCAGCTTTAGCGATTCCAGCTCTGGAACCCTGAGGTAATTCTCTTTAACCTTCAACTGGTTATCCAAAGAATTTCACTTAATTTCTTTCAGTTTAGTGTTAGGTATCTGCAGTTAGGTATCTGCACTAGAATTTCTACCGACAATTTATTTTGCGTTCATTACATACAATTTTTTATGGTTGAAACACATTCCTTCTTTCTTTTTTCTGACTAGGTAGTCCGATTCTTTTACTGGCCAAAACATGTTGGTTGGTAACCTCTATAGGTAAAACAGCTTCAATAAGTCTGTGCAAAATAAATTGTTGATATATTTAAATACGAACATTTTAACTTACTTTTGCTAATTCTGTTTAAAGTAATGTCGGTAATAATTTCACCCTTGAATTTAATTTTTTCAACAGTCACCGATCTGGCCTTTTGGTTGATTCTTAGCATGGGCGGTTTTCCCAACCTTCTCCATGTATGCATGTTGATAATCGACATGTCTGAACCAGAATCCAATTGTAATTTTACATTTTTATTCGGGATTTTACATATTTTCATATAATTCTGCCGTCGTGTTCATTCGTTGTTTGGGATTTAATCCGAGTTTTATTTCCCTTATTCGTTCTGCAGTGTGAACTATTGTATCCGACTTTATTACAAGTTAGACATGTTTTATACGAGCAATCTCTTACCTAATGGATGTATCCACAATGAAAACCGGGGCTCGACGGTAATTTATCCTTTTTTTACTGGGCTAGCTTTGTTTTGTAGGAGCGTGAAAATAATCCCTCTTTTTGTTTTGAATTGTTTTTGAAGGAGAGTTGAAATGTATTTTCTCATGTGTTCAATTACTGACTCTTCAATGTCTTTCAAATCTTGTTTAACAATTATAAATCTCTAGCAGTTTTCAGATTATTTATGTAATGTTAAATTTGGTTCAATTTCTATCTTGTTAAGAATCCTAAGTCTGATTTCTGACACTTTTCCTGACACGAGTCCTTGCACGAAAATTAAACATTTAAATTTATCCGCGTTAAGTTCAGCAAATTTGAAATCGTCACAGTGTTTATTAATGATTGGTGCGAATGTTGTATCATTTTTACCATTTTTCTTACAAAATTCAAACACTTTCTACCGATATGGAACAGAGAATATTAAGGCTGAATAATTATGTTAAAAGATTAACAGCTTCAGACAAAGTCAAGTCGCTCGTTTTTCGGGGTAAAATAAAGTCGTGGTGCCTAATTTTCAGAGCAGTAGGCGACCTTTTTTCATCTGTTACATTTTCACGATATTTTTTTTTACCTTCTGAAATATGAAGCAGAAGTGTTATCCTTGTCTGGGGAATAAGTGAAATTGTCAGTTGCACTCCAAACAGCATTCTGCGAAAAAGCTTGATGGTTTTCATTTGTTTGACCCCTATGCGATATTGTTTGCATTAATACTTCGATCTTTTGATCGATTTCTCTTATTTGTTCCAGTTATTTTTGGTTTTGTTTAGTAGTTTTTCATCCGCTATTTTTTTGTTCCAGTAAAAGTTTTTGAAATCCTTTTTCATTTTTTAGTTGTTTTTTTTACTCGTTCTTATGCTGCTCTCGCTGTGTTTCTTCAGCTTTTTTGTTCCAGAAGTCTTGCTTCTGTTTCTTTTTTGTTTTAGTTGCTGTTGCATTTGATATTTAACGAGTTCTGTACTTGTTGCTTTAAAATCTTCCATGTTTCAAATGTGTCTTTATAGAATACGACTTTTTCAAAGTTCTTTCTTTTATATTACGCTGCTAAATGTAATCTTAGTTGTAAAAAGAAAAACTTTTTTTCTTCGACCAACAAATAAAAATAACTTTTTTAGTATGCTTTTCACGTACTCGTAAAATCTCTGGTCAGCACTTTAGTCAACAGAAAAAATACAGTTAAAATATTTTTCTTTCAGCAGCAGGACTTTTCTCTTTTGGAGAGAAAAGAAAATATCATGTATTCCCTTTTTGTTAAAAAATCAGACAGTTCCCTAATAGCAATAAAAAAAATAACTGACCTTACTTCAATTGAAGACAATAAGTTGGTCTTTTACGTGTTTTTTTTAGGTAAAGCCAGTTTTATGAACTACGGTGTTGTCAGGTGAATTTCTTGTATATTTCCTTACATTTGTCATTTTGTAAGGTTCTACAAAAAAATTTTTATATACTTCGTCGCCAGTTGTGGCGTCCATTGTAAGGTTCTGAAGGATCCCTTACTAACCTCGTCCCCAGTTCTTGTGAGGTCTTTTTTAAGGTTCTAAAGAATCCCTTAATGTAGTTGATGTGTCCGGTGTAAGTCTGAAATAGCTCCTCGCCAGTTGTAGTGGTGGTGTAAGTTCGAAATCCCATGACGTCAGTTTTTATGGGACCCTTTTTAAGGTTCTCATGAATCCCTTAATGTTGTGGAAGTGGAAGTTTAAAATTCACATGTAGCTAGTTGTGGGGCCTTTTTAAGGTTCTCAAGAAAACCCTTCTGTATCTCGTCACCAGTTATCGTGAGGTCCTATTTAAGGTTCTTAAGAATCGCTTAATGTAGTTGTTGGTTCTGATTTAAGTTCGAAATACCTTGTCGCTAGTTGTTGTGACTCTGTAAAGGGGCACCGAAAGAAAGACACAAACTCGGAGTTTATAGAAAGCAAGTATTTAGAAAAAAAGCATAATAGAACAGAGAAACAAAAGTGGTTGTACGTCAATATTGACTGCAAGTATAGACTGGGTGGATCCAACACTGAGAAGCAGGGGCTCACAGTGATAGAGTCCAAGTAGTCCATTATAGGTAAGGTACCATAACACTGTAAGAATGTTTCACTTGTTTGAAGCCTGCATTTCTAGTTATAAACCGTGCAAATTGGCTTCTAGACCAATATCATACAAGACAGCAAATCTACTAATTTCTAGCAAATTTTGAACAGTCATAATTCCTTGGCAAATTGAGCTGCTAAAATAATCTTTGTACCATTGTTTGTGATTTTCAAAGATCTATGTGTCGACATATTTTTTTTTAGATATAATGAAAGTAAAAGTTGGTTTTGGATACCTATTGTAATACTTTAAAAATTCTTTAAAACAAATATAAATAGCCTGATTACTGTTATACAGACACTATATATTGACATATAAAAAATACAGCTATAACTCACAATCTGTACGATACAATATAACAGTTTTAAGAACTTGGTAATTTACACATTTAATTTATAATTCATGACTTAAGGTTAAGAGATACATAAAATCTAACTGTATAATCAGAAAAAGCACATAATTTTGCATAAACATTCATAAGAATAGATTTTAAAAATAAATAAATAGTGCAGAAATTCCTAATTGACCAACTTTTTAAAAAGGATTAAAAAGATGTCCAATGAAAAACATAAATTTTGGCAATTCAAATTCTTATAACTTTGAACCACTGATGGTAATTGCATAACTTTAAAATTTTTGGTTAGGGCTAGGGTAAGGCTTAGAAAAACTTAAATTCTGCTAAAGGTTACTGAATCTTATTGGTCCACCGATTTATAAAATCAGGGGACCTATTTTTTAGGCATTTCTGTCCGTCCGTCCGGATTTTTCTCAGCAACCATCCATTGAATTTCTCTGAAATTTTGCATGATGTTGTAACTTTAGTCAGGTTAGAAAGTGACATTCTCCGATTTTTTAAAATAAATCTGGTTAGCCCCCCCCCCCAGGGGTCAAAAGGCCATGAAATAGCAAAAAATGACATTTTTTGCCCCATAACTTTTCATCCATCCATTCAATTTCTCTGAAACTTGGCCAAAATGTGGAGGCAATTGATCCTAATAGAAAATAAGTATCGCTGACCTTGGAAAAAATCTGGTTCGCGCCCCCCAAGGGGTCAAAAGCCCCCAAAATTGCAAAAAAAATGACCCTTTTCTCCCATAACGTTTGATGCATCCATTAAATTTTTCTGAAACTTGACCTCAGAAAAATTCTGGTTTGCGCCCCCAAAGGGTGAAAGGGGGGTCAAAAATACCCCCAATTTGCCCAAATTTATTGCATTTTACATTCGCCACATTGAGTCACATACAGAGGGGGGCCACGCATGCGCGGCTTGTAACATTTATTTTTGCATCAAACATTTCCGATATTCTATTTTATATGTTTATAAAATTAAGAAAGGTCATGTCGTTTGTACACATGCAGAAAGTCTACACGTGTAAGTGTAATTATCAAAGTCAGAGTTATTTATAACTGAAAAAGTCAGATTAATCCTGAAGGAATTATTAAGCAAGTGGTTTAATAGTGTTTACGAATTAACATGTTACAGACATCACTTGCCTCATATCTCACAGTTACTTATTTAAAATAAAAAATCCGTAATATTTGGATATAATTGATATCTGCTTTCTATTGTAATTAATGCATGAATTGTTAAATAAAATCTCTTATTCATTCACAGGTAACAGCCACAGTGGAGACAAGTGAAATAATACTATACATATAATGATTCGAAGTTAAGTCTTCTAAAATGATTTCAAAAGATGCAAACACATGAGAGAGAAACGTTATTCTACTAAAGTATGCTATTTGAATGTCATCTGCTGAAAAAAGAGTGATATCCAAGAACTTATTGAACTAAAATAGTGAGAGGATTTTATTCTTGCTGTTTGTTACAAATTATCTACAACTTAATCTACTTAAAAGAAACACACGCAAGCCTATACTGTGGGGAAACCTTGTGAAATGTGTTGAACACCATCTGAAAAAAGAACAAACTTAACTAAATTAAAGGGAAAACGTATTTCTTTTGAAATTTATGGCTCATCATTAAAAATTTCATCTTCTTAGAGACATGTAATCCCACAGTTGAAAGAAACTTTATTCTTGTGAAATTTATGACTCATCATTTAAAATTTTATCTTCTTAGAGACATGTAATCCCACAGTTGAAAGAAACTTTATTCTTGTGAAATTTATGGCTCATCATTTAAAATTTAATCTTCTTAGAGACATGTAATCCCACAGTTGAAAGAAACTTTATTTCTTGTGAAATTTATGGCTCATCATTTAAAATTTCATCTTCTTAGAGACATGTAATCCCACAGTTGAAAGAAACTTTATTCTTGTGAAATGTATGGCTCATCATTAAAAATTTCATCTTCTTAGAGACATGTAATCCCACAGTTGAAAGAAACTTTATTCTTGTGAAATTTATGGCTCATCATTTAAAATGTCATCTTCTTAGAGACATGTAATCCCACAGTTGAAAGAAACTTTATTTCTTGTGAAATTTATGGCTCATCATTTAAAATTTAATCTTCTTAGAGACATGTAATCCCACAGTTGAAAGAAACTTTATTCTTGTGAAATTCATGGCTCATCATTTAAAATTTCATCTGCTTAGAGACATGTAATCCCACAGTTGAAAGAAACTTTATTCTTGTGAAATTTATGGCTCATCATTTAAAATTTCATCTTCTTAGAGACATGTAATCCCACAGTTGAAAGAAACTTTATTCTTGTGAAATTTATGGCTCATCATTTAAAATTTCATCTTCTTAGAGACATGTAATTCCACAGTTGAAAGAAACTTTATTCTTGTGAAATTCATGGCTCATCATTTAAAATTTCATCTGCTTAGAGACATGTAATCCCACAGTTGAAAGAAACTTTATTCTTGTGAAATTTATGGCTCATCATTAAAAATTTCATCTTCTTAGAGACATGTAATCCCACAGTTGAAAGAAACTTTATTCTTGTGAAATTTATGGCTCATCATTTAAAATTTCATCTTCTTATTGACATGTAATCCCACAGTTGAAAGAAACTTTATTCTTGTGAAATTTATGGCTCATTATTTAAAATTTCATCTTCTTAGAGACATGTAATCCCACAGTTGAAAGAAACTTTATTCTTGTGAAATTTATGGCTCATCATTTAAAATTTCATCTTCTTAGAGACATGTAATCCCACAGTTGAAAGAAACTTTATTCTTGTGAAATTTATGACTCATCATTTAAAATTTCATCTTCTTAGAGACATGTAATCCCACAGTTTAAAGAAACTTTATTCTTGTGAAATTTGCAGTGCTTCATTTTAATTTTAAGTTACACCTACGGACCCATAAATGCGACTCACACTGGAGAGAAATCTTGTTCTTTGTTGAGTACGGTGGTTTATCGTGTGAAGTAATATCTTGAAAAATACATATAATGTCCCATATTAGGAAAGCAGGGGTTAATTATCATGCTTACTACATAGAGGATAGTTTGAATGTATACTAAACACTATCATCAGTCTCTTTGTACAGGGGTTTGTCAGGACAACTGTGCATAGGGACACTTCCCTACAAGTAAACCCTTCTTAAATATTCAAAATAAAATAGTATTCAAAGCCAAAGTAAGATCCCCTCGACGACGACACACTGGCTCATACGAAGAATGATGAACCTTTTCCAAGTGATGTTGCCTCACTAAGATGAATACTTCACCAGACTAGATGAATGTCCTGAAATCTGCTAAGAACAAGAAATCACAAGAAATATACACTATAACATAACTGGTCAATTTGGGAGAGGAACTAAACTATTCTTCACTTCATGACTAACTTTACATTTGAGAAGTAAAGGAGAACTTTAATTCGACAGGTGGACATCTATGTATCTTATATAGAGATCAAGTGTAAGCCTTAGGAAGAGGCCTCTGCATTTCTGAGAACACTGAAGTAAAATTTTAAAAATGGATAAACTTTATTCTTGTGAAATATGTGATGAATCATTCACAACCAAACCTGATGTGAAAATGCACATGCGAACCCACACAGGAGACAAAGATTATACTTGTGAAATTTGTGGTAAATCATTTACAAGAAAATCTGAGGTAACATGTCACATGCGTACTCACACTGGTGAGAAACCTTATTCTTGTGAAATTTGTTGTAAATCATTTACAATAAGTAATCATTTAAAAGTGCATGTGCGAACCCACACTGGCGAAAAACCTTATTCTTGTGAAATTTGTGGGAAATCATTTACAACAAAACCTGAAGTACAAATACACATGCGTACCCACACTGGAGAGAAACCGTATTCTTATCAAATTTGTGGTACATCATTTACTAAAAGTTATAATGTTAAAAGACACATGCAAACCCACACTCGGGAGAGCCGAACGGGAAAAAATAACAAAATACCAAGATCTCAAAAATGATCTAAAAATAACATGGTCCCTCGATGAAATAAACATCATACCGGTTGTAGTGGGGGCAACTGGTCTGGTGAAAAAAAATCTAAGTAAATACTTAGAAACAATCCCCGGAAAACCAAATTGTAGGGAAGTACAGATAGCAGCCCTAAAAGGAACCACATCTATCCTTAAGAGAGCCCTCGGATATAAATTTTACTCATAGGGAAATCAAGTGTTAGCCTCAAGAGTAGGCCCCTTGATCTCTTTAGATAAACTAAATTAAAATGAAAAAAAAAAGGGAGAAACCTTATTCTTGTGAAATTTGTGGTAAATCATTTAGAACAAAACCTGAAGTACAATTGCACATGCGTATGCACACTGGAGAAAAACCCTTTTCTTGTGAAATTTGTAGTAAATTATGTTCAAGAAGTTCCGATGTAATAAAACATATGCGAACTCACCCTGGAGAAAAACCGTATTCTTGTGAAATTTGTGGTCAATCATTTACAATAAGTAATCATGTAAAAATACACATCCCCACCCATAACATCGAATGGAAAAGTGACAGTGTTCTATGATAAAGACATACAGGCGGGCAGATACATAAAAGACAAGGCCATCAAACCAGACATTGTCATCTGGAACAAACCAGATAAAACTGCTCTCATCATTGATGTAACCGTCCCAAATGACTACGGTCTCAATAGAGCCGAACGGGAAAAAATAACAAAATACCAAGATCTCAAAAATGATCTAAAAATAACATGGTCCCTCGATGAAATAAACATCATACCGGTTGTAGTGGGGGCAACTGGTCTGGTGAAAAAAAATCTAAGTAAATACTTAGAAACAATCCCCGGAAAACCAAATTGTAGGGAAGTACAGATAGCAGCCCTAAAAGGAACCACATCTATCCTTAAGAGAGCCCTCGGATATAAATTTTACTCATAGGGAAATCAAGTGTTAGCCTCAAGAGTAGGCCCCTTGATCTCTTTAGATAAACTAAATTAAAATGAAAAAAAAAAGCGAGAAACCTTATTCTTGTGAAATTTGTAGTAAATCATTTACAACAAAATCTGAAGTAAAAGTCCACATGCGAACCCACACTGGGGAGAAACTTTATTCTTGTGAAATTTGTGATAAATCATTTGCAAGTAGTTCTGTTGTAAAAAGCCACATGCGAACCCATACTGGGGAGAAACCTTATTCATGTCAGGTGTGTGGTTCATCATTTACAATGTCATCATCTTTAAACAAGCACATTCAAAGACACAATGAGGATACTTTAAATTAGAAGTAAAACTTGAGAAAATTATAAAGAAAAATAAGAAAATTTTAAAGCACAGATAGGATCTCCTTGGCATGGCTACACACTTTCTCATATGATAAAAGTAGTGTTGTAACTTCTAGTTGTGCTACCACAACATACAACAGTAAGCGCAATACTTAACTTGTCTAACACAATTCAAGTCTTGTAATAAAACGAAAGAAACTATAACATAGTTAAGTGGCCCAGTGAATTGAAGAACATTCTTATTCTATGCTGCTTTATTTAATAAAACTTGTATTTATCGTACAATAATAACAAACGTAATATCGATACTTTACTAGCTCAGCACGGATAGAAATTGCAAAAGATTACACAGAAGACATCTGCATGGAGTTTGGATTCGATAAATGCGCTAAATGCACAGTAAAGAAAGGGAACAAGACAGCATCAGAACATCTTAATGTTAACACTGGCTCTATTGAAGACCTAGGAGAAGATACTGTCTATAAATACCAGGGGGTAGAGGAGAATGAAACACTTGAGCACGGAAGGATGAGCGATAAGTTACAGAGAGAATATATAAAGCGCCTAAAAAATCCTCACATCAAAAAATAAAATAACCGCCATAAACCAACTGGCAATACCTGTCGTTTCCTATGGATTTGTCATCATCAATTGGCCATGAGGCTACATCAATAACCTTGACAAAAATCTCGGAAAATACTGGCACTACATAAAGTCATTTACTGACATCAATATATGGACAAGCTGT
This sequence comes from Sepiola atlantica, assembly GCA_963556195.1. NCBI lineage: Eukaryota > Metazoa > Mollusca > Cephalopoda > Sepiida > Sepiolidae > Sepiola > Sepiola atlantica. The sequence continues at coordinate 153,532,002 of OY744525.1, forward strand.
ACTTACCGGAAGAGAAGGTGGTCTGGGCCTCAGTGAGATTAACCATGCATATAGAGCCTCAATGGTAAGTGTTGGGCAATATATAAAGAGCTCTTGTGATAAAAAATGAGAATGGTGAAGGAACATAACAGCAAATACCTTCCTCAGCAGACCTCAAAAACAAAACTAGCTGATAATTTCAATGGAGAACACTGCCGAAGAATATGACAACCAAGCAACCCTGATCGCACGAAAGAAGAAAGAGGAGTACACAAAAAAGAGGCTGAAGACCAGACTAGAAGGATGGCGACAGAATAAAAGAGCAGAGAAGTTCATTGAAGAACTTAACCAGAGTTATATCGACAATGAGTATTCACTACAATGGTTCAAGAGTGACAATTTCCCGTTTGACGAGGAATGGATACTAATAGCTGCACAAGACCAAGGCTTACTAACGAATGGATTTAAGAAAATGGCTGGTCTACAAAAAACTGACCAGTGCAGGTTCTGTCATACGGCCATTGAAAGTCCTAGCCACCTATGCAAGATCTTTTTGGCAGATGGTCATTACACTTTTGAGAAATGAAGCTTTAAAGATCGCTGAAATTCTGAGAACATGAACCCTCACCCATAACATCAAATAGAAAAGTGACAGTGTTCTATGATAAAGACATACAGGTGGGCAGATACATAAAAGACAAGGCCATCAAACCAGACATTGTCATCTGGAACAAATCTGAAAGGATTGCTCTCATCATTATCGTAACCGTCCGAAACGAATATGGCTCAATAGAGACAAATGCGTAAATAATAACCAAATACCAGGACCTCAATAATTATTTAAAAACAACGTGGTCTCTGAAAGAAAAAAAACATAATACCAGTTGCGGTAGGATCAACTGATCTAATGAAAATAATCTAATAAATTACTTAGATACTAAACTGTAGGGAAGTACAGATAGCAGCCCTAAAAGGGACAATATCTATCCTAAAGAGAGCCATCGGACATTAGTTTAACTCATAGGGAAATCAAGTGTTAGCCTCAAGAAGGGGCCCCTTGATCTCTTCAAATTAACTGAACTAAAATGATAAAAAAAATGCTTACTAGCTGATGGACACCACACTGCATGCTACAACAAGGTATGCAAATCCCTCCATTGGAAGATCTGCGGAGAGATGTAGCTTGACAAATGGTCGAACATCTGGGAACATCAAACTTCACCCATAACATCCAACAGAAAGGCGATAGTGTTCTATGATGAAGACATTTAAGCAGGCAGATACATGAAAGACAAAACCATCAAGCCAGCGATTTTAATCTGGAATAAACCTGTAAGAATTAATCTTATAGATGTAACCATCCCGAATGACTATAGCCTCAATAGAAACGAACCTGGAAAGATCACCAAATGTCATGACATCAAGAATAAATTAAAAGCAGCATGGTCTCAAAATTAAATAAACATAATAACGGTTGTGGTAAACTCAAGTGACCTAATGAAAAAAAATATTTAGACAATCTCTGGAAGAGCAAGCTGTAGCGAAATACAGATATTAGTCCTAAAACGGACAACGTCTATCCTAAAAAGATTATAAATTAAAATCAATAAGTAACTATGTAAAAATGCACATGCGAACCAACACTTATTGATGTAAATCATCAACTTAAAACTAGCAGATGAAAAGGCACGCTGAAGATACTTCCAATTTGAAACCTTAATTTAAATGATAAAAAAGATATTTCCAATTTGAAGTAATCCTTAAGCAAATCCTCAAAGAAAAATAAGAAAGTTTTTGAAGTGTAAATAAGATGCCAACTTCTAGTTATGCTACCACAACATACAACAGTAAGCTCAATACTTAACTAGTCCAGCACAATTCCAGTCCTGTAATCCAACAAAAGAAACTATAACATAGTTAAGTGGCCCAATGAATTGAAGAACATTTTTATTCTATGCTGCTTTATTTAATAAAACTTGTATTTATCGTACAATAAATAACAAACGTAAGATCGATACTTTAATAACTCAGCACAATTCTAGTCCTGTAATCCGACAAAAGAAACTATAACATAATTAAGCAGAAGAAAATTAGCATTAAGTACTGCTTAATTTAATCAAAGTTTAAGAAGTAGGGAAGTTCCTTATATGAACATTCAGATATGTGTTATGGTGTGATGTTGATCTACTCTACTTCGGAAACAGATGGACACTTCCAGACTCTATAGACTTCTGACGAAATGTTGTGGCAGTTATAGCCACAGTATCGGACGCATACTTTCTGTAACATACTATTTTGTACTTCTGTAAATATACACTTGTAAATATACAACCGTGTTGTCTTAAACGTCATCAGCCCTTTAAATTCACGAGCATATGTAACTTATAATTTGATTTAAAAAGACATGAGGACACTGTTTATTAGACAGCATGCTCGAATAACTTTGGTCTCTCTGTACAGAAGGGTTTATAAGATATCCTAATGTGAGGATATTTCACCCTAATAATTGCAACACTAATTTCTTTGCTCTATGCATTTTAATGGTGTGTTCAGATGAACATATTTAAAAGTTTAGTAGAATCGACTGATGTGATATATGAAAATTTGTTAATTATTGATCTGCAAAACAGCATGTGTTTATGCCAAAGAAATGTAAATCACCTTTTCGTGTTTGTTTCTTGTTTCTAAACAGTAAATACACGTTCAATAGCTTTTTAACTTGTTGATGTTAACTTTGTCAAATTAATTGCTAAAAGACAAATTAAAAATATATAATCAGATTAACTTCGTAAATAAATCTCATTAAAGAAGTTTATGAGTTTTCAGTTAAATCATATAGTTACATTCAAATAATGTAATTCCCATATTGCTAAGAATTTTATTTATAAAAAATGATTGAAACAGAAAAGCTGTCAGGACTCCATTTAAGTGACACACTAAAAGTAAAATGAAATTTTGTTTCAGCTTTTATTAAAAATTACTTATGGGCAAAAGTTTCTTTTGATTACTTATTAATACACAAAAAGGCAGAGGATTTGGCCACCAGTGAATTTTGCCCCAAATAATATTTAACCAAACAATTTGGCCCATTCAATATTTTTCAAATCTAACGGTTTTGTTGCCATATATTTTTGTATGAGGTTTATAGATATTAATTCGATATATGAATCAATTTTTGTATGAGGTTTATAGATATTAATTCGATATATGCATCAATTTTTGTATGAGGTTTATAGATATTAATTCGATATATGCATCAATTTTTGTATGAGGTTTATAGATATTAATTCGATATATGCATCAATTTTTGTATGAGGTTTATAGATATTAATTCGATATATGCATCAATTTTTGTATGAGGTTTATAGATATTAATTCGATATATGCATCAATTTTTGTATGAGGTTTATAGATATTAATTCGATATATGCATCAATTTTTGTATGAGGTTTATAGATATTAATTCGATATATGCATCAATTTTTGTATGAGGTTTATAGATATTAATTCGATATATGCATCAATTTTTGTATGAGGTTTATAGATATTAATTCGATATATGCATCAATTTTTGTATGAGGTTTATAGATATTAATTCGATATATGCATCAATTTTTGTATGAGGTTTATAGATATTAATTCGATATATGCATCAATTTTTTAAAACTATTTATTGTTATTGTTTAATTTTACTCTGCAAATTTGTGTTGTTAATAACTTGGGTTGTTCAGTGCCGAAGGGCTGAAAGTTAAGTAACCTGCAGCTAACAGCTAGTGATGCGTGTTATTCAGTGGTTTAAACTACCACAAGTGACTTTTGTTCTTTTTCTTTCTTTCCTTTTGTTGATCTTACCGTTTTATTGAATTTTTCTCTATTTTATCATAATCATAAACTACTGAAGTCGTTAATATTTGTCACACAAGCAAGACGGTGACGATTCGAGTTTGTGATTTTCGAAATACCGTGATGAAGATGCATACAATTTTTGTACGAAATGTTTTCTCTACTTTTTATCAAGTATTTAATTCTTAGCTGCTATGGCACCTGTTGCTGAAGTCATGTTAATTATCCGTACATAATTAATGGCTAATGCGACTATTTATTACCCGTTAAGCCAGACAGCAGACATCGTGGATCAAGACAAGTGACCAGGGTTGCTAAAAAAGGAATGTATCTATAGTATTCCTGGGTATTGTGACGCCTAACCACGCCGATTATAACTCAGAATATCTGTCTGCACAGCCACACCAATATACACTCCTCGGCCATGATAGTAAAACATCGGTTTTTGTTTTTGTTTACTGTATATTTTACGAACTTTAAATAAAATTATTTTAATCTGCATTTGTAAAGTTCTACAATCTCTACCAAATAAATGGTAAATTATAAATAAAATATACTTAAGAATTATTGTTGGTCAAATTATTTTAGATTCATGAAAACATAAACAAGCATTGAAGCAAAATTCAATCAATTTTCTGTTTTCAATTTTGATATTTGAATAGGAAAATTTAATAAAATTGTAAAAGTCCAAAGCCACTTTTTAAATAAATTATCTGAACGATTTCATTCAAAACATTTAATTCAATATTAGTTCATTTAAGATTAAGTTACATAAACAAAATTTGATTCGGTTGTTTATAGGGACCATTGGATTTTCTCGTCTATTTTCCCAGAAGTTAAATAGTATGAAATAAACTGAAATAAAATTCTAATTTACTTTTTAAACTTTTGAAAATTGAACTTTAGTTCAACATTTTTTTACAAATGTTTGATAGAAAATCAACTTCGAAGATTCTTGCATTATTTGTATTATTCGGACTACTGTTCTCATATTCAGGTGGATCTCGTTAAACTCGGGAATCTAAATGGGATTTCGAATGGAACCATTCATTTATTCCCGTGAATAGCATGTTCTCGTTCTGTCAGCCATGACTGGGTAGAAGTCTTAAGTAATTCGCAATTGTATTGTTAGTATGGCCCACACTGGCACGAGAAACAAAATGAAAGGTTTCAAAGTTAAATTCCCAAAACCACCTACCTACCTAGAAATCACTTTCTCCGCTGGACATTTTGACACCGGATTTTTATTGCAATCGGACATTTGCTTGCATTCGGGCAGCGTTTTGCCTTGTTTTTTTCCCAATCATATTTATTTTACTTTTTAATTTTTTAATCTTGGCCTTTGCCAACTTATCTATCCCAGCGATTTCCTCTGATGATAAGATTTTGATCTTTGAAAAGCCTGGCTTAAGGAAAAAATTAATTGAATAAATTGCCTTTTTGCGGAATATACCTTGCTCTGAGCAACTGAATTGAGAAAAGATCTGCCTTTTCGTTTCTAATTCCTTTTCATCCTTCTACCTATCTATCTGCTCTATCCTGTATATTGAGCTGTATACTTTCACAATAGGTTTTACCTTTCCTAAAAGTTCGCTTTTAGTTGTCCACTTCATATATATATATATATATATATATATATATATATATATATATATATATATATATATATAATAATATCTTTCTTTAAATTCCTTTGAGATTGATTTAATCTCCTATAGTCCATGATTTAAACACGAATTTAATTAGTGTTGTTTCTTTTAACCTCTTTAATCCTGAAACCCATTTCCTCTCCCTAATTCCTTTAGAAGACACATTATTAATCCCCAAAACAGTAACGGCCAAATATACGATACTCATAATATTGTCTCACGGGATTTATATAGAAATATTTTTTATTTTTTAATTTTATTTTTTTATATCTCTTTAAATCTTCTCCGGTTTAAATCTCAACTGTTACTTTTCACCCTCCCCTTTTTTTCAAACCTTATTAAACCTTCCTTAATCTAAATTTAAACAAACATATATAACACTCTAAGCAAATAACGCGTCCAAACGAGAGTGATACGTGACTTCACATTCCCGAAACAGATGACAACAGAAGCTGAAGAGAGCCGGATGGCTAAGTCTTTATGTGCTTGAAACCGACGGTACGAATGTTGTACTAATTATTCTGTACCAAAATAAATAAATATTACGCTCTTAATCTTTCATTTTTAACTTTAATTCTCAATTAATCGAGCACTCTGCTGGCAGTTTTTCTGCTATATTACAAAGAATATATATATATATATATATATATATATATATATATATATATATATATATATATATATATATAATTTATAACTAATGGTTTCCATATTGTATTAAATTCTATACTAGGTTGTCTTAGTAGGCGATCGTCGTCTAAGATAGACGCTGCTTCTTTGAGTAGTTTTACTCTCGACCGTTTATCTGTCAATAATTTACCTTTTGTGACTTTTTATGTTTTTTTTCTTATTGTTACACAAACAATAAGAAAAAAACAATAAAAAGTTACAAAAGGTAAATTCGTAAAACAAAAAATGGGGTAGTTAAGAATAAAAAAACTGGAAAACTTATCGATAAACTTACTTATCAGTGACAGATATTAGTGTACCGTGTCAACCAAAGATTACGGAAAAAAAGTACGTAGAATTTTAATTTAAAAAATTTACATTCGGAGTCAACGAACTCCGAACTACGAGACTGCATGGCGTCTTCATATTAGAAGAAAAGAGATAATCTACGACGCGCTGGCTTGACCTGAATGTCGTTCAGAATTCGTTGACTACGAATAGTAAATAAATTTTATTTTTTATTAAAATTTTACTCGGTCATTTTGGTGTACACTAATATTTTTCACTGATAAGTAATTCTATCCATAAGTTTTCCTGTTATTTTATTCTTAACTGCCTCAGTTTTGTTTTACTTTGTACTGAATTATCTCCATTGTTTTATTTTATACGGAATTATCTCCCTTGTTGACTCTTCTCTTTATTTGATAATGAAAGAATTTATATGTCGAAGAAGAAATTTAGATTTAAAATCTTTAATTAACATTTTATTTAATTAATTTCATTTTGCAAAGAAAACAAATAAGAAGAACGAAATACAAAAAGGTAAGTTCAATCACTATGGAAATTGTTTTCATTGCGTTCATTTTACGATTGAATTTTAAATTGGAGTTTTAAAAAGACTTTCGTTGTAAATGTTTAAATTTAATACAATCAAAAATGAATTAATTCAATTGTTTTTATTGTTTCTTAAGTCTCGGTTTTCCACATATTAAGATTAACTTATTAAATCGAATTATAATTTTTCAAAAAGTAATTCAATATTTTTTCGGTATTATTCTATCCCTGCACCCTTTGCTAGTTCAGCCAAAAAGAAAGATGAAAAACCGACTTTGGTAAACGTTACTATTGGCGACATTAATTATTTGAAAGGAAATACAGTTGTGAAATTAGTTAAAATAAGTTATTTTTGTTTACCTATAAATTTGTGACCTATTTGTGTCTAAATAGTGGTTGTGAGTAAAGTAATCTACGGTCAGCCATCTCGATTATTCACAGGAAGTAAAGACATAACCGGATTATTTTACTCACAACCACTATTTATTGTAAATTAAATTGCTCATAACTTTTTTTAAATATTACATTTTTTAGGAAAATATTTTATGAATGTATTTTCTTTAAAATAATTTATGTCGCTAATAGTAACGTTTATACGGACATATTTTAAAAACTGCATTTTCATAATTTCTTTGAACTTAATTGTATGTATAATTGTAGATGAAGACCCTTAGTTAAATCACCCCGAACACAAATGTGAATCTACTTTTTTATAAACAATTACATGTGTACAGACTGAAAACTAGGGAAGAGAAAACAATTATTTTAGAATGTGGTATCAGTTTTAGCATATAAATGTAACATAAAATGGTTCACCCAGTTTCTGACAAAATATCATTTGACCCACTTGTCACTGTTCAAGTTAAACCTTAGATATAACTATGTTCTTGTTATATTTGTTATATTTGTGGTCTGTTGCCACCCAAACTTAGGATTATTCTTTGTGGAGGTATGTTACTGTCCGGCCTAAGGGTAAAAATATGTGTTGGTAGGTGGAAAAAGGAAAAGGGGTTGATTAAAGCTTTAAGTTTTTTTAACGAACTTTGCATCAAATTCCCGCCTTTGAGATTAGGCCTGTCTACCCTGTAAATTTCCCTTTACGACAGGAAATACTCTGAGCAACATCCATATATCTAGCTGGAATGTTACCAAATTTTCAATTTATCTTTTTCAGTGATCTTCTAAATAACATTAACAGACTATTTGATTACATTTATGTAGCATCCACAATCATCTATGGCAACATTAACGATAAAGATCTCTCTGTTTCTCTCTCTTTCGACCTGGAGCATGTAATACAATGGGGTGAAACGTGGCTGGTTACTTTAAATACATCTTAAACCAAGCTTCTCCTCTTTCCCCACACATGCTCGAATTCACATTTTTCCCCAATTGAAATGAATGTCTCTCCCTTGTTGAAACTCCTTGATTGATGAGCTTCTAGGACTGACCTTAACTTGAGACCTGATATGAAAGACTTACATCAAATCTGTTGCTAATGTTGCTGGAAAAATGGTTGGATCATTCTACCGCTCGAGAAAGTATCTCACTTCTTATGCAATCCTTTACGTCTATAAGAGTCAAATACATCATAAGATAGAGTATTATTGCCACATCTAGGGAAATGTTTCTTTCAAAGAGCTGTCGATTACAATACCATGGATTTGCTTCCCAGTTGAATACAACATGGTCATTTTATAGTCCAATGTTAACAAATTCTTGTTGAGGCATCCTCTTAAACAATCAAATTCTCACCAATTCTCAACCTCATGTTGTTCTGACAAACTCATTAACCTTTATCCTTGAGTAGCCCTTTGGCCTTGATAAACAGTAACTCGTTAGTACATAAAAATGTCATCGTTTAAAAAATGAAAAACTCATTTGAGTGGGCGATGACCATAAGCTGTGAAAGTAAAAGATTACCATATTTTCTTTGGGTTTACATTTTTTTTAAATTTTGCAATAAGAATTTTAAGTAAAACCAATAGCAGAAATGGTTATTTTCCATGTCCTTTGTCACATGATATTGCAAAGGTGGAGTTTACATTTGTATATAGATGCAATTTTAATGTAATGCCAATTTTAAGTAATGGTAGGATTCAGAATGTCTGAAGTATATTTATTGTAGTAGACATCTATAAAAAATCTTCCCACTACGAATCAGTAAGCAGAAAAACCGACAATTTACTCTGCATAGATGTTCCGTCAGTTAAAAAAAATATTTCTATTCATTTCAAATTTTTGAAGTTAAAAACTTTACAATAAGTATTTGCCTAAAATAAAGACGTGTGATTCCTTTTTATAACACATTTCTAAATTTTGTTGTTGGCCAACCTTTTTTCTTGAGTTTAAAATGAATAAATTCACCCAAGTTAAAATATATCTTTGACAAACACCTTTGAAAGTACGAATGAGACACATTATATGAATTCCTCATCCCAAATTAGAAAAGTTACAAAGTTTCAAGATTGTAATTCCATTGGATACTGTTTTACAGCAATTTCAGTAATATATTCTTTTGACTTATTTTTTAAATCCATTTTTGTCCTATTATTTGACAAATTTTGAACAGTCATAATTTCTTGGCAATTTGTGCTGCTAAAATAACTTTTGTACCATTGTTTATGTTTAGTAAATATCTATTTGTTGACGTAAATATTTTAGATATAATAAAAATACAATTTTGGTTTGGGATACTTATTATAATGCCTAGAAAATAGTTTTCTTCTTGAGTTTCAGAATTCTTTTAAAACAGATATTGTTATACTGACACTATATATTGAAGTACAAAAAATTATTACTATATTAGAAATAACTTACAATCTGTATCATACAATGTGACAGTTTCAAAGACTTGGTAATTCACATATTTAATTTATAATTTATTGCTTAAGTTAGAGATTCATAAAATATGACTGTATAATCAGAAAAGCACATAATATTTAATATAGGTACCAACATTCATGAGAATAGCTTTAAAATATATAAGTTGAGGAGAAATTACTGAATTTCTTTCAATGATGAGGTCCATATTTTGGCCAAGTTTTTTAAAATGTAGTCTAGTATTTATCCGAAGACTCTGTTAGCTCAGATACATAGTTTCTCATCTGTGTAGTATAAATCCTAAGACTCTGTTAACTCAGCTACATAGTTTCTCATCTGTGTAGTATAAATCCTAAGACTCTGTTAGCTCAGATATATAGTTTCTCATCTGTGTAGTATAAATCCTAAGACTCTGTTAGCTCAGATATATAGTTTCTCATCTGTGTAGTATTCATCTTAAGACTCTGTTAGCTCAGACATATAATTGACGTCTGCACTATTTTACTGGTAAAATAGATACTACTTTTTTTGATGATTAAAATCTATGAAAGTTTTTTCCCTGTAAAATTTTGAAAGTGGAACATTACCAATTTTAAGCTTTTGTAAATTATCAACAAATGTATTGTATTTTGATTTGAAGATTTGAGACAATCGAATACTTTATTTGGAAACTTGTTGCTAAATTAATTTCTTCATGTGAGATCAATAATTTATACTAAATAAATGTAATACACGTTATCTAATATAGTAAAAGCTATATTAAATAAAGCCATCTAAGTAGGGTACCAACACTTATGCTAGCTACAAATTGAAGAGAGACTTAAATGCATTTGAAAATGTTTTGAGTTGATCAGAACGGACTGATTATTAATGTCTTAGTTTCATAAACTTGTCTTATATTCTGATAGTTATGAATCAAGAAATTTAATAATGTATTACACTTGAAAATCAGAGTTGCTTTATCAGATACTACATGGATCACCTTAATGTAAGTCGGTCAAATGTGTGCTTCTGCTGTTTGGTAAATAGTTATGTAAATCAGATAAAGTTCTACTTATGTAAGGAAAGTCTTGGAACAACTTAAGTTCTACTAAATTGTTCTGAATCTTATTACGTTTATTTTTGTATTCCATATTGCTCATATTCTATTTTATATTTTTATAAAATAAGAAAGATCATATCGTTTGCACACGTTACGAAAATGTTGACCTGTAAATAGACTTAACAAACTTGGGTTTTATTTACAATTTTAACGGTCAGTCAATCCTGGAGAAATTATGAAATATTTTGGCTCAATCGTGTTTATGATTTAATAAGTTACAGGGATCACCTGCCCCTATATGTCACAATTACTTATTCTAAAAACTGTTGCAGAAGGAAAAATTGATTGCTGCTTTCTATTTTAATTAATACATGAATTGTTAAATATAATCTCTTATTCATTCACAGGTATCAGCCACAGTCGAGAAAAATGAACATATCCTATACATATCATGAATAGAAGTCTTAGTCTTCTGAATGAAATGTGTTAATTCACCAGAATAAATCTCATTTAAACACGGACACAATGGAAATAAGCCTCATTTATGTGCAATTTGTATTTCATCATTTTAAAGGAAATTTGATTTTAAAAGATACATTAAAACACATGAGATAGAAACGTTATTCTATTAAAGTATGCTATTTGAATGTCATCTACTTAAAAAAGAGACATCTTCATGAACTAATTGAACTAAAATAGTGAGAGAGATTTTAGTTTTGTTTGTGCCAAACTGTCTACAACTAAAAATAATTTCAAGAAACACATGTAAGCCTTATCTGTGGGGAAACATTTTTGTGAAATTTGTCGAATATCATCTGACAAAAAGAGATCTCAGGGGAAAATTTCACTAAAGTAGACAACTTATGAAATTCATGGCTCATGATTTAACATTTTCTACTTTTTAGAGACATACTAAACCACAGTGGTAAGAAAATTTATTCTTCTGAAATTTGCAGTGCCTCATTTATAATTTTAAGTTACAGCTACGAACCCTTACATGTGGACTCACATTGTTTAAAGTAACAACTTTAAAAATTAATATGATGTCCCACATTGAGCAGAATTTTAATGCCTACTAAAAAGCAGAGAATTTGAATGTCTAATAGACTCTATCCTCGAGTGTCTTCGGTCTCTCTATACAGTGGTTTATCAGGACAACCTGGCATAAGGACATTTCCCTATAAGTATACCATGACTAAATATTCAAAATACACAGTATTCAATAACATAGTAAGCTCCCCCTCAACGTTTATAAACTAGCTCGTACGATGAATTGTTAACCTTCTCCCAGTAATGTTGCTTTAGGTAACAACACTAAGCTGGATACTCCACCAGACTAGATGAATTATTTTCCTAGAATGATCAAATACAAAGATCACAAGAAAGATATTGTATAACAGTCAAGTGCTCAATTCGTGAGAGAAAATATAATGTTCTTCACTTCATTACTAATTTAAGATTTGACAAGTGAAGGCGAAGTTTAATTGAATACACGGATATCTATGTATCTTATATAGAGATTGTGTGTTACCCCTGAGGTGGCCTTTTGATTTCTGAGAACACTTACTGTTATAAAAAAATTTTAAATGGAAAAACCTTGTTTTGTGAAATTTGTTACAAATCATTTATAACATAATATGAAGTAACATGTCAGGCGTTCTCATACTGGAGAAAAACCCTATTGTTAAATTTGTGGTAAATCATTTGCTCAAAATCATCCATTAACAATACACATGCGAACTCACACTGGGGAGCCCTAAAAGGAACCACATCTATCCTTAAGAGAGCTCTCGGATATAAATTTTACTCATAGGGAAATCAAGTGTTAGCCTCAATAGTAGGCCCCTTCATCTCTTTAGATGAACAAAATTAAAATGTAAAAAAGGGAGAAACCTTATTCTTGTGAAAGTTGTGGTAAATCATTTGCAATAACTGATGGCCATTACACTGCCCGCCACAACAAAGTATGTAAATACCTTCATTGGAAGATCTGCGGAGAGATGCAGCTAGAAAGATCACTGAACATCTGGGAACATGAACCCCCACCCATAACATCGAATGGAAAAGTGACAGTGTTCTATGATAAAGACATACAGGCGGGCAGATACATAAAAGACAAGGCCATCAAACCAGACATTGTCATCTGGAACAAACCAGATAAAACTGCTCTCATCATTGATGTAACCGTCCCAAATGACTACGGTCTCAATAGAGCCGAACGGGAAAAAATAACAAAATACCAAGATCTCAAAAATGATCTAAAAATAACATGGTCCCTCGATGAAATAAACATCATACCGGTTGTAGTGGGGGCAACTGGTCTGGTGAAAAAAAATCTAAGTAAATACTTAGAAACAATCCCCGGAAAACCAAATTGTAGGGAAGTACAGATAGCAGCCCTAAAAGGAACCACATCTATCCTTAAGAGAGCCCTCGGATATAAATTTTACTCATAGGGAAATCAAGTGTTAGCCTCAAGAGTAGGCCCCTTGATCTCTTAAGATAAACTAAATTAAAATGAAAAAAAAAAGGGAGAAACCTTATTATTGTCAAATCTATGGTAAATCATTTATACGAAGTGATCAGGTAAAACACACATGCAAACTCACAATTTGGGAGAAGCCTTATTCTTGTGAAATTTGTTGTAAACAATTTACAATGAGTTATAATTTAAAAGTAAACATGCGAACCCACACTGGGGAGAAACTTTATTCGTGTCAAATGTGTGGTAAATCATTTTCACAAAGTGATCAGGTAAAAACACACATGCAAACTCACACTTGGGAGAAAACTTATTCTTGTGAAATTTTTTGTAAACAATTTACAATGAGTTATAATTTAAAAGTACACATGCGAAGTGTGCAGGTACCTCCACTGGACCATCTGTAAGAAACTGAATATCAGATGTAGCAGCAGGCACTGGGAACATCTACCTGAGAGAACTGTGGGGAATGAGACATACACCATCCATTATGACCATGAAATCCCCACAGCTACCTATCTGGAAAACGCAGCTGTCAAACCTGACATTGTAATATGGAACAAGAGAGAGAGAGTGGCAACTTTGGTTGAGGTCAGTGTCCCTAATGATGGGGGCCTAAATAGAGCTGAAAGGGAGAAAATAACAAAATATCAGGGTCTAATGTATGATATGAAAAGAAACTGGAACCTCAAAGAGATCTCTATCATTCCAGTTATCATAGGAGCCACTGGACTCATGAAGAAGAACTTGAAAAAGTATTTAGCAAGTATACCTGGTGAACCAAGTGCAAGAGAAATCCAGACAACTGCACTCAAGGGAACGGCCAGAATCCTGAAAAGAGCTCTCGGTTGGAGTCTGTAAATAGCGGGTGATCGTATGGCATTTGGAAGAATGCCCCGTCCCCAGCAAATGAATGAAAAGAAAAATAAAAAAAGGGAGAAACCATATTTTTGTGAAATTTGTGGTAAATCATTTTCACAAAGTAGTAAGGTAAAAACACACATGCAAACCCACACTGGGGAGAAACCTTATTCTTGTGAAATTTGTGGTAAATCATTTTCACGAAGTAATATTGTAAAAATACACATGCAAACTCACACTGGGGAGAAACCTTATTCTTGTGAAATTTGTGGTAAATCATTTGCTCAAAATCCACAATTAAACATACACATGCGAACACACACTGGGGAGAAACCTTATTCTTGTGATATTTGTGGTAACTCATTTCTAATGAGTTCTGATATAAAAGTACACATGCGAACTCACACTGGGGAAAAACCTTATTCTTGTGAAATTTGTGGTAAATCATGTGCTCAAAATCCACAATTGAAAATACACATGCGAACCCACACTGGGGAAAAACCTTATACTTGTGAAATTTGTGGTAAATTATTTGCTCAAAGTAATAAAGTAAAAACACACATGCAAACTCACACTGGGGAGAAACCTTATTCTTGTGAAATTTGTGGTAAATCATTTGCTCAAAATCTACAATTAAAAATACACATGCGAACCCACACTGGGGAGAAACCTTATTCTTGTGAAATTTGTGGTAAATCATTTGCATTAAGTAATCATATAAAAACACACATGCGAACTCACACTGGAGAGAAACCTTATTTTTGTGAAAATTGTGATAAGTCATGTACAACTAGTTCTAATGTAAAAAGCCACATGCGAACCCATACATGGGGAGAAAACGATTCCATTCAACATGCCAATATGAGAGAGAAAATTGGCAGAAAATATTGCAAATTTGCAAAACACAGCTCACAAACAAAAGCAAAGTAACTGCCATTAACCAATTAGCTATGACAGTGATAACATACAGTTTTGGAATTATTGATTGGCCACAAAAGAACATTAATAGATTCAAAGAAAAATAAGAAAGTTTTCAAGCGCAAATATAATATCTTTTGTATGTCTACACACTCGCTCATATGATGAAAGTAGTGGTGCAACTTCTAGTTATGCTACCACAACTAACAACAGTAAGCTCAGTACTTAACTAGTCTAGCACAATTCAAGTCATGTAATACAACAAAAGAAACTATAACATAGTTAAGTGGCTCAGTGAGCAGGGTAAAATTATAATTCTACACTGCTTTATTTAATAAAAGTTAGGGAAGATCCTTATCTGAATAGTCAGATATCTGTGTTATCGTGTGATGTTGATCTACAATATTTAGGGAATAGGTTGACTCTTAGAGAGACACTATATAGAATTACAATGAAGTCTTATGATAGGATTAATTTCTGTCATACCACAGTATCAGTAGCAGTAACATACTGTTTTGTACTTCTTTAAATGCACTCTTGTAAATATACAACCGTGTTGTCTTAATTATTCGAACCTTTATTTTCCCATAAAACTGCTGACGAGGACTCAGACTTATTCGGACACAAAAATAACCGAAACTTAGGTTGCACACAAGACTTAAACTAACATATATATCTATATAACAGAACAATTACTTCAAGTGAAATGTTCGATTTTCGAGAAAAAGACTTTGCTGGTATTCTTTAGATAATTGTTAATTATACAATAGAGTTAACAGTTGAAATCTAACAGGAATTTTTACAAGCAAAGTGTGTGAAAACTTCAAAATAAACCTCACTTCAGTCAAAACTCAACAAAAATGTCTCAGTTGTTTGTTAATCAGAAACATGAGAATAAGTTTGAACAAGCTTTTTTTCTTTCGCTGAGAGGTTAAAAAACAGAAAAAATTGAATACAAAAAAAATTACACATTCAAATGGAATATCAGAAGAAATAATGGAATATCCGAAGAAATTGGAAACAGACAAGCTGAAATAAATAAAATGATTTGAGGAAATGTTCCTTCATACCGAACAGGAACAGATAAAATTATAGGAATAATCGAATTGAAGTCAAAATAGTAAAGATGAAAGCGCATTTTCCCAAATGAATATTTGGAACACTATTGATAATTGTTTCCCGATACTGAAAATGAGATTGTGTTTCCTTCGTATTTTATATGATACAATGAAATTTACAATACAAACTTCGAACTGGACCGATTTTAAGAAGATTCGTTTGCTATTAAGTAAATTGGGTATGGTTGAACATAGAAAATTAACCCTAACAATTTAAATTGCCTTATATTTGTGCAAAGAATATTATCGAATATGGATGTGGAATACAAGAGAAAGCTTCTTAATAAACAAGAGTATGAACCTGGTTCAATTCTGCAACATATAGCAGACGTCTGCCAACATTTTCTAAGCATTTGTCACGATTCAAAAGTCATTGAACAAAGTGGTGTCTCACATATTACAAAAATCTGTAACCAAAAGTAAATGAATTCACCAGCTAAATTTGATAACTGGAAAAAAATACTCTGCCACCTAAACTGTGTTTCGGTTGAAGGCAATTACATTGGCACAAAGGTTGTCTAATCAAAAATTTATCATGCTGACGGATTGTCTAGATTGATCCTAAAATATACTGACGTCATTGATGACACAGTTTTTAAAGACATTTTAAAAATCTGTCCATTTTCATAATTTCTTTGAAATAATTGTAGGTATTATTGTAGGTGGAGATCCTCAGTTAAATCACTCCCATCCAAACAATAATGCGAATCTACTTTGTTTAGACAAATTACATGTAAACTTTATGAAAACTTTGGGGAAAAACAATTACTTTAGAATGAGGGATCAGTTACGCATATAAATTCAACGTAAAAGGATTACGAATAAATGATCTTCATGTTGAAATCGGTTCCACAAATAGAGAAGAAATGAATTCGATTGATTATTCCTTTCAAGAAATTACAATAATAAGAAAACAATATGGAAATTAAAACTTGAAATACAAATGTAAATATTAAATGAACTTCTTAACATTTATGTATGAGCAGAGTCTGCTTGGAATTCTTTATTCTCATTTAAAAATGTTCATATTTCTAAAAAGAAAAGATAACTTTCTTCCGTAGGAATATTATTAAAAATTCAAATTTGCTGCTTTTGTTGTTTGAAAATAAAAAAGGGAAACACATACACATGAAACATTGGTGCAGAACAATATTTAAGTGTGAAGTCAAAGTTTTTGGATGCAAGAAATCTTGAATCAAAAGATTTCACAAAGCTTGGTTTGGATACAAGACTTACTTTACCCTAGAACTCTATCAGCCTGACTATTCCAGAATAGTTTAGTAGACTTCACTGGAACCTTTGTTGAAAGAGTGAGACTGTAGAAAGAAAGGTGTATTTACTACTTTTTATCTGGCTGAGCATTAAAGCTGTACACATGGATGTCACATCAAACTTGACCGATGAGTATTTAGTACAAGCTCTGGTTAGGTTTTCCAACTTTTACAGTTTAATTTCATAATGTGAAGACATTTTTATACATGAGTAAGACCATTCATCTTTTCCCCCTCAAGAGCCACATTAAATTTTGATCTATCTGGAATTAATGATTCATTATAATATTTTTTCTATCGCCGTAGCCAGCAGCTCAGTCATATATGTTCTAATCTGTGTAGCATTTTTCCTAATACTCTGTTAGCTCAGATATTTATGTTCTCATCTATGTAGTATTTGTTCTAAGACCCTGTTACCTTAGAGATCTATGTTCTCATCTGTTTAGGACTGATCTTAATACTCTGTTATCTCAGAATTCTATGTTCTCATCTATGTAATGTTAGCCTTAAGAGGCTGTTAGCTCAGACATATATGTCCTCATCCGTGTAGTGTTCGTGCTTAGACTCTGTTAGTAGCATTAACAGTCAATAACACCCTTTAGTTGGACATAAGCAATATTTCACACCTAATCTGCTTAAACAAGCCATTTTTTGTAAGCCATTGTTTAAAACATTTATATAGATGGAAAGAGAATACAATTAAAATTCCAAAGATGTAATTTTATATGTCTTTATACAATAAATGATTTTATACTCCAAGTTAAAAAATGAAAATAAACTGCTAAGAACTTAAGAACCAGAAAGGGAAACTGTTTTTTTAATTATTTGATATTTCATACCTTATATTCCAATTAATATCATCAGGGTTAGTTTTAATTAGATATTCCTGAGATTACGCAGACTATTTAAACATCGATGACAAGTTCTAGTGCCATTGTGATGTGGGTTTTTCATGAAGTTACGATCGATCAAAGTTAACAAAGAATATTTCGAAATAGATAAGCTATATCAATATACATCATTAAGTGATATATAGATGATAGTTTCAGAATAATTTTTATGTATAATATGTAAATATTTGATAATTGGGAATGGTGTAGTAATTTCGTTTAATCTTTATGGTCTTTTGAATTCAATAAATCACTAGCGGAATAGTGAATGCTTTGCTGTAGCTGCGTAGAGAGTTTGCATTTCCTCCAAATGAAAAACGGTTTCATATTAATAACTATACATTTCGTGTCTGCTTTAACACTGGTAGTTTGCATGTGTTGGTCTCTGGGTGTAACTAAAAATTATAAATGAGGCAATCCAAATTTCACAGAATTAAGTTGTTTTTTTAAGATGAGACGACATTTTAATTACATCACCTCCCCATATCTTACAATTACTATTTTACTGTAATATTTTGATAAAATTGATGTCGGCTTCAAATTTAAATTAATGTTAAATAAAATTTCTTATTATAGGTTTAACTAAAAATTATAAAAGAGGCAATCCAAATTTCACAAAAATTAAGTTCCTTTGAAGTGTGGATAACATGTCTCTAAAGATTAGATACATTTTAAATTACATCACCTGCCCCATATTTTACAATTACTATTTTTTAAAACTGTTGCATTTCTGTAATATTTGGATAAAATTGATGTCGGCTTTAAATTTAAATTAATGGATGAATTGTTAAATAAAATCTCTTATTTGTTCACTAGTAACAGTTACAGTGGAGAAAAATGAAAGTATCCTATACACATATATAAAATAGAAGTCATATCCTATACAAACACATTGAATAGAAGTCATATTCTTCTGAAATGTGTGAATTCACCAGAATAAATCACATATAAACACGAACATGCTGAAAAGAAACGTCATCTTTCTTAAATTTGTATTTCATCATTAAGAAGACAATTTGATTTAAAAAGATACATTCAAACACATGAGAAAGAAGCGTTATTCTTATGAAGTATGCTATTTGAATGTCATCTACTAAAAAACAGCGATCTCTGAGAACTAAGTGAACTAAAATAGAGAGAAAGATTTTTATTTTTGTAAAGTTTGTGTCAAATGGTCTACACGATAATCTAATTTAAAGAAACACATGCAAGCCTATTCTGTGATAATATGGGGGAGGACTTGAATTCCTACTAGACACCACCCTCGGGTGTCTTCGGTCTCTCTGTACAGGGGTTTGTCAGAGACTCCGACATGAGGATACTTTTTACTTGGAGAAAACCCTGACCAAATATTCAAAGAAAATGGTGTGCTGTCTCCTCAAGCCATCCAGCATGTCTCCTGAATTGCGGATGGGAGCACCCCCTCTATTAATAGAGGGCAGCTTCGAATAAAGAATTAGAAACCATTGACAATGAGGAAATAAATAAAAAAAAATATGAATTACAACAAAGAAAATACTGGCAGGCCGGCACTTAGCATAAAAAGGGCCCATCAACCCGTTCATACACATTGCAGGAAGATGTAAGCAATGGTGTAAACCTTCTTGCCTCTGGAAATGATGCTCCAGCCAATACAGAGGCCAACCAGGGTCAGCCATCAGGCATTGAGACAAAATGTCTTTCCCCTATCTCCATCAAATACAGCAACAAGTTTGTGTCAAATGGTCTACAACTTAATTTAATTTAAAGAAACACATGCAAACCTATTATGTGAGGATACCATCTTTAATTATTTGAAAATCATCTGCAAAAGAGACATCTCTGAGAACCATCTTGACTAAATTACAGAGAAAATGTTTTTCTGTGAAATTTGTTGCTCATCATTTAAAATATCATCTATTTTTTAAAGACATGTTTTTCCATAGTGGAAAGATACTTTATTCTTCTGAAATTTGCAATGCGTCATTTATAATTTTAAGTTACACCTACAGATTTACCCATGCGAACTCACACTGGAGAGAAACCTCATTTTTTGTGAAGTATTTGGTTCATCGTTTAAAGTAACATATTCACAAATACATATGATGCCCATACTGACAGGGAAAAATAAGAATGTTCTGGAATCTCTTAAGCACAAGAAAATATACTACAAACAAGTTAACTTGTCAATTCGGGGGAGGACATATAATGTTCTTCACTCATTATTAATTTAGCATTTTAGAGGTAAAAAGATCTTTAATTATATATGCAGCTATCTATGTATCTCATATAGCGATCGAGAAGAGACTGTTTTTGGAAGTGAAAATCCCAAAGCAAATTAATTTGGGCTACAATTGACTTCGTAACATAATTGAAAGCCAAGGTTAGACGTCTTCAAAAAATGCAGAAAGCATTCAACAGCCTCAAAATCTGAAGATGACTCATGTGCAGGGAAGGTCATCAGAACTGGAGCAACTTCAGGCTGATACCAGCCGAGTTCTGCAGAAGACTTTTGCAGAACAGAATCTTCACACTTGCCGATTTGCTAAGGGGCTGAACTACACATCAAGTATTCAGCAAATACCCCAGACTCCAAAAACAGGTGACACTCAACTGAGATCAGAATGACTCAGCTGAGCTTGAGTTCACCAAACTCCGGTAAAAATAATCACCCCTTGACCCTAACAAGGAGATTTAGGACAAGATGTTAAAGAATCTTTGGAGAGGCTCTCTTTCCCAATGTGCTCGCTAGCACAGAACAAAGGATACAGAATATGTACCTCAAAGGTAGCAGGGTTACTTAACTTAACCTGCACCTTTCCTTGGAGGATTGCGATAAGCTAAACTCCTGTCCTTTTTCCACTGACCTCTATCAGAGCTCTGTGCTCTGATTAATGGACTATCTAAATCCACCAAAATCTTTGTAAGGGGATGTAATAGACCAGTGGTATCTTTCACCTCTAAATTTACATGTGAAGCAATGCACACAAAATACAGTGCCTTGCCACCTAGGCTACTGCCCACATCCAAACTGTCTCCCTGGCTATCAGTCTCCCTGACTAATCAAAGTCAATGGACTCCGAAAGGTAAGACTGCATGGCGTCTTCATATTAGAAGAAGGGAGATTTGCCGATAGATGCTATCATTTTTGGGTTCTTATTTTCATTGAGATGCATGCAAAATATGGCAATTTAAAAATAAATTAAGAGGAAAATTAATTGATATACTGATAATTCGGAAGTTAAACGCAGACCTCAAAAAGAAGAATTTGTACCGTTTTTCTTTTGTGAGTATGGATATCTGAAAAGACAGTAATCTTGTAAAAAATCTTACATCTGAGACTAAACATAGAAAAAACACATAAACTTTTGACAATAACAAATTTTCTTTATTTAAAAATCCCAGGACGTCATTTTATTAACTTTTTAAAAATATTAATAAATAATAAATTCATATTTGTGGACATATAAAAATTTTCTTAAAAAAATATGCCTGTAATGAAAAAAAAATCATGACGTAAATGTTATTTAATTAAAAAAAATATTACTAAATAATGAATTCATATTTGTGGACACATACAAATTTTCTTTAAGAAATATGTATGTAATGAAAAAAATTTCATGACGTTAATTTTATTAACTTTTTAAAAATATTAATAAATAATAAATTCATATTTGTGGACATGTACACATTTTCTTAAAAAAATATGCCTGTAATGAAAAAAAAATTCATGACGTTAATTTTATTAACTTTTTAAAAATATTAATAAATAATGAATTCATATTTTTGGACACATACAAATTTACTTCAAGAAATATGTTTGTAATGAAAAAATTCCATAACGTAAATTTAATTTTTTAAAATATAAATAAAAAAATAGTATCTAAAAATGAATTTCATGATGTTAACTTTATGTAATTTTTTATTTAATATTACTAAAAAAAACGTAAACAAAAATTTTCTTTAATTAGCTACGTGCAAAAATGGCCGCCTCTTGTACGGCCTATGTTTATTAAAAAGGGCTTATCATTAATTATTTAATTAGTTTCTGTGTAAACTTTGATTGTGTTTGAAAGATAAAAGACTAAACTTAATCTCTAAACGAAAAAAACTGCATATTTACGTGTGAAAAATCAATTATAATGAAATATGTAATTACAGCCGGTAAAAAACCAAACCATTCAGTGAATTTTGAACTTTGAAAAAAATACTTGTAAAAATCCCTTGAAAGATAAATATAAGTTTTTGGGAACTATTTCAAAGATAATTATTAAATTAAAGTCATAAGATACTGGATTTAAAAGAAAATTCAACGTTTTACTAAAGATTAGCAAAATTATCCCTCCAAAAGTCATAAATTAGTAAAATCCGGCATCACTTACGGTAAACGACTTTTTTACCAATTGCAAAATATATGCAAAATATATGGAAGACAAAAATGTTATAATTTATCATTTTTAACTTCATATATAAAAATGGTTTTGTAATAGTTTATAGAAGTTGAAAAATTATTATCCATTAATTTCTTTATTCTTTTTAAGGTTATATACACATTTAAGTACCCTTATTTTGTTATAATAAAAAAGAAATGCTTATTTAATTAAAATATTTGTGAGTGTATGCAATTAAGATCTTATTTTATTTTTAACTAAAAAGGTTCATATTTAACTTGGTATTAGTTTTTTATTCAGTAATACTCTGAAATTATTGATGACGTCTTTTTACCAATGTTTTTCCTTAGAATTTGAAATAAAACTTTTTTAAATGTTAAAAGTAATTTTTATGTTACGAACTGCGTCAATTTTATCAATTTTTTTACATGATTTAAAACTTTAGTTACTCGAGTTATTCTTAACGTGTCACAACGATAAATTACATTGATTCTTTTTAAAATAAAGTGTATTTTTTATTTTAAGTATGAAAAAATAAATTAACGTCAATGACTACACTGACAATGTATTCATTGAAAAAAAAGTTAAAACAGTTATTCATTGATAAACAGAATTCAATTTTGAAAGATAATGTCATGTTTGAATTCTATTTATTTATTAATAAATAATTAATAAATAATTGTTTTTAACTTCTTAAATATTTATTAATGAAAAAAAGACAAAACAAATATACTTTTTTCTAAATAATTGACGATGAATTGTAGAAATTAACGAAATTGTTCAATCTCTAAAAATAAAACTTGAGGGTGGTGTAAAAGTGAGTGGTTGTTGGAAGGCTAATCCCACCTGGTTATTACAGAACGGGGCTACCATACCAATCAAAGTTTATCGTTAGTAGAAATTATCCAATTTTTAAAATTCTTTTTTAGTTAAGTTCCTGGATCTCAAATTTGTCAATTTTTGGTTTATTTTCAAGATTATAAAAAAATTTCTTGCGCTGATGATGCCACGTTTATGTATGAAAGGGAAATATAATTATGTCGCATTTTTAATTTTTCCAGAAACTCTAATCATTAAAATCACATGAAATATTTTTTGCAATTATATTATTTTTTGGTAAAAATATTGATTAAACAATGCTTTATTCAATAATAATATCGCTATTTCAGACACTCCAAGATTAAAGTTTCTCTTTTTTTAAATTTTCTTTTTCTTTCATTTGCTGGGGACGAAGCCATACAATCACCCACTATTTACAGACTCCAACCGAGAGCTCTTTTCAGGATTCTGGCTGTTCTTTTGGGTGCAGAAAGTATACTTGCTCTCCAGTGTGCATGTGCACTTTTAATTCACGTTTTATTTCCCACAAATTTCCCAGAAACTTTACAAGAATAAGGTTTCTTATGAGTGCGGGTACGTATATGTACATTTAGTGCAAGTTTGGTATTAAATGATTTACCACAAATTTAACAAGAATGATGTTCCTCCCTTATTTTATCATTTTAATTCAGTTTATTTAAAAGGATCGAGGGGCCCCCTCTTGAGGCTAATACTTGATTTCTCTATGAGTAAAACTAATATCAGAGGGCTCTCTTAAGGATAGATATTGTTCCTTTTAGGGCTGCTATCTGTACTTCCCTACAATTTGGTCTTTTGGAGATTGCGTCTAAGTATTTTCTTAGAGTTTTTTCACTAGACCAGTTGCCCCCCTACAACCGGTATGACACATATTTCCTTGTAAGACATGTTATTTTAAAGTCATTTTTGAGGTCTTGGTATTTGGTTATTTGTTCACGTTCAGCTCTATTGAGGCCATGGTCATTTGGGACGGTTACATCAATGACGAGAGCAGTTTTTTTCTGGTTTGTTCCAGATGACAATGTCGGGTTTGATGGCCTTGTCTTTTATGTATCTGCCCGCCTGTATGTCTTTATCATAGAACACTATCACTTTTCCATTCGATGTTATGGGTGAGGGTTCATGTTCCCACATGTTCAGTGATCTTTCAAGCTGCATCTCTCCGCAGATCTTCCAATGTAAATATTTACATACTTTGTTGTGGCGGGCAGTGTAATGGCCATCAGCCAAAAGGATCTTGCATCCAGACATTAGGTGACTTGGAATTTCAATGGCAGAGTGACAGAACCTGCACTGGTCAGTTTTTTGTAGACCCGCCATTTTCTTAAATCCATTAGTAAGTAGGCCTTGGTCTTGTGCTGCTATTAGTATCCGTTCCTCATCGAACGGGAAGTTGCCACTCTTGAGCCATTGTAGTGAAGCCTCCTTGTCGATATAGCTCTGGTTGAGTTCTTCAATGAAATTTCTTGCTCTTTTATTATTTCGCCATCCTTCTAGTCTGGTCTTCAGCTCCTTTTTCGTGTACGCCTCCCTCTTCTTGCGCGCGATCAGGGTTGCTGGGTTGTTATCATCTTCGCTAGTGTTCTCCAGTGTGTTTTCACTGAAATTATCGGCTAGTTTTGTTGTTGAGGTCTGCTGAGGAAGGTATTTGGTGTGATGTTCATTCACCATTCTCATTTTTTGATCACAGGAGCTCTTTATATATTGTCCCACACTGACCATTGAGGCTCGGTAGGCATGATTGATCTCAATGAGGCCCAGACCACCTTCTCTTCGCGGTAAGTAAAGTCTGTCCATACACTGATGTCGGTAAATGACTTTATTTAAGGCAAGCATTTTCCGAGTTTTTGTGTCTAGTTTGTTGATGTAGCCTTGTGGCCAATCGATAATGCCGAACCCGTAAGAGACGACAGGTATTGCCAGTTGGTTTATGGCAGTTATTTTATTTTTTATGAGAGTACTGATGTGAGGATTTTTTCAGGCGCTTAATATATTCTCCCTGTATCTTTCCGGGATCAAGCGTCTCATTCTCCTCTACTCCCTAGTATTTATAGACAGCATCTTCTCCTATGTCTTCAATAGAGCTGGTGTTAATATTAAGATGTTCTGATGCTGTCTTTTCCCCTTTCTTTATTGTGCATCTAGCACATTTGTCGAATCCAAAGTCCATGCAGATTTCTTCTGTGTAATCTTTCACAATTTCTATCAGAGATACGAGTTGTCTCTCAGATTCTGCAGTGTTTGAGATCGTCCATAAAGAGATGATTTATTCTTTTATTTTCATCCTTCTTTCTATTGACGTTTTATTGTAAATCATTTACAACTTTCAAAAGAACAAGGTTTCTTCCCAGTGTGGGTATGCATGTGAAATTTTAATTCACATTTTGTTGTAAAACAGTTACCAGAAAGTTTCCAGAAACTTTACAAGAATAATGTTTCTCCTGAGTGTGGGTACTCATGTGTACATTAGAGTGAAAGTTTGGTATTAAATGATTTACAACAAATTTCACAAGAATGAGGGTTTCTCTTGGTTTTATTTTCTTTTTGTTTTCTTTCATTTGCTGGAGACGAATCATTCTTCAACATACCATACGATCACCCGCTATTTACAGACTCCAACCAGGAGCTCTTTTCAGGATTCTGGCTGTTTCCTTGAGTGAGGTGTTTGGATTTCTCTTGCACTTGGCTCACCAGGTATACTTGCCAAATACTTTTTCAAGTTTTTCTTCATGAGTCCAGTGGCTCCTATGCTAATTGGAATGATGGAGATCTCTATGAGGTTCCAGTTTCTTTTCATATACATTAGACCATGATATTTTGTTATTTTCTTCCTTTCAGCTCTGTTTAGGCCCTCATCATTAAGGACACTGACCTCAACCAAAGATGCCACTTTCTCTCTCTTGTTCCATATGACAATGTGTGGTTTGACAGCTGCGTTTTCAGATAGGTAGATTTGCGGATTTCATGGTCATAACGGATGGTGTCTGTCTCATTCCCCACAGTTCTCCCAGGTAGATGTTCCCAGAGCCTGCTGCTTCACCTGATATTCAGTTTCTTACAGATGGTTTAGTGGAGGTACTTGTACACTCAATTTTAAAAGAATAATGTTTCTTCTCAGTGTTGGTACACATGTGTACATTTAGTGCAAGTTTGGTATCAAATGATTTACCACAAATTTTACAAAAAGGTTTATCCCTGAATGTTTAATTTTACTTCAGTCGAAGTTCTCAGAAATCATGGGGCCCCTTCCTTGGCCTAACACTTGATCTCTATATGAGATACATAGATACCCGAATATTCTATTAAAATTCTCCTTTATTTCTCAAACATTGAGTTAGTAAAAAAGTTAAGAATAATACATTTATTCTCTTCCCAACTGACCAGTGTAGGTTCGCATGTGTATTATTACATTATAACTTTTAGTAAATGAATTACGACACATTTCACAAGGATAACGTTTCTATCTAGTGTGGGTCTGCGTATGCATTTTTACTTCAGTTTTTGTAGTAAATGATTTCCCACAAATTTCACAATAAGGTTTCTCCCCAGTGTGGGTTTGCATGTGTATTATTACATGATCCCTTCTAGTAAACGATTTACCACAAATTTCACAAGAATATGGTTTTACCCCAGTGTGGGTTCTCATGTGTATTTTTACTTCATTTTTTGTAGTAAACGATTTACTACAAATTTCACAAGAATAAGGTTTCTCCCCAGTGTGGGTTCTCATGTGTATTTTTACTTCATGTTTTGTAGTAAATGATTTACAACAAATTTCACAAGAATAAGGTTTCTGCCCAGTGTGGGTTCGTATGTGTATTACTACATGATCCCTTCTAGTAAACGATTTCCCACAAATTTCACAAGAATAAGGTTTCTCCCCAGTGTGGGTTCTCATGTGTATTTTTAAATCATGTTTTGTAGTAAATGATTTCCCACAAATTTCACAAGAATAAGGTTTCTGCCCAGTGTGGGTTCGCATGTGTATTTTTACACTATCCCTTCTAGTAAACGATTTACCACAAACTTCACACGAATAAGGTTTCTCCCCAGTGTGGGTTCGTGTGTGTGTTTTTACTTCAGGTTTTTTAGTAAATGATTTACCGCAAATTTCACAAGAATAAGGTTTCTCCCCAGTATGTGTATGCATGTGTATTTTTACTTCAGGTTTTGTAGTAAATGATTTACAACAAATTTCACAAGAATAAGGTTTATCTCCAGTGTGTGTACGCATGTGTAGTTTTACATGATGTCTTGTAGTAAATGATTTCCCACAAATTTCACAAGAATAAGGTTTATCTCCAGTGTGTGTACGCATGTGTAGTTTTACATGATGTCTTGTAGTAAATGATTTCCCACAAATTTCACAAGAGTAAGGTTTCTCCCCAGTGTGGGTTCGTGTGTGTGTTTTTACTTCAGGTTTTGTAGTAAATGATTTACCACAAATTTCACAAGAGTAAGGTTTCTCCCCAGTGTGGTAACGCATGTGTATTTTAACATAATATTTGTTTGCAAATGATTTCCCACAAATTTCACAAGAACAAGTTTTCTCCCCAGTTTCATTACGCATTATTTACACACTAATAAGGTTTATCTCTTGTGTGGGATCATATATCTAGTCTTACATCAGATTACCATTTAAATCTTTTACTACAACTTTCCAACAAATAAGGTTTCTTGCTCTGTTTCTATATCACTTAACTGAGATCTCACAAATTAAACGGCTCTTTCTTGGGACTAATACTAAATGTAACAAAGTGCAGGGCAGTATATGGATTTAAAAAAAAATATGTACAATAATGATGAGATACAATTTCACAAACGTGTGATTTCTCTCCAGTGTTTGTTTTTAAATGTGTTTTATTCACATGAATTAACACATTTCAGAAGACTAACACTTATATTCTATATATGTGTATGGGATACTTTCATTTTTCTCCACTGTGACTGTTACCTGTGAATGAATAAAAAAATTTATTAAACAATTACTTCAATAATGATAATAGATATATCAATTATATCCAAATATAACAGAAAAGTTTCATCCTGCAACCATCTTTGTCATTAGGTAATTGTTAGATATGGGATAAGTGATGCCTCTAACTTTAAATTGTAAACAGGATTGGGCCATATTTTTTTCACCTGAGCAAATGATATAATCGTTTTCATAAACATAAAAAGTAAAATATCAACGATATTGGATACAAAAATAAATGTAGTTAGATTCAGTAAAATTTAGTAGAACTTAAGTTGTTTAAAACATTTACTTACAGGCCATAACTTTTCATTTTAAACCATATAGAAATGACATTCAACATACCGAATTTGTTTAAAAAATCAGACATGTTAAAACAGTAGTTCAAAACTTCCAGCATTTTACAGGATCTAATTTTAGTAGCTTTTTATCATCACAAATAATTTGTAAAGATTTTACCCTTAAAATAGGGCAGGTGTAAAGTGAGAATATTACACAAATTAGAACCTATATGTCTGAGCTAACAGTCCTTCGGTGAATACTATACCTATAAGAATACATATGTCTGAGCTAACAGCATTTTCCAGTGAATGATGAGAACACATATGTCTGAGGTAACAAATTTCAGCAAAAATACTACATAGATGAGAAGAAATGTGTCTGAGACCAGAAACTCTTTTCCTACTTAGTGTTTAGCTTAACTAGTAATGCCAGTCTCGACATGTACAGGAAGAGTGTCATCATAAACCTGGCAGGAAACACTAAAAATATTATTTCATCAGAGTCTTACCTGACACATGCCTCTGCGTGTTTCCCCTCTCTATTCCACACTAACAAAAAAGGCAAACAAGAGATAGAAAAAAATGCAAAATATATGTATAACATTAAACTGGCCAACGTGCAATATAAACTGAATATAGACTGATGATACCAATCACAGTTTGAAATATTTGATAATTGATCATAAGTTCCAGAAAAGCCTAGATTTAATGTGGATTTTGAGGGAGAAAACATTAATGGTCTTACTGTTCAAGAAGCAACAATAGCCTTGGTTTAACTCAGGATGAAGGCACATTTAGGCTCAACCTCTCCACTCTTGTAGTAGGTCAGAGGTCAGTTGTTTACTTGCTCTTTGGATGTCTGAGGACAAGGTTAACAGGCAAACAATCAAGAAGACTTTGTACAAACAGTCTGTATGCACCTCTACTACATGCTTTCAGGTAACAAGTAGGAAAGAGAGAAATATGATATAACTGAATGTTACACACTCAGAACTTCTGCATATTGTTGTCATTTATTGTACGTAAGTCTATAGAAATTATTTCTTCTTTATTTGTTGAATTGATTTCATACAAGGTCATTTATTTATAATTTAAAATTGTTTGTGCTTAAATTTGAGAAAATGTGAACCGAAAAGAAAATATGATAAACTTCTACCCTCACAACTTATGTTTATTCTCACCACAAATGAGATTCTACTTTCTTTAAACATTATATTTTTTAATGTCCTAACGAGTCACCAATTATCAAGGCCAAAAGTTCACTCGAGGATAAGGGTAAATTAGATTAGGATTAGGGATGATGGTTTTAATTGTAAACATGTGATTATTTCAAAGATAGGCTAAACAAGAATTTGTAAACATTGGACTTGAAAACGACTATGCTGTAGTCAGCAGGGAAGCAAACCCGTGGTATGTGTTCCACAGACGAGTAGTTCTTGGAAATAAACATTTCTTGTGGAAGTTACGTTTAGCTTTGGGTACACAGAGGAATAAATGAAACTTATCTACAATGGTTGTAACGAGACGAGTTTTTATTGTGACTGTTTTACAAGGGTAGCCATAGTTTGGAGCTCAATCGAGCAGTTACCATAAAAATAATGATAGAGGTGAGAAAAATTAGTAACCTCTATTCTGTGAGAAGAAAGCTGTAAGAAAGAGAGATTTTGAATTCTATTTGAAGTCTATTTTGTACTCTGGCAAGGCAGAAAAGTGTGCTCTGAGTGGCACCTCCCCATATGTGGCAACAGTACTCCATCTTAGGACGTATCAGACTATTAAATAAGGAGAGGATTGTGTCAGGATTGAACTATCCAACCAATTTTACAGCAACCTGATCAATAGATTTGATTTAAGTCTTCTATGTCATATCTGGAATGAAGGTCAGTACTAGAAACTTATTAAAATAGAGGGCTTCCTCAATGAGAGAGTAATTCATTTAAATTTCAGCAAAGTGAGGACCTCAGCGTTGGTGGTCAAAGGAGATATGTTTGGTTTTAGTTGTATTAAAAGTAACCAGCAACCCTTTTCTGCATTGAACTACGTGCTCCAGGTCGGAAGAGACATGGTGCAGTAAAGCTCGCCGTTTTGTTGTTGGAATTTCTTAAAGAATATGAAACTCTCAAAACCAAAAGTAGACCTATCAGTTATAGCAGATGCGACGATAAAGAACACACTTTTTTCACAAATGGAGTGAGGAGAATTGGTTGATATGTTAGATCTGAGGCCGTGCCAATCATATATCAATTATTTGTACAATCTGCGATGAAAATTGACATCCAAGATCTTGTTGAACTTTGTTTTGATCATAATTGAGACAACTGAGTGATCAGAAGTACTGTCTGATTGAAAATTATATGTGGTCGCCAGTTGAGCTCCACAAATTACATTATTGAAAAAATACCCTAAATGCATCTCCTTCACTGATCAAATACAGAATAGAAACTTATAACTTCTTTTAAATAGTAAAGAATCCATTTTTAACACAAATAGGTCACGAATGAGTAGGTAAAATAAAATATTTTTGACTAATTTCCCAATTGTATTATCTAGATACATGCAAAAATGGCCGTCGCTTGTACTGACTATAGTTCTTAAAAGTGTCTTTTCTTAATTATTTAAAGTAGTTTTTGTTTAACGTTTAATTGTGTTTGAAAGATAAAAGCATTAAGTTAATATCTAAAAGGAAACAAATGTATATTTATGTGTGAAAAAAAAGTAGAATAAAAAATGTTATCAAAATAGTAGAAAAATCAGTTAAAACTGCAGATTCAATGAAATATGTTTTAAATTCGCCGGAAAGGTAAATATCAGTTTTCTGGAACTGTTTCAAAGATAATTATTAAATTAAAGTCTAAAGAGAGTGAGTTACAAAAGTACCTTTTTCTTTTCATAAAAATTGCTTAATTACACCCAAAAACATGAAAGTTAGGTTCCGGACATCTTTTCGTAAACAGAAAATACGGCTACAAAATCTAAAAATATGGAAGTCTCAAACTGCAGTAATAGTTTTTTTTTGTTGTTTTTTTAATTTTTACGTTACGAACTGTGTCAATTTTATTAATTATTTTTACATGATAATTGATTAAAATCTTGAACAATTACATTACTCGATTTATTCTTTAAGAATTAATATAATTTTAAATTACATTAATTCTTAAAGAATAAATAATTAATTAATTGTAACGACACATGTAAGAATTCTTTACTTGTATTGTGTCGTAACGATAAATTACATTAATTCTTGTAAAATAAAGCTAAACGAGTATTTTTTTATTTTAAGTGTAAAAAAGTAAATTAAAGTCAATGACTACACTGACAATATTCATTGAAATAAAAAGTTAAAACATTAAAAATTATTTATTAATAAACAGAATTCAATTTTGAAAGAAACTGTCATATTTGAATTCTATTATTAATAAATGGTTATTTTAAACTTTTTAAATAACATTTATTATTGAAAAAAAGTAGCCCGTCTCCATTTAATGCCATCCACATGGCCGGATTGAAAGTCTTCTCAAAGTTTCAGTTGAGTTTTCTGTTTTAATATCTTAAATGTATTTGGCATTTTTACCAATTTCAAACAATGCTACCAAACGTACTAGTATTTATCCTGTGTTTTCTTGATTTTTTTCTCCTTTCCTTATATATACTGTCCTATTGCTTGTTTATTGAGTTCTGACTGGAGAAATTTTTTGAAATCTCATGCTGGCCTGAAATTTTGCCTATTTCTTATTTGTACTTATTTGCGAGAGGGAAACCTATCTCCAACTTTATGTTCCCTCTTTATTATACAAAACTTATTATCTACATTATATATATATATATATATATATATATATACATTATATTGGAAGTATTTTACCTGCAGGGACTAGGAAATACCCGACTAGTTCACGGGCGCAGGCTAATTTTACTCCTCTCGGAGTGTTAGATTTGTAAGACCTGTAACGCCATCCATCTAAGAGAAGGAAATCTGTGACAATAAAACCTTGCTATCAACTACTTATGCTGTGGCAGTAAACTGTTGGGGAGGGAGGCCTCTTTAGTCCTGATCGACAACCTTCCTAGAGTTGGAATCTCGAACAAAATATACGGTTGGCCAACCTACAATTACTTAAGGAGTAGATAGGTTCTGCCTATCGCCGGCCCTTGCACTCCTTCTTTGTCTATTAGCCAGGCGCAGAGGTACCAGCGCTGGGACGTCTCAAAAACAGCCAGTGCCTAGCCTTGTTTCCTTACTAGGACAATGAACACCATTCTCTTTCTCTCTATTTGGGCAACTTGGGGAAAGTTTTTTCATCACTAAGTCTTACATGACCAGTCTGGGTCTCTCTTGTTTCGACAGGTTGAGGGTACAGGTTAGACAGCTTGTCTGGCTGCTGTTTCCGACTGAATGTAGAGGAGCCCAAACTCTTGGGTAGCGCCAAGAACGGCTGCTCCATCATCAGTTGCATAATACTGTGGGTAGTTGTATGTGCCATGTCGCGCATGGAAAGGGACCCTGCAATTATCTCAGGTGGGCTTTTCCGAGGCCACAATCCCCATGAACCAAGTCGTGACTAAAGGACTGATTGTGTGAGCTTATTGGCACCAAACAAGTACCCACCTTGGCCAACACATTCTATAATTAAACAAACATGTCATTACAAAAAAATAAAAGCAAACCAACCAAACACACTTTCGCCTCCGCCCTTGAGGCTCACATTAACAAATATCCGGAGACTTAGAACCAACATCAACGACGTAGAAACCTACTGACTACCTCCCACTCTACCGTAAAGACTCTGACAAACATATGCATGGGCTAGGAGTTTATGTTCGGAACACCCTCCCCGTGACTAGAGAACATATGTTAGAATCAGATGACCACGACTACATGTGCTTAAGATTGACCTTACATCATAGAGTTAGTCACTTATATTTCTTATACCGCTCTCCTTCAATCCAGGACTGTACTCTGCTAAACTCTGTCTCTGAAAGCATAGATAGAGCACTCTTAATTGACTCGAATGCCAAGATACATGTATTTGGGAATTTTAATGCCCACCACCGTGACTGGTTGGGATTATCCAGCCTTACTGACACAACCCTACGTATAATTTCTCCTTAGCTCACTCCCTCCCTCAGACTGCCGATTTTCCCACCCACATCCCTGATCGAGTAGACCAACAAGCCTCCCTTCTAGACCTTTTCTTGACCTCAATGCCATGAGGCATGTGTGACAAAAGCTGATAGACCACTCAGGAATGATGATCACATTGTGCTAATGATACATATCACCCTAAAAAGTCGTCCAAAGCTGATGAACCGTTGCTCAAAACAACGAGATACAAGCAGGCTGATTTTGAGTCAATCAGAGATCACATCAGTGACGCTCCATTGAGGGAAACCTTCTCACTCCCTGCAGACCAGTGTGCAAATGAATTAACTGAATGGGTCAAAGCAGGCATTGAAGCCTATGTCCCCATGCGAAAATTCCTTAGCAAGCCCCACTCTCTCCAATGGTTCACCTCGGAATCTGCAGCTGTCATTGCTGAGAGGCAACAAGCATTTTGTAAATTCGGTCGCCATAAGTCAGCTACTAATAGACATAAGTTCATCGAGTCAAGAAATAATTGCAAGGCCGTGATAAACAAAGCAAAGAGAAGGTATAATGAGTTAACAAAAAAAGGCATTCAGTCACAGAAACTAGGTACTCGGTGATTTCTGGAAAATCTATAACAGTGTAGTGAATAATGGTCAATCAAGGATTGCCCCACTATCAAACCATAATGATGTCGCTTGCACGGCCACTGATAAGGCTGAAATACTTGCCCAGTGTTTCGCTTCTAACTCCACCTTGGACTCAAAAACAACCCCCTCCCCAAATTCCCATTGAAGACCGAAGCCACACTTTATAACATGGTCATCACCCCATCCCAGGTCAGAGACATCATAAGAAACATTGACACCTCCAAAGCTTTTGGGCCTGACCTTATACCTGTAATAGTAATAAAGAAATGTTCTGCTGAACTGGCCCCTGTCCTCTCCAAACTCTACAATTTGGAAATAGAACCGATCCCTAGAACTACCGCCCAATCAGTTTACTGCCGATCTTTTCTAAAATCTTGGAATCCTTAATCAATCTAGCGATACTATGGCAATTAGTTAATACTAAACTTCTTTCTGACCTCCAGTATGGATTTAGACAAGCACGATCTACTGCAGACATCCTAACGGTCATCTCTGAACACATGTATCATACACTCGACAAGGCAGGTGAAGCTAAGGCAGTAGCGCTTGACATATCCAAGGCCTTTGACAAGGTATGGCATAAAGGGCTTCTCCTGAAATACATTCATACAGTATTACTGGGCAATTATTTAATATAATTAGATCCTTCCTAACCAAAAAAAAATCCAGGTTGTCCGCAATGGCTGTTCATCTAAGCAACATGACATAAATGCTGGTGTGCCCCAGGGATCTATCCTTTGGCCGTTGTTGTTCCTGATCTATATAAACGATCTCCCTGATGACATAGAGTCTGAGATTGGTTTATTTGTTGACGACACCACGCTCTTGCCATGTTGGCAAAACAGATGCGATCATATCCGAGGCAATGGCTGAATCCTTAGAAAATGACCTCCAGGCTGTAGTGGATTGGGGTCATAAATGGTTGGTAACTTTTAATGATGACAAAACGAAGCTCCTTTCCTTCAATAACTACAAGAAACCTCTCCAACCACCGATTGTCATGGCAAATAACACCCTACCTGAGAGTTCATCATTCAAACTCCTCGGCCTAACCACCACAAGTAACATGAATTGGAACAAATACATTGAAGACATTGCCAAGGCTGCCGCAAATAAGGTTGGCTCCCTCTACAGTGCTAGTAAACTTCTCACACCTGACATTATCCTGTATCTCTACAAAGCCACCATCCGCCCATGCATGGAGTATTGTTGCCACAATTGATGAAAATATTGATTAAGCAACGCTTTATTCAATAACATTGCCAATTGAAGAAATTAATCTTTCTTTGAGTTATAGTGATTTTATTAACACAGTATTTAGGGACCTTTTTCGTAATATATAAGAAATAATTAAAAATATGATTTTAAACATCTACATTGGTTTATTTTCATATTTTTTTATTTCATACATTTTTTTAATTAATACATAAATATATATCTTTAGTAAAGTTGTATTGTTTTATAAAATAATACATTTTTGCTAAGATTTAAAAAATATTATTGCTTAAAAAATACTGAAAATGTCATTAAAGTTTGTTGATCCCGTGAATTTTGATGAATTTTAAGGTGAAGGTGGATATAAATGATGGGAATCTTTTACTACAATCAACAGAACGTAAAAAGAGTGAAAAAACAAATGTGCAACAAATAAATGTTAGCAAAGGCAAGTTAAGTTACTCATCTACCTACCTGGATAATTTTAACTTATATTAAAGGGTGGTTTTCTTGTTCAAAACAGTCGGTGTTGACTGCTCGAAAAGAAATTCAAAATGGAGTCTCGCCCATCACCACTACTTGAAAATCGATAAAAAATCGAAAACTAAACAATACACTGATAAAAACGCATACAATAAATGTCAACAATCATACGAAAATGTAATGTTCTATCAATTTCTATCAGTATATTGTTTAGTTTCGGATTTTTTTTATCGATTTTTAAGTCCTGCCCATAATGATAAACTTCTACCTTCACAACTATTTATTAATACATAAAAATAAATTTTAATAAAAGTGTATTTTGCTTTAAAAATAATACATTTTCGCTTAGATTTTAAAGCTGGGGGGGAGGGGTAAAATGTTTTTACATTTTGGAAATCGGCCATTGATTTTGCACGTACCTAGATTATCTTTCAAATAATTTATGTCGCCAAAAGTAACGTTTACCGAAGTAGGTTTTTCTTTTTTGACTTGGCCAAACTAGAATAAAGTGCAAGTATAGAATAATACAGAAAATATATTAATTACTGTATCAAATTATAATTAAGTTTAATCAGATGATCTTAAAGTGCGAAAATCCGAGAATTAAGAAACAATAAAAAAGATTAAATTGAATTCAGTTGAATTTCTTTGTTGGTTGCATAAAATTTAAACATTTATAACGAAAGGATTTTTAAAACTTTAACAAAATTTAGTCGTAAAGTTAGAATAGTATACAACGTTAAAAAGACTTTTTAAAACTCGAAATTCAGTCATAAAATGAACGCAATGAAAACAATTTCGGTAGTTGTTGAACTTACCTTTATATATTTCTTTCATCTTTTGTTATAAAATGAAATTGATATAATAATCAAATGTTAAGATTTTAAATCTAAATTTCTTCTTTGAGATATAAATTATTTTGTTATGAAAGACATAGAAGAGTGAGTCAAGAAGGGAAATAATTCGGTATTTTTTACTATCTTACCCGGCGCAATTTACGTCCTAAAAAATTCAAATTCTACTTTTTTTTGCGATAACATTTGAATAGACTGAAAAAATATCCGCAAAGGAGGAATTAAATTTTTCTTTTAATATTTAAGATTTTAAAGTTGAGGATCACGTTTCTTTATAAATTTAACGTAAAATGAGCACCCATTTCCTGTCCAGTTAGCGTTACGAGACTTGTAATCGACTTAAGTTTCCAACTGGAGTGGGGGTATACTTATCTAATAAAAACACGTAGAAATTCAGCCAATTTAGTTTTTTTCTAGTTTAAATATGAATGGGTAAATAAATGGGGGGAGGGGGCTCTTTTAATCTGAAATTAGCGAATTATAGCAGAATAAAAATAAAATCAACCATGATGGAAAATACTTGTGTTTTGCGAAGTAAAAGTGACGATAAGAAATACATAGATAAAAAAACACTTAAAACATTTGGTACTTATGCAGTTTACGAACCGTGCTGAAATAATAACATTAATATTTGGAGACCTATTGTTATCATGCGGGGGGGGGGGTTAACTAATCTGTACAATGAGAATTGTTTTTTTTCATGACAATTGTTTTTTTTTTCATGAAAATTGTTTTGTTTGGGGGGGGGGAGGATTACGAATGTTAAGGTTAGGGAATTACGGTTAGTGTTAGGGAATAAGGGTCAGGGTTGGAGGGGGTCAAAGTTTTAGGGTTAAACAATTAGTTTTAGGGTTAGGGAAATAGATGTGAGGATGGTCCGAGGTTTAGGCTTAGGGAATTAAGGTTAGGGTTGGGTGAGTCCGAGTTTTAGTGTTAGGGAAATAATGTTTGGGTTGTGGGTGGTCCGAGTTTTAGTGTTAAGGAAATAGAGTTGAGGGTTGAGGGGGGTCAGAGTGTTAGTGTTAGGGAATTAAGGTTAGGATTGAAGGTGGTCCGAGTTTTAGTGTTAGGGAAATAAGGTTTGGGTTGGGGGTGGTCCGAGTTTTAGTGTTAGGGAAATAAGGTTTGGGTTGGGGGTGGTCCGAGTTTTAGTGTTAGGGAAATAAGGTTTGGGTTGGAGGTGGTCCGAGTTTTAGTGTTAGGGAATTAAGCTTTGGGTTGGAGGTGGTCCGAGTTTTAGTGTTAGGGAAATAAGGTTTGGGTTGGGGGTGGTCCGAGTTTTAGTGTTAGGGAATTATGGTTTGGGTTGGAGGTGGTCCGAGTTTTAGGGTTAAGGAAATAGATTTGAGGGGGTCAGAGTGTTAGGGTTAAGGAATTAAGGTTAGGGTTAAAGGTGGTCCGAGTTTTAGTGTAAGGGAATTAGGGTTAGGGGAATCCCGAGTTTTTGGGTTAGAAAATTAAGATTTAGGTTGGGGGAGTTCGAGTTTTTGGGTAAGCAAATTAAGATTAGGGTTAGGGCGGGTCAGAGTGTTACTGTTAGGGAATTAGATTTAGGGTTAAGGAATTAGAGTTAGTGTTAGAGTATTAGGGTTTTAAAAAATTTATTCCCCTCCCTAATTCGAAACTCAAGTCGATTATATGTCTAAATTTGGCTAAATTTCCAGGTGTTTTTATTGGAAAAGTAAAAAAAAATCCTCTCCTTAAAATTGGAAACTAAGTCGGTTACATGTCTCTTTTCACGCTAACTGACCGGAAAATGGGTGATCATTTTAGATCAAATTTATAAAGGAATGTGATCCCCAACTCTAAAACTTTAAATATATATATATTTTTTAATTTAATTCTTTCTTAGTAGATTTTTTTTAGACTGTTTAAATGTACTTACACACAAAAAAGTAGAATGTGAACTCAATTAGGGGATAAACTGCGTCTGGTAAGATAGTAAAAAATTACAGATAATATAATAAAAAGTCAACAAGGGAGATAATTCAGTGCAAATAAAACAAACCGATCGTCTCCATTGTCTTTGAATAGGAATAAATTAATAAATGGCAATTATAGGGCAGTGCTGGAATTTTGGCTAGGAAGAAAGTATAATATCTGTTCCGATGGATACTGCACCCTATAGACCGGTGTCGTCTTGTCCTTCGGGGCTTGATTCCGCCAGTCTGTGCGTGTGTCCTGTGCAGTTCTAGGAGGTCCACCCTGCCAGGCTTTGCCTCCCTTCTTTGGGGAAGAGTAAGTTTATTGCTTACTGCATGAGGCGTGCCTACCAGGGAATGCCGACGGAGCTGCCCAGTTCAAGTCAGCTAGATATTTTCGGCTAAATTGTAGAATAACAACCTGTGTTAAATCACTTGCCCCCCCCCCCTATAAAGAATGAGATTCTACTTTTTTTAAAGACAGAATTACGTGTGAACAGTCTGAAAAACCCTTCTTGGCTTTGACGGATTACAGGACCAAAATTCATCTGTTTAGTGTTTTTACTTGTGATAACATCACTAGGAGAAGGTGCAACATTACTTTCCTTTCTTTGTATGAGCCAGTGTGTAGCCATGTTTAGATAATCTTAGTTGAGCTTTGAATACAATGTTATTTTGAATATTGTGTGATGGTACAGTTAACTAAGCCGCACCTTTTTACAAAAGGTCAAAATAATTCCAACACAAGTTTGTTTGCAATGCATTTCTATAAAGTCCCTATTTTAACAGTAAAAATCGAAAAAATCAACTGATGTGAAATATACAAATCTAGAATTTTTTATCAACAAATTCTCTGTATTTTTAAAGTGAATGTGATGAACGTGCCAAGACATCATTAAAAAATATAAATAAAATTGACGACATGAAATGATGTAGCAGTTACATGATTAAGATTAAGCCTAAGTAGGAGGTAATTTAGCATTTTAATGATTCAGATCAAGCCTAAGCAAGGAGTAATGTAGCAGTTACATTCTTAAGATTAAGCCAAGGCAAGGGGTAATGTAGCATTTTAATGATTAAAATTACGCCTAAGTAGGATGTAACATAGCATCCTTATGATTTAGATTACAACTAAAACAGGAGTAATGTAGGATTTTAATAATTAAGATTAAGCGGAAGCAGGGGTAATGTAGCAGTTTAAAAATTAATATCTATTTTCTTTTGTACAAACATGTAATCACTTGTAAGCTGATTGGTATGTAGTTCAGTAAGATAACACATGAATGTTTTCACTCATGTAGAAATACGCTGGGCGAGTAGAAAACTTGCATATCACCATATAAAATTTCACATCTCAGTCAATTTCTGGTCTACTCTTTTGAATACTATATAGGATTGCATACTGTGAACATAAAAATTCATTTGCATCTGATTCAGATTCAAGATTTGGCATCACTTTTGATTTTGACACAGAATATCCAATTTAGTAACTTCAGACGAATCTCTGTCAATCTGGCACTTTTCAATGAGTCTGTGTAAACTTTCCTGTGTATATATAGGTTCTAAATTTCAGAATCATTGCAAAATTTCCCATGCATGTTAGGGGAACACAATAAGCTTGCAGATGTTTGTGCTTTCAGAGTGCTTTTGTTATTTATTTTTCTGTCATCATGCCATCTACATCCAGGAAAAAAATCTTCATGTGTTCTCCTCTTATAATCAGTGCTACACATTTTAGACGTCTCATTAGGTATAATTGTTTGAGCCTTACAATACAGTGGCTGGTCAAATTAGATATCAGTTGTGTTGTTATTATTTTTTTGGTCAATCAGGAAAATAAAGGTAGAATAGATATATGACATATTTGATGGATCTAAGTCAATGATAGGCAGAAACGCTACAGTCACTCTAAACGATTTCATTTGTGTATCATTTGCATGTATCCAGAACATCTTATATGTGTCCATTGCAGAAACAGGGAAACAGTTCACGGTATCTCATATATTTAGTGGAATGATCTCAAGACTTTGCCACGCTCACCAAAATGATGGTGATTATATTTATATTTGTTCCATTTGAAAACTCCATCCTCCCACTTCTGACCCCTTCCCAAAAGTGCCTAATATTTACTTACACTTTTAACTGCTTCAAAAATTGTTGACTCCTGACCCCTGCATAAATTCCAAACAGTTGCTGATAGACTACATCCTTGGAATGTAATTTATTTAAAGAGTATTATCGTTTCGTACTAGATGTGTCTATTTGTGAAAAAGATGAATATTAATGAATAAATTATATTCTGCAGATCTTCAACACATCATTGATTTGAAATAGTTGATGGAGCAGTTAGTCAAGTTGCATGCGATCCTCACATCATCGGACTATATTTAGTACCGAGTCACTCAGAATGCAACACTGTATAACTCCACAGAATAATATCACAAATAGATGAGAAATTTATTTGTTTGAGTTACTCTGAATTTTTTAATTTGGAGAAATATTCTAAAGAATTCTTGAAATATAGACTAATATGTCTTACTTTTACCCTCTTTATTTGTATGAAAAGAATGTTTTCAAAGATTATTTTCTATCCAAAATGTATATTTATTTGATTATATGGACTACTGTTCTCATTTTGCATGTAATTCTCACAATATTTCGGCCGATGTAACCTGATTTCCGTCAGCCATGACCAAGTGGATATTTTAAGTAATTCGTAATTGTATTCTGAGTATCGCTCACACTGATGATTGAACATTTAAACTGAACTAAACAAACAGCATTGGATGTTATTCTAACTACGTTTCACGTAATAAATCTTGTAAAACTCGGAAATCATTCTGTCACACTCGGAAATTTGTACAGAATTTTAAACAGACCGACTGGAGTAGCTCGCGTTTATTCCGTCAGCCATCACAAGGTAGAAGTCTCAAGTAATTCGTAATTGTATTCTTAGTATCACTTGCACTGAAGATTGAACATTCTACCTGCACTAAACACAGAAGACTGCTTAACTATCATGACCCGAATATCTTAGTATGGGTGCAGATATTAAGAGGTAGAATCTGAATTAGAACAAATACATAGAAGATACTGACAAGGCTGCTGCAAGGAAGGTTGTTTTCTTATACCAGTCTAGAAAACTTTTTACACTTGCCAGTCTCCTAAATCTCTACAAAGCTCTCATGAATGGAGTATTATTGGCAGGTCTGGGCTGGTACACCAACCAATAGTATTTCCCTCTTAAACAGGGTCAAAAAAGAGCCTCTAATCTAATGAGTATCTACCAAGCTTCATGCTCTTTCACATCGCCATAATGCTGAATCACTCTGCTTGTTTTACAAGTACTTCAATCGAATGTGCTCAGATTCACTTACTGCTACTCCCAATGGAAATACTCCCGACCAACACGACAATCAACTAAATCTAACCCATTCACTGTAAAAGTCTCAGATGCCGGAAGGCTTTCTATTCTAATAGCTTCTTTCCTCGGACTGTTAGCACTTGGAATTCCGTCCCAACTTCCTATCTACTTGAATGTACCAAAATGCAGAAATTTACATGTAATGTGAAATATATCTATCTGCAGAACGGCCCACTTATGATGATTATAAATCTGCCCCAATTCACAGTAGGCCATCATGTCTCAGTGGCAACGAGCTGCCTTTGAGGTTAATTGATGTATAAAAAATATAATTTTCCCGTCAAGGCGTCAACATTCTTTGAGTACGAGTCACATTCTATTTTGAACAGCAGTTTATC
Source organism: Sepiola atlantica (assembly GCA_963556195.1). NCBI lineage: Eukaryota > Metazoa > Mollusca > Cephalopoda > Sepiida > Sepiolidae > Sepiola > Sepiola atlantica. The sequence continues at coordinate 153,574,834 of OY744525.1, forward strand.
ATTGTCTTGAGCATGTTGTCTGCTCTCTGGCTGAACCAGTAATAAACAGTATCATTAGGTGTTAGTCATTCTGGGCACAGAATTAGATTAACCTTGGGAAAAGGTAGTATAGAAGCTGAAAATTGAATACTTGATAATAAAGTTGACAACACATTTTGCATAAAAAATAGTATTTATTTTCATCACTGGATTTTAAAAATCACAAAACTCAAATAATCGCGACAAGGTAAAGCGCGTCTTGTATAGGTGACAGGTATTTACAACTACAGCACTTTCTTCTTGAAATGAAAAAGTGAAAAAATGTTTTAAAAAAAGAAAGGATCATTAAAAGTCACTGGTGGTAGTTTAACCACTGACCATCACATGCCACCTACAACACCCATGAACTAGCAGTTAGCTGCAAGTTATTTGACTTCGACCCTTCCGTACAAAACAATCCAGTTTATTAACAACAAATCTGAGGGTGGAGGTGATAAGAAATATGCAGAAGAAAATTGAAAAATATCAATAAATATTCTGTCAATAAGAAACTTATTCATATACCGAATTAATCCACTAGAACTTCATGCAATAATATGTGGCCACAAAACTGTTCGGCTTGTAAAAATATCAAGTGTGGCAAATTGTCTGGTTAGAGATTCTCGTTGGTGAAATTCACTGTTGGACAAATCCTCTGTCTACCTGTTTGCATATTATATTAATAAGCGATAATGAAAAATAAACATTTGCTCATAAGTAATTTAAATAAAAGTTCAAACAATATTTTATTTTCCTTTTTGTTTGTAACTTTAATGGGGTCCTGACAACTATCCAGTTTCAGTCTTTTTTGTTTAATTATAAGATTTTAATACAATTATTAGAAATACAATTATTAGAAATGAGACAATTCAATTATTAGGATGTAACTATTAAGTGAAAACTAATAAACTTCATCAATAAAATGTATTTTCAGCAATTAATTTGACAAAGGATACTGCACATCAACAAGTAAACAGAACTATTGAGCATGTATTTACTGTTTAGAAACAAGAAAAGAAAACGAAGTTGTTTTCTTTTCTTCAGCATAAAACACGCTGTTTTCGCAGATAATATTAACAAATTTAACATTTCACATCAATCTTCTAGACTTTTAATATATTCATATAGAGACTTCATAGAAATGCATGGTGCAAAGAAACTTGTGTTGCAATTATTTTGACCATTTTCACAGATTTGATAGAGCTTTCAGGGTTTACTTGTAGTACGAAGTATCCTCATTTAAGAGTGTCCTTATAAATCCCTCTGTACAGAAGGACCGAACTCATTCGAGCATGGTGTCTAGTATGCACTATATGTCTCATGTAATTTTTAAAAATCAAATTATGAGTTACATATATATCTGAGTGTTCATTTCAGAAGCTTCCCCACATTTTAAACGTTGATTAAATAAAGCAGTGAAGAATACTATTTTGTTTGCTGAATGAGCCATTTAATTATGTTATAGTTTCTTTGACTGGATAACAGGAGTAGAATTGTGCTGGGCTGATTGAGCATTGAGTTTAATGTTATTAGTTCATTCATTCATTTCGTGTGAATCAGATGATTCTAGTGTTGGCATTGGTTTCCCCAATATCTTTCTAGTTAGAATTCTTTCTAGAAAGACATTGGGTACTTACGGGAAGAACCCCATGAAGGTTGTCAACATCCCTGAGTGAAAGTGGTACTATGGAATCGACAGGATTCAAACTTGGAATACCTACGTCATCAGTCCGTGTCGTTATCCACTTAACATCGTAACCTCCTATGTTAAATAGATGTGGTACCATAAATAGATGTTGCACAATTAGTTTCATATGACAAGTAAATCTTATTTGCACTTAGTTAGTAAAGAAGTTAAAAACATTCATTTTTCCTCTTTCAAATTGACCATTAAACTATGTTATATTAAATCTTTCTTGTTGTTTCTTGGTCTTAATCTTGTCAGGTGGAATATCCAGCTTAATGCAGTTACTATAGGCAAAAACTATTGGAGAAGACGCACCATTCCTCAGATAAGCCATATTTGTGCTGCGAATACTATGGTATTTTGAATATTTAATCAGAGTTTACTTGTAGGGGAAAATATCCCCATGTCAGGTTGTTCTGAAAAAAACCCTTTACAGAGAGACCTTAGATACTCAGGGAAAATGTAGGCATTAAAGTTATTTCCAGTATGCATTCAAGTTCTCACTATTTTTTTTCAATTTTCATGTCAATTAGTTTAAAGAAATCAAGGGGATCCTTCCGGGAGCTAAACTCTATTTCCTTACGATTTATATTCATATTTGAGGGCTCTTTTTAAGATAGACGTTGTCCCTTTTATGGGCTGATATCTTTATTTCGCTACAGCTTGGTCTTCCGGGGATTGTGTCTAAGTATTTTTAATTGTTTTTTTTTTATTAGGCCAGTTGTGCTTACCACAACCAGTATTATGTTTATTGCTTTAGAGACCATATTGCTTTTAAGTCATTCTTGAGGTCCTGATATTTGGTGATCTTCTCATGTTCAGCTCTATTGAGGCCATAGTCATTCAGGAGGTTGCATCTATAATAGGAGCAGTCGTTTAAGTTTTTTTTTTCAGATAACAATGTCTGGCTGGATGGCTCTGTCTTTTATGGTTTTCGTATTGAGCCTATTGATTTTACATTGTGGCCAATGAATAATACCAAGACCATGTAAAATGACCGGAATTGTAATCTGGTTAATAGCCGTTATTTTATAGTTTCCTTCGTTTTGTTTCATTTTACTTCAGACGAAGTTCTCAGAAATCAAGTGACCCCTTCCTGACGCTAACACTTCAGATACATAGATATTTGAATATTAAATGTGTGGGTCTCCATGTGTATTTTAAATGAAAACTTTTTGTTAATTATTTACTACAAATTTCACAAGAATAAGGTTTCTTCACATGAAATAAGGTTTCACAAGAATAAGGTTTCTCCACAATGTGGGTACGAATGTGTATTTTTACTTCAGGTTTTGTGGTAAATGATGTCCCATAAATTTGACCAGAATATTGTTTTTTTTTAAATTTTAATTTAGTTTATCTAAAGAGATCAAGGCGCCTACTCTTGAGGCTAACACTTGATTTCCCTATGAGTAAAATTTATATCCGAGGGCTCTCTTAAGGATATATGTTGTTCCTTTTAGGGCTGCTATCTGTACTTCCCTACAATTTGGTTTTCCGGGGATTGTTTCTAAGTATTTACTTAGATTTTTTTTTACCAGACCAGTTGCCCCCACTACAACCGGTATGATGTTTATTTCATCGAGGGACCATGTTATTTTAAAATCATTTTTGAGATCTTGGTATTTTGTTATTTTTTCCCGTTCGGCTCTATTGAGGCCATAGTCATTTGGGATGGTTACATCAATGATGAGAGCAGTTTTTTCTGGTTTGTTCCAGATGACAATGTCTGGTTTGATGGCCTTGTCTTTTATGTATCTGCCCACCTGTATGTCTTTATCATAGAACACTGTCACTTAGTGTTGGTATACATGTGTATTTTTACTTCAAGTTTTGTTGTAAATGATTTCCCAGAAATTTCACAAGAATAAAGCTTCTCCCTCTGTTTTTTACTACAGTTATTTCAAGGAAATCAATGGACTCCTTCCTGGAGCTAACAATCGATTTCGTTTCGATTTAAATTTATATCCGAAGGCTCTCTTAAGGGAAATGGTAGTAACTTTTATGGCTGTTATCTCTATTATGCTACATCATGGTCTTCCAAGGATTGTTTCTAAGTATTTCTTTGGATTTTGTTATTAAGCCAGTTGCTTGTACAACAACCGGTATAATGTTTATTTCTTTCTAGACCATGTTGTTTTGAAATCATTCTTCAGATACTGGTATTTCATTATCTTTTCGTGTTCAGCTCTATTGAAGCAAAAGTCATTTGAAACGGTTTGTCTATACATCAGGTTTGTCTATATAACAATGTCTGACTTAAGGGCATTGCTCTCATGTATTACCCTGCCTGTATGTCTTTGTTATAAAACACTCTGACCTTTCCATGTGATGTTATTGGTGAAAGTTCTTAGATGTTAGAAGATCTGTCAAACTGCATCTCTCCGCAGATTTTCCAATGGAGGTGCTTACATATTTTATTGTGGCACATAGTAAAGGCCATATTCGAATAGGATCTTCAATGAACTTTCCTGCTCTTTTATTATTTCGCCATCCTTCTAGTCTGGTCTTCAGATCCTTTTTCGTGTACTCCTCCCTTTTCTTGCAAGCGATCAGGGTTGCTGGGTTGTTATAATCTTCGCTAGTGTTCTCCAGTGTGTTTCCACTGAAATTATCGGCTAGTTTTGTTGTTGAAGTCCGCTGAGGAAGGTATTTGGTGTGATGTTCATTCACCATTTTCATTTTTTGATCACAGCAGCTCTTTATATATTACCCCACACTGACCATTGAGGCTCGGTAGGCATGGTTGATCTCAATGAGGACCAGACTACCCTCTCTTCGTGGTAAGTACAGCCTGTCCATACACTGATGTCGGTAAATGCCTTTATTTTGTGCAAGCATTTCCCGAGTTTTTGTATCCAGGTTATTGATGTAGCCTTGTGATCAATCGATAATGCCGAACCCATACGAAACGACATTACAAGTTGGTTCATGGCAGTTATTTTATTTTTATGAGAGTTCTGATGTGAGGATTTTTTAGGCGCTTTATATATTCTCCCTGTACCTTCTTTCTCATTTTCCCGTGCTCCAGCATCTCATTCTCCTCTACTCCAAGTTATTTATAGACAGCATCTTCTCCTAGGTCTTCAATAGAGCCAATGTTAATATTAAGATGTTCTGATGTTGTCTTTTTCTCTTTTTTATTATGCATTTAGCACATTTTTCGAATCCAAACTCCATGCAGATTTCTTCTGTGTAATCTTTTACAATTTCTATCAGAGAGACAAGTTATTTCTCAGATTCTGCCTAGAGTTTGAGATCGTCCATTAAGAGTAGATGATTTATTTTATTTTCATCCTTCTTTCTATTCACATTTTATTGTAAATGATTTACAAATGTCACAAGAATAAGGTTTCTCCCCAGTGATATGCATGTGTAATTTTAATTCACGTTTTATTGTAAATGATTTACAAATGTCACAAGAATAAGGTTTCTCCCCAGTGATATGCATGTGTAATTTTAATTCACGTTTTATTGTAAATGATTTACAAATGTCACAAGAATAAGGTTTCTCCCCAGTGATATGCATGTGTAATTTTAATTCACGTTTTATTGTAAATGATTTACAAATGTCACAAGAATAAGGTTTCTCCCCAGTGATATGCATGTGTAATTTTAATTCACGTTTTATTGTAAATGATTTACAAATGTCACAAGAATAAGGTTTCTCCCCAGTGATATGCATGTGTAATTTTAATTCACGTTTTATTGTAAATGATTTACAAATGTCACAAGAATAAGGTTGCTCCCCAGTGTGTGTATGCATGTGTAATTTTAATTCACGTTTTATTGTAAATGATTTACCAGAAATTTTCCAGAAACTTTACACGAATAATGTTTCTCATGATTTTTTTTCATTTTAATTTAGTTTATCTAAAGAGATCAAGGGGCCTATTCTCAAGGCTGATTTCCCTATGAATAACATTTATATCCGAGGGCTCTCTTAAGGATAGATGTTGTTCCTTTTAGGGCTGCTTTGAGTGTGGGTACGCATGTGTACATTTAGTGAAAGTTTGGTATTAAATCATTCACCACAAATTTCACAAGAATTAGTTTTTTCTCTTTGTTTTATTTTCTTTTTCTTTTCTTTCTTTTGCTTGAGACGAGGCATTCTTCCAAATGCCATACGATCACCAACTATTTACAGACTCCAACCGAGAGCTCTTTTCAGGATTCTGGCTGTTTCCTTGAGTGCAGTTATTTGGATTTCTCTCGCACTTGGTTCAAAAAGTATACTTGCCAAATACTTTTTGTAAGTTTTTCTTCATGAGTCCAGTGGCTCCTATGATAACTGGAATGATGGAGATCTGTTTGAGGTTCCAGTTTCTTTTCATATCATACATTAGACCTTGATATTTTGTTATTTTCTCCCTTTCAGCTCTGTTTAGGCCCCCATCATTAGGGACACTGACCTCAACCAAAGTTGCAACTTTCTCTCTGTTGTTCAATATGACAATGTGTGGGTTGACAGCTGTGTTTTCCAAATAGGTAGCTGTGGGGATTTCATGGTCATAATCGATGGTGTCTGTCTCATTCCCCCACAGTTCTCTCAGGTAGATGTTCCCAGGGCCTGCTGCTTCACCTGATATTCAGTTTCTTACAGATGGTTTAGTGGATGTACTTGCACCATCCATTTCAAAAGAATAATGTTTCTCTTGAGGGTTGGTACACATGTGTACATTTAGTGCAAGTGTAATATCAAATGATTTACCAAAAATTTTACAACAATAAGATTTATCCGCAGTGTAGGTTCGCATGTGTATTATAACTTGTAGTAAATGATTTACAAAAAATTTACAACAATAAGGTGTATCCCCAGTGTAGGTTCGCACGGGTATTATTACATTAAAACTTTAAGTAAATGAATAACCACGAATTTCCCAAGAATAATGTTTCTAACTAGTGTGGGTCTGCGTATGCATTTTTACTTCAGTTTTTGTAGTAAATGATTTACCACAAATTTCATACGAATAAGGTTTCTCTCTTTTTTTTTCATTTTAATTTAGTTTATCTAAAGAGATCAAGGGGCCTACTCTTGAGGCTAACACTTGATTTCCCTATGAATAAAATTTATATCCGAGGGCTCTCTTAAGGATAGATGTGGTTCCTTTTAGGGCTGCTATCTGTACTTCCCTACAATTTGGTTTTCCGGGGATTGTTTCTAAGTATTTACTTAGATTTTTTTTCACCAGACCAGTTGCCCCCACTACAACCGGTATGATGTTTATTTCATCGAGGGACCATGTTATTTTAAAATCATTTTTGAGATCTTGGTATTTTGTTATTTTTTCCCGTTCGGCTCTATTGAGACCGTAGTCATTTGGGACGGTTACATCAATGATGAGAGCAGTTTTATCTGGTTTGTTCCAGATGACAATGTCTGGTTTGATGGCCTTGTCTTTTATGTATCTGCCCGCCTGTATGTCTTTATCATAGAACACTGTCACTTTTCCATTCGATGTTATGGGTGGGGGTTCATGTTCCCAGATGTTCAGTGATCTTTCTAGCTGCATCTCTCCGCAGATCTTCCAATGTAGGTATTTACATACTTTGTTGTGGCGGGCAGTGTAATGGCCATCAGCCAAAAGGATCTTGCATCCAGACATTAGGTGGCTTGGACTTTCGATGGCAGAGTGGCAGAACCTGCACTGGTCAGTTTTTTGTAGACCCGCCATTTTCTTAAATCCATTAGTAAGTAGGCCGTGGTCTTGTGCTGCTATTAATATCCGTTCCTCATCGAACGGGAAGTTGCCACTCTTGAGCCATTGTAGTGAAGCCTCCTTGTCGATATAGCTCTGGTTGAGTTCTTCAATGAACTTTCCTGCTCTTTTATTATTTCGCCATCCTTCTAGTCTGGTCTTCAGATCCTTTTTCGTGTACTCCTCCCTTTTCTTGCAAGCGATCAGGGTTGCTGGGTTGTTATAATCTTCGCTAGTGTTCTCCAGTGTGTTTCCACTGAAATTATCGGCTAGTTTTGTTGTTGAAGTCCGCTGAGGAAGGTATTTGGTGTGATGTTCATTCACCATTTTCATTTTTTGATCACAGCAGCTCTTTATATATTACCCCACACTGACCATTGAGGCTCGGTAGGCATGGTTGATCTCAATGAGGACCAGACTACCCTCTCTTCGTGGTAAGTACAGCCTGTCCATACACTGATGTCGGTAAATGCCTTTATTTTGTGCAAGCATTTCCCGAGTTTTTGTATCCAGGTTATTGATGTAGCCTTGTGATCAATCGATAATGCCGAACCCATACGAAACGACATTACAAGTTGGTTCATGGCAGTTATTTTATTTTTATGAGAGTTCTGATGTGAGGATTTTTTAGGCGCTTTATATATTCTCCCTGTACCTTCTTTCTCATTTTTCCGTGCTCCAGCATCTCATTCTCCTCTACTCCAAGTTATTTATAGACAGCATCTTCTCCTAGGTCTTCAATAGAGCCAATGTTAATATTAAGATGTTCTGATGCTGTCTTTTTCTCTTTTTTATTATGCATTTAGCACATTTTTCGAATCCAAACTCCATGCAGATTTCTTCTGTGTAATCTTTTACAATTTCTATCAGAGAGACAAGTTATTTCTCAGATTCTGCCTAGAGTTTGAGATCGTCCATTAAGAGTAGATGATTTATTTTATTTTCATCCTTCTTTCTATTCACATTTTATTGTAAATGATTTACAAATGTCACAAGAATAAGGTTTCTCCCCAGTGATATGCATGTGTAATTTTAATTCACGTTTTATTGTAAATGATTTACAAATGTCACAAGAATAAGGTTTCTCCCCAGTGATATGCATGTGTAATTTTAATTCACGTTTTATTGTAAATGATTTACAAATGTCACAAGAATAAGGTTTCTCCCCAGTGATATGCATGTGTAATTTTAATTCACGTTTTATTGTAAATGATTTACAAATGTCACAAGAATAAGGTTTCTCCCCAGTGATATGCATGTGTAATTTTAATTCACGTTTTATTGTAAATGATTTACAAATGTCACAAGAATAAGGTTTCTCCCCAGTGATATGCATGTGTAATTTTAATTCACGTTTTATTGTAAATGATTTACAAATGTCACAAGAATAAGGTTGCTCCCCAGTGTGTGTATGCATGTGTAATTTTAATTCACGTTTTATTGTAAATGATTTACCAGAAATTTTCCAGAAACTTTACACGAATAATGTTTCTCATGATTTTTTTTCATTTTAATTTAGTTTATCTAAAGAGATCAAGGGGCCTATTCTCAAGGCTGATTTCCCTATGAGTAACATTTATATCCGAGGGCTCTCTTAAGGATAGATGTTGTTCCTTTTAGGGCTGCTTTGAGTGTGAGTACGCATGTGTACATTTAGTGAAAGTTTGGTATTAAATCATTCACCACAAATTTCACAAGAATTAGTTTTTTCTCTTTGTTTTATTTTCTTTTTCTTTTCTTTCTTTTGCTTGAGACGAGGCATTCTTCCAAATGCCATACGATCACCAACTATTTACAGACTCCAACCGAGAGCTCTTTTCAGGATTCTGGCTGTTTCCTTGAGTGCAGTTATTTGGATTTCTCTCGCACTTGGTTCAAAAAGTATACTTGCCAAATACTTTTTGTAAGTTTTTCTTCATGAGTCCAGTGGCTCCTATGATAACTGGAATGATGGAGATCTGTTTGAGGTTCCAGTTTCTTTTCATATCATACATTAGACCTTGATATTTTGTTATTTTCTCCCTTTCAGCTCTGTTTAGGCCCCCATCATTAGGGACACTGACCTCAACCAAAGTTGCCACTTTCTCTCTGTTGTTCCATATGACAATGTGTGGGTTGACAGCTGTGTTTTCCAAATAGGTAGCTGTGGGGATTTCATGGTCATAATCGATGGTGTCTGTCTCATTCCCCCACAGTTCTCTCAGGTAGATGTTCCCAGGGCCTGCTGCTTCACCTGATATTCAGTTTCTTACAGATGGTTTAGTGGATGTACTTGCACACTCCATTTCAAAAGAATAATGTTTCTCTTGAGGGTTGGTACACATGTGTACATTTAGTGCAAGTGTAATATCAAATGATTTACCAAAAATTTTACAACAATAAGATTTATCCGCAGTGTAGGTTCGCATGTGTATTATAACTTGTAGTAAATGATTTACAAAAAATTTACAACAATAAGGTGTATCCCCAGTGTAGGTTCGCACGGGTATTATTACATTAAAACTTTAAGTAAATGAATAACCACGAATTTCCCAAGAATAATGTTTCTAACTAGTGTGGGTCTGCGTATGCATTTTTACATCAGTTTTTGTAGTAAATGATTTACCACAAATTTCATACGAATAAGGTTTCTCTCTTTTTTTTTCATTTTAATTTAGTTTATCTAAAGAGATCAAGGGGCCTACTCTTGAGGCTAACACTTGATTTCCCTATGAATAAAATTTATATCCGAGGGCTCTCTTAAGGATAGATGTGGTTCCTTTTAGGGCTGCTATCTGTACTTCCCTACAATTTGGTTTTCCGGGGATTGTTTCTAAGTATTTACTTAGATTTTTTTTCACCAGACCAGTTGCCCCCACTACAACCGGTATGATGTTTATTTCATCGAGGGACCATGTTATTTTAAAATCATTTTTGAGATCTTGGTATTTTGTTATTTTTTCCCGTTCGGCTCTATTGAGACCGTAGTCATTTGGGACGGTTACATCAATGATGAGAGCAGTTTTATCTGGTTTGTTCCAGATGACAATGTCTGGTTTGATGGCCTTGTCTTTTATGTATCTGCCCGCCTGTATGTCTTTATCATAGAACACTGTCACTTTTCCATTCGATGTTATGGGTGGGGGTTCATGTTCCCAGATGTTCAGTGATCTTTCTAGCTGCATCTCTCCGCAGATCTTCCAATGTAGGTATTTACATACTTTGTTGTGGCGGGCAGTGTAATGGCCATCAGCCAAAAGGATCTTGCATCCAGACATTAGGTGGCTTGGACTTTCGATGGCAGAGTGGCAGAACCTGCACTGGTCAGTTTTTTGTAGACCCGCCATTTTCTTAAATCCATTAGTAAGTAGGCCGTGGTCTTGTGCTGCTATTAATATCCGTTCCTCATCGAACGGGAAGTTGCCACTCTTGAGCCATTGTAGTGAAGCCTCCTTGTCGATATAGCTCTGGTTGAGTTCTTCAATGAACTTTCCTGCTCTTTTATTATTTCGCCATCCTTCTAGTCTGGTCTTCAGCTCCCTTTTCGTGTACTCCTCCCTCTTCTTGCGCGCGATCAGGGTTGCTGGGTTGTTATCATCTTCGCTAGTGTTTTTCAGTGTGTTACCACTGAAATTATCGGCTAGTTTTGTTGTTGAGGTCTGCTGAGGAAGGTATTTGGTGTGATGTTCATTCACCATTCTCATTTTTTGATCACAGGAGCTCTTTATATATTGTCCCACACTGACCATTGTAGGCATGATTGATCTCAATGAGGCCCAGACCACCTTCTCTTCGCGGTAAGTAAAGTCTGTCCATGCACTGATGTCGGTAAATGACTTTATTTAAGGCAAGCATTTTCCGAGTTTTTGTGTCTAGTTTGTTGATGTAGCCTTGTGGACAATCGATAATGCCGAACCCGTAGGAGACGACAGGTATTGCCAGTTGGTTTATGGCAGTTATTTTATTTTTTGATGAGAGTTCAGATGTGAGGATTTTTTTCAGGCGCTTAGTATATTCTCTCTGTACCTTCTCTCTCATCTTTCCGTGCTCTAGCGTTTCATTCTCTTCTACTCCAAGGTATTTATAGACAGCATCTTCTCCTAGGTCTTCAATAGAGCCAGTGTTAATATTAAGATGTTCTGATGCTGTCTTTTTCCCTTTATTTATTGTGCATTTAGCGCATTTTTCGAATCCAAACTCCATACAGATGTCTTCTGTGTAATTTTTTACAATTTCTATCAGAGAGACTAGTTGTTTCTCAGATTCTGCATAGAGTTTGAGATCGTCTATAAAGAGGAGATGATTTATTTTTTATTTTCATCCTTCTTTCTGCCTCGGCTAAGGTTGTATCCAGCATTGGATCGTTTAAGCAGCTTACTCAGTGGATCCATTGTGAGGCAAAAAAGAAGCGGTGAGAGGCTGTCTCCTTGGAATATTCCTCTCTGAATCTTAACGTTTGGAGTCTGGATTTTTCCTTCCATATGGTGAAGCGTGATTGATGTACGCCACCTGGTCATTTGCATTTGGAGGAATGACCTAATATCTTCATGGACATTGTACAAGTCCAAACAGCGGAGTATCCAGGAGTGAGGTATACTATCAAAGGCCTTTTTGTAATCAATCCAGGCCATTGAGAGGTTTCTCTGCCTCTTTTTACAGTCCTCCAGGATTGTTCTGTTTACAAGGAGTTTGTCTTTTGTGCCAAGTCTTTTCCTGGTACATCCCTTCTGCTCACTTTCAAGGTAGTCGCCGGCAGCTAGATGTTCATATGTTGCATCAGCAATAATCCCTGTTAGCAGCTTGTAGGTTGTAGTTAGGCAGCAGATAGGCCTGTATTTGTTAACCAAATGGGTCTCCTCACTTTTGGGAATAAGGTGTGTACGCATGTGTCTTTTTACATGATCACTTTTAGTAAATGATTTCCCACAAATTTCACAATAAGGTGTCTGCCCAGTGTGAGTTCGCATGTGTGTTTTACATGATCCGTTCTAGTAAACGATTTACAACAAAGTTCACAAGAATAAGGTTGCTCCCCAGTGTGGTTACGCATGTGTTGTTTTACATGATAGCATGTGAGTTCTCATGTGTATTTTGACTTCATTTTTTGTAGTAAATGATTTACCACAAATTTCACAGTAAACATGTTTCTCCACAGTGTGGGTTCGCATGTGTATTTTTACATTACAGCTTTTAGTAAACGATTTACCACAAATTTCACAAGAATAAGGTTTCTCCCCAGTGTGGGTTCTCATGTGTAATTTTACTTCATTTTTTGTAGTAAATAATTTATTACAAATTTCACAGTAAACAGGTTTCTCCCCAGTGTGTGTTCGCATGTGTATTTTTACATTACAGCTTTGAGTAAACGATTTACCACAAATTTCACAAGAATAAGGTTTCTCCCCAGTGTGGGTTCTCATGTGTATTTTTACTTCATTTTTTATAGTAAATGATTTACCACAAATTTCTCAGTAAAAAGGTTTCGCCCCAGTGTGGGTTCGCATGTGTCTTTTTATATCATAGCTTTTAGGAAACCTTTTACCGCAAATTTCACAAGAATAAGGTTTCTCTCCAGTGTGGGCCTGCATATGTACTTTTACTTTATCTTTGCTAGTATATGATTTACCACAGATTTCACAAGAATAAGGTTTCTGCCCAGTGTGGGTTATCATGTGTATTTTTACATTATATTTGGTTGCAAATGATTTACCACAAATTTCACAAGAATAAGGTTTCTCCCCAGTGTGGGTTCTCATGTGTATTTTTACTTCATTTTTTGTAGTAAATGATTTACCACAAATTTCACAGTAAACAGGTTTCTCCCCAGTGTGGGTTTGCATGTGTATTTTTACATTACAGCTTTGAGTAAACGATTTACCACAAATTTCGCAAGAATAAGGTTTCTCTCGAGTGTGGGTTCTCATGTGTATTGTTACTTTATTTTTTATAGTAAATGATTTACCACAAATTTCACAGTAAAAGGGTTTCGCCCCAGTGTGGGTTCGCATGTGTATTTTTATATCATAGCTTTGAGTAAACCTTTTACCGCAAATTTCACAATAATAAGGTTTCTCTCCAGTGTGGGCCTGCATATGTACTTTTACTTTATCTTTTCTAGTAAATGATTTACCACACATTTTACAAGAATAAGGTTTCTGCCCAGTGTGGATTATCATGTGCATTTTTACATTGTATCTGGTTGCAAATAATTTACCACAAATTTCACAAGAATAAGGTTTCTCCCCAGTGTGGGTTCTCATGTGTATTTTTACTTCATTTTTTGTAGTAAATGATGTACCACAAATTTCACAAGAATAAGGTTTCTCGCCAGTGTGTGTACACATGTGTAGTTTTACATGATGTCTTAGAGTAAATGATTTCCCACAAATTTCACAAGAATAAGGTTTCTCCCCAGTGTGGGTCTGCATATGTACTTTTACTTGATCTTTTGTAGTAAATGATTTACCACAAATTTCACAAGAATAAGGTTTCTCCCTAGTGTGGGTCTGCATATGTACTTTTACTTCACTTTTAGTAGTAAATGATTTCCCACAAATTTCACAAGAATAAGGTTTATCCCCAGTGTGTGTACGCATGTGTAGTTTTACATTATATTTGTTTGCTAATGATTTACCACAAATTTCACAAGAACAAGTTTTCCCTCCAGTTTCAGTATGCATTATTTACACACTAATAAGGTTTATCTCTAGTGTGGGATCATATATCTAGTCTTACATCAGATTACTTTGTAAATATTTTATGACAAATTTCTCACGAATAAGGTTTCTTGCTCTGTTTCTATATCACTTAACTGAGATCTCAGAAATCAAGTGGCTCCTTCTTAGGACTAATACTTAATGTAACACAGTGCAGAACAGTATATATTTTTTAAAGATGTTACATAAATGCTGAGATACAAATTTCCCAAACGTGATTTCTCTCCAGTGTTTGTTTTTAAATGAGATTTATTCACGTGAATTAACATACATCTATATATGTGTATCGGATACTTTCATTTTTCTCCACTGTGGCTGTTACCTGTAAATGAATAAGAAACATTATATAACATTTAATGCAATAATTAAAATAGATATATCAATTATATCCAAATATAACAGAAAAGTTTCATCCTGCAACCATCTGTGTAAATAGGTAATTGTTAGATATATGGAAAGTGATGTCTCTAACTTTAAATTGTAAACAGGATTTGACCACCTGCTTTAAAATTTCCCTAGTATAAATCTCATCTTTTAAATTCTGAATAAAACTTTGGTTTGATAATTCAACATACGGATTCAGATTTGTTTGCACCTGAGCAAATGATATAATCGTTTTTATAAGCATAAAAAATAAAATATCCCCGATATTGGATACAAAAATAAATGTAGTTAGATTCAGTAAAATTTAGTAGAACTTAAGTTGTTCCAAGCATTTCCTTACAGGCTATTATAACTTTTCACTTTAAACCATATAGAAATGGCATTCAACATACCGAATTTGTTTAAAAAATCACACATGTTAAAACAGTAGTTCAAAACTTCCAGAATTTTACAGGATTTAAGTTTAGTAGCTTGTTATCACCACAAATAATTAGTAAAGATTTTACCCTGAAAATAGGGTAGGTGTAAAGTGAGAATATTACACGGATGAGAACCTATATGTTTGGTGAATACTACACCTATAAGACTACATATGTCTGAGCTAACAGCATTTTCCAGTGAATGATGAGAACACATATGTCTGAGGTAACAAATTTCAGCAAAAATACTACATAGATGAGAAGAAATGTGTCTGAGACCAGAAACTCTTTTTCTTATTTTGTGTTTAGCTTAACTAGTAATGCCAGTCTCGACATGTACAGGAAGAGTGTCATCATACTCCTGGCAGGAAACACTAAAAATATTATTTTATCAGAGTCTTACCTGACACATGCCTCTGCATGTTTCACCTCTCTATTCCACACTAATAAAAATGACAAACAAAAGATTGAAAAAAATGCAAAATATATGTATTACATTAAACTGGCCAACGTGCAATATAAACTGAATATAGACTGAGCTGATGATACCAATCACAGTTTGAAATATTTGATAATGGATCATAAATTCCAGAAAAGCCTAGATTTAATGGGGCTTTTGAGGGAGAAAACATTAATTTTAAAGAAGCAACAATAGCCCTGGTTCCCCTCAGGATGAAGGAACATTTTGGGTGTCAGCGTTCAACCTCTCCACACTTGTAGTAGGTCAGAGGTCAGTAGTTTACTTGCTTTTTGAATGTTTGATACCAGGTTTAACAGGGCAAACAATCAATGTTACTCTCCTTCAAAAGACTTTGTAGAAACAAATTTGACTAGTCTGTATGCACCTCTACTACATGTTTTTACATAACAAGTAGGAACGAAAAGAATACTATATAACTGAATGTTACACACTCAGAACTTCTGCTTATTGTTGTTATTTATTGTATGTATTTCTTCTTTATTTGTTGAACTTATTTCATATAAGGTCATTTATTTATTTCTAATTCAAAATTGTTTGTGCTTAAATTTGATAAAATGTGAACCGAAAAGAAAATATGATATTCTTATTCTCTACACAAATGAGATTCTACTTTCTTTAAACAATATATTTTTAATGTCCTAACGAGGCATCAATTATCAAGGCCAACAGTCATCTCAAGGATAAGGGTCAATGAGATTGTCAGGACAGTTAGACAGAGGATTTGAGATGATGGTTTAAAATCGAAAAAATGTGATTATTTCAGAGATAGGCCAAACAAGAATTAGTAAACATTGGACTTGAACACGACTATGTTGTATTCAGTAGGGAAGCAGACCCGTGGTATTGTGTTCTACAGACGAGTAGTTCTAGAAAACAAACTTTTCTTGTGGAAGTTACATTTAGCTTTGGGTAGACAGAGGAATAAATGACACTTATCTACAGTGGTTGTAACAAGACGAGTTTTTGTTGTGAATGTTTTACAAGGGTAGCCATAGTTTGGAGCTAGTAACCTTATTCTGTGAGAAGAAAGCTGTAGGAAAGAGAACAGGATATTTCCTACGTGGCAACATATGTGGCAACAGTACTCCATCTTAGGACGTATCAGACTATTAAATAAGGAGAGGATTGTGTCAGGATTGAACTATCCAACCAATTTTCCAGCAACCTGATCAATAGATTTGATTTAAGTCTTCCATGTCATATCTGGAATGAAGGTCAGTACTAGAAACATATTAAAGTAGAGGGCTTCCTCAATGAGAGAGCCATTCATTTCAATTTCAGCAAAGTGAGGACCTCAGCGTTGGTGATGAAAGGAGACATGTTTGGTTTTAGTTGTATTAAAAGTAACCAGCCACCCTTTTCTGCATTGAACTATGTGCTCCAGGTCGGAAGAGACAGAGCAGAAAGATCTTAATCATTAATGCTCTTCAAAGTGTTGCCATAGATGGTTATCTCATCTGCATAAATGTCAACAAAAATTAAAAGATGATTTGAGAGATAATTGATAAAGATCAGAAAGAGGGTTGGGTCTAGAATGGATCCTTGAGGCACACAATCATTGATAGTATCTGTTTCTGACTTCTGTCCATTAACGACTACTCTTATTAACCTAACACTTCTTGATTCATCACAGATTCAAACAACTTACTCATGACACACTGGAGACTGGTTGGTCCGTATTGAGATGCAGAACATCGATTTCTAATACTTTTTTAATATTGGGATGAGTGAAAAGTTTTTCAAAAATGATGGGAAGCATTTCTCCTTTAAGAAATGATTGAACAGCTTTGTAAGAATCAGAGCTAGTTCTGGTAGCAGCTTCTGAAACACTATGATTGGAATGTTATCAGGACTAATTGCCTGTTCACTATGGTTGGAATTTGATACGAAGTTCTTTGCAAAAATGTTGGTTCTATCAGATGCTGAGGAATTTATCTCTTATCCATAGATGATGGTTGTGATAGTGGTCTTACATCTGTTCCTGAACCTGTTTTTTGCCAGAACTATTGAGAACCAAGTCTCTGCTCAGCCACTCTAAATTTAATGCATTCTTTTGCATTTACTCGTTTGCATTTTTTCTGATTCTTTTGCAGTGGCTGTGTCCAGTCCTGAATGCAGCTTTGTCTTCAGAGCATCTACTTTGTTTGAAGCAATTGAAATACTAATTTTTGTGAGAAATAGGAACAGCAAATTCCAGGGTGTACTAAAGTTGGCTGTTTGGTTTGGGCGAATTTCTTGGAGAATATGAAATTCTCACTACCAACAATTAACTAATCAGTTATAGCAGATGCAATACAGGGCACATTCTTTGCAAAAATGGAGTTTACAGGAATTTCTGCTCTGAAAGATCTGGCGCTGTCCCTGTCAGCTATAGAGTATCTATACACTCTCTGATTGAAAGGGGCATGAGAGATCTTGTTGAACTTTGTTTGGATTTTAATTGAGACAACCGAGTGATCAGAAGATCCCAGTAGAGGGAGAACAGTGGATTATCAGGCAACTATCGGGAAGACTTGCAAAATTTACGTCATCATCAGGTACGCAAGCAACTTGCAGGAAATTTTTTTTTTAAAAAGACACTTATTTTATAAGTTAGGCTGGGGACCAGTTTTACAAATTTATTTAATTTAAATAGCTCATTCATTTCAAGCATGAATCCTGCTTTAATAAGAGATACATTTGTTACATGTGTCACGAATGCCACCGGTCGGGACCACCGAAAGACAATACGTGACAAAGATAAAAAAAAGTTTTTAAAAAAGTAATAAAAAAAAGTCCGGAGTGGCTCGTATTATCCCAGGTTCAAATAAAACGTGATATGGGATGGGGATTTCTCCAATATAAAATACCGTCAGGAAACAAACCAAAGATACGAAGAAACGACAAAAAGACATTAGGACTTAAATTTATATTCATTTATTTAATGAAACTGTATACTAGAAAAAAAGGGGAATGTATCTATAAAACAAAACGAAATAAAACATCAAAACAAAAGTATATTCTTAAGAAGAGGGGGGGGGGATTGTTTATCCTATCCTTATAGTAGCAGGATCCATTTCTACACAAAAATACACATACAACAGCCCTAAAGGGGCGAATGTCCGTGAAGAGATATTCAGGTTGTTACTCACAAATGGATGCATTGTTCGATTTAGAGTAGATATTTCTGGCATGTCGTCGTAGCCATACCTCCTTGCACATATAGGTTTGGAATACATTTTTTTCTCAGGAAAAACAATTCCTGGCTGGTTACTTTTTCTCCGCTTAGTTCAGTGGGTCGTCTCGCTCGAGCCGAGGGCGGCTATAATTCCATTTTCCTTTCTCTGCTTAGTTCAGCGGGTCGTCTCGCCCGAGCCGAGGGCGGCTATAATTCCATTTTCAACAGGCTCGTCTCACCCGAGCCGAGGGCGGCTATAATTCCATTTTCAACAGGCTCGTCTCGCCCGAGCCGAGGGCGGATATAATTCCATTTTGTACAGGCTCGTCTCGCCCGAGCCGAGGGCGGCTATAATTCCATTTTCAACAGGCTCGTCTCGCCCGAGCCGAGGGCGGCTATAATTCCATTTTCAAATTCCATTTACAAAAGGCCCCTGCCTTTCCTCACGACTTTCTTGTCGACGGTTGTTCATTTCTTCCCCGTTCAGCGCAGAGGTACTCGGGAAGACTGACTATAGTTGTCCTAAAAATATGTCCGTCTTAACCCGGCAGCTAACGTACTTCCTTGCCGGCATCCTTTGTCCTCTGTCTCGCATTAACTTCCTGTGTCTTTTCTTCTTCGCGTGTGGCTCAAGTTTTTTTTTGTCTTCACTCTCTCTTTTTATCTCTCTTTTTCTGACGTCATTCAAGTCGCATTATTATAATTTCTCGGCCGTGTATAAATATGCAAAAATGAATCCCATCTCTCTCCGTAAACCGGAGTCGTGAGTTCGAGTCTCGATAGCTCTCCCTACATTTTGTAACACATGTTATGAGGGGGGTAAAACATTTGGGGCATATTTTATGCTGAATGAGCATAAAAGAATAATTTTATAAATTACGTACTTTTAATCACTTGGTATTATTACAAAAAAATATTTTGTCATTTTACTTCTAAAGAGTTGATACCAATATTGAACCTATGTGTATGACTAAATGGGAACAAATACAATTTTGTGCTGGATGAGCAGTAATTCCGAAGGAGTAACATGATGAGGCATAGTCAATATTTATTCACACAAAAGTAATTATATTATTTATAACATGTTTAATATATATTTTTAGACGAAACGCATCACTTAAAAAAGTAGGCATTATTACCAAGAGATTATTCTGTCATGTTACTTCTAAAAAGTTGCTAAAAATATTGAACGTATGTGCATGTCTAAATAATGTGTATAAAGGAGCATTTCTAAGAAATGTCTGATTGAAAATTATATGCAGTCGCCCATTGAGTTCCAGGAATTACCTTATTGAAAAACTACCTTTAAAGCATGACATTTAGAGTTTAGCAGAGAAAGCTGGGGGTCATCTCTCTATGTGGGAAACTCACTATTTAATAGATGAACAAACAAATGTGATTTTGGATGGATGGCCAGTAATTCTGAGGAAGCGACAGGGTGGAGCAACAGGCATCACTGATATTCATTTACACAAAACTGATTATTTTATTTATAAAAGTTTTATAAGTTTTCCTATTTACTTGCCTCCCTCCGAGGGCAAAGTAAGACAAAGTCAATTTTTAATGTAGGGAATTCCAGCTCCCCCAAAACAGGGCCCTTTGGATTGGAACAAAAGTTAAAACTATCTCAGTCTAGAATCATTTTTCATTGACTGACAGAAGACTAAATGTAGGATCGGAACCGATACTACACTTTGTTCCTAACCAAAAAGCCAAGGAACATGTTTTAATGTACATTTTCAGCAAAAACCTCACAAGACAAAAACACATGGAAAGAAAAACAAAACATCAATTATTTTAAAATGTATAATTCAACATAAAAACGTCAATTTGTAGATAAAGACTCTCAGTTAAATCAACCACTAACCCTAATTCTTCTCTCCTTTGTTAACACTACAACTAACTCTGTCTGGCTGATAACACCCCCTCCCACCAAAACCTTACTTAATCCTAAGAACGCGTGGCAACAACCCCCAAGAAAACTCTCCTAAGTTTTGGTAGAAACTGCCCTCTGAAATTAATAATGAAAATGGTTACATCTAAGATTTAACTAAAACGGTTACAACTGGTTTAAATGATTTATTGTTGAAAAGTGGATGATCTATTTACGTTAAAATTATTCAGAAACTGATCTCTCATTCTAAAAGATATTTTTGCTTCTTAAAGTTTTTCAAGGTGTTAACACTTATTTGTCTTAACCAAATACAATCGCATTTGTGTTTGGGATGGGGGTGATTTAATTGAGGGTCTTCATCTACAATAATACCCAGAAAATCTCCCCCAAAACTCCCCAATTGATTTCCAAGAAATTAAGAAAAGTGCCAGTTTTTTAGCTTTTTTTTTTATATAAACATGTCCTCAAAACAATATCTGGTTTAAGTGCAAACGTTACTATTGCGACGTAATTATCTGAAAACAAATAGTTGGCAAATACGTCGTAACAATTTATTTTGATCTAACTACTCATGTATAACCTATTTTTGTATAAAGATTGTAATGTTTTGAATATTTAAAAGAAGTTTTACTCTCAACTTATGGTAAATTAAATTGCTCGTACCTTATTTTAAATATTCAATTTTTGAACACAAATAGGTCACGGATGAGTAAGTAAACTAAAATAAATTATTTTTGACTAATTTCATAACTATTTAATTTCAAATAATTTATGTCGCCAATAATAACGTTTACAGGGATATAATAATACCGAAAATATAGTTAACTACTTAAAAAAATTATAATTAAGTTTAATCAGTTGATCTTAATATGTGGAAATCTGAGAATTAAAAAACAATAAAAAACAAATTAAATTGAATAAAGTTGAATTGTTTTTTGATTGCATCAAATTTAAACATTTACAACGAAAGGCTTTTTTAAACTTGAACTTAAAATTCAGTCGTAAAATGAGAATATTATACAAAATTATAATAAATAGTTGAATTTAAAAACCTACTCTTTACATTTGTTAACTATTCTGTTCTTACACCTGAAAGGTTTTTTTTTTAATTCGAAGTTAAAATAAACGCAATGAAAACAATTTCGGTAGTGATTGAACTTACCTTTATGTATTTCTTTCGTCTTATTTGTTTTCTTTGCAAAATGAAATTGATGAAATAAACGGATGTTATTCACAGTAAAGATTTTTAAATCTAAATTTCTTCTTCGCGTTGTAAATTCTTTTGTTAACAAAGAAATAGAAGAGTAAACAAGGGAGATAATTCAATCTAAAGTCAACAAGGGAGATAATTCAATCAAAAAATCAACAAGGAAGATAATTCAGTACAAAGTAAAATAAAAGTAATAATAATCTTCATTGTTTTGAATAGACAACATTAAGAAATGGGAATTATAGGACAGTGATGCATTTACCTTTCAGTTTAGCTTTGTAGAGCAGTTAACTGATTGGTGCAACTTCAGAAAAACCTCAATACGAAAAACCGATAATAAATACATATCAGTATTATGTATTTGACCGGGACGGAACAAAGATATCGTACAAAAAATTACGTAAATTGATCAAGTATTTTTTTTTTATTACAGAATCAAATTTTGTTATTTTTTTCCACGCTCACTTGTCAAGACGCCATCTTTGCAAATGATAGCTAAAAAAGGGCCAACTGTTATGGATTTGGCTTTTTTAAAAGTAGTTTAGTTCAGCAGCATTAATACTTAAATTGTTATTTTTTTTCACGCCATCTTTGCAAATGGTAGCTAAAAAAGGGGCCAAATGTTGTGGATTTGGCTTCTTTTTTTTTAAGTAGTTTAGTTTAGCAGCATTTATCCGGTTAATACTTAAATTACTTAAATCACAATCTTCAAAGCATGACTTTTTATTTCTCAACTATTGCAACTTTTTCCTGTGAAAGTAAATTATGGCGGTTTGGTGTTATCTTTATTTTGGCGGGAGATATGAACAAAGGATTAACCACAGTGGCGAAGGATTGCCGGACAAATGGTTATGAGAGAATGAATCCCCCGACCATAGGTTGTGGGAGAAATGCCTTTGTAGCGGCATGTCATCCCACTGTTTTAGGACGTGGTCGACCACGTGTGGATTAAATTAATAGTTTAGACAAAAAACGGGAAAAGAAGAAAATATTATTATTATTATCTAAAACTTATATTGAAAGGAAAGCGAAGGAATGAGAAAGCTAAACACACAAGAATGGTATTTTATAAAGTGTCGAAAAAATCTTTCGACTGGTTGAAGTGTAAGAATAGTAGAAGTGCTGTTGTCTTGCGAAACACTGCCGATTCGCGACTTCCCACCGAAATCGGGGAGTCAGTTAACAAATAACTAAAGATGGGGAAGGGGGTAGCTGTAAGCTTGGTAACAAATCAAACGATTAACTGATAACTGGTTAACACAGAAGCAAGTCCAAAATGTTAATCCACTCTCCGGTATAAGAGGAAGACTTTATAACCACTGAATGCCTTCCCTATTAGTATAAATAGATGGAAGGCATCGGGTTTTACCTTCTGGTCCTCTGATTTTCTTCACGTGAGTATCGTCACCTCGTTTTTTCACACACTCCCGAACAAAAGGAAGGAACAAAAAAAGAAAGAAAAAAAGAGGTGAGGTAGGCTATAGTTTGAAGTCGTACTCAGGACCTTTAATTTATGCTGGAAGTAAGCTGGGTCTACCCCGCCGGCGTTTGCGGGGAACGCACTCAGGACAGTACCATTTCTGTCTCTGCGGTGGAGCCCTTTCCACACCCGCGCATCTAAAATGGAACCATTCGTTGCACCGATCACAGGCAATCATGTTCTCCTCTCCTTGAGGGGAATTGCATTTTGGGCATAACCACAGTGTGGCCTCCTCTCCCATGGAGCTGCTCGGAATGTTGGGAGGGGACGATGAGTCTGCGGTTTGTCCAGCCTCTTCCGGTGAAAGGGAAAGCTCCAATGGAAATAGATTCTTGAGAGAATGCACCACCACTGCACCATCACTCTGCCTGATACGTGCCGATCTGACGACACCCCTGTCAGATTCCAAAAGTTCTAAGACGGACCCGAATAGCCAAAATGGTCTTGGTTTAAGGGGGCTCTTGATGAGGACAACATCATTTACCCTTATTCGGTTAGTGAAGGACTCCTGTGATCGGCCGTGAGGCCTCTCTCTAAGACAGAGGAGATATTCCTCATACCACAAATGCCGGAAATTTTCCAACCATTCATTCCGCAGCATCATTGTCTCAACTAATTTTCTGCGACCAGGGGGAGCTGTATTTGTCAGGTCACTTGCTCCTAGCTTCAACATCAATCCAGGGTTTTTCTTAGGTCCCAGGAACATACTAGGGGTCACAGCTTCTAGTCCTCGGTCTGCAAATTCCCAGTAGGTTAGAGGACGATTATTGACTGCCCTCTGGATGTCCGAAACGATAGTTATTAGCGAGAAGTAATCCACTCGTCCCCTGCCTATGGTTTTGTGCAGGCATGTTTTGACAGTTTGTATGCATCTCTCCCACACACCTCCATACCAGGGAGAATACAGAGGAATAGTGCGCAGCTGGATATTGGAGGTGGCAAATTTCTGCTGGTATTCGTGAAACAGAGAGAGGCGGGAAAACAGTTTGCCGCTGCCTACAAATGTCTTAGCATTATCAGAATAAAGTGCTTGAGGAACACCATACAGGTTAGTGAACCTAACCAAGGACTGCACGAAAGATAACATTCCCATGTCAGGAACCACCTCCACATGTATAGCTCTGATGGACATGCAAGTAAAGAGTAAAAGGTACACTTTTTCTTCCGTAGATCCGCTCTTGATCCAAAAATGTCCAGTAAAATCAACTCCAGTGTTTTGGAAAGGCTCCGTGAACTCGACCCGAGGCACTGGAAGACTAGCCGAATTAGTGGGGAGAACAGCTCTTGAGTTGTACCTCTTACATAAATGGCAAGATGTCAAAGCCTTAGTGACCGCCTGTCTCCCTTGAGGAATCCAAAACCCACAACGCCTGAGCTCAGCTAGAGTAGACCCCACTCCTAAATGGGCGCTCCGGTAATGACAATCCATAATAATGAGTCTAGTGACGAGGTTGTCCTTGCCCAATAAGATGGGATTTTTACCTCGAAACTGAGGTGCGGTGATCTGTCTATTCGGCCTCGAGAACGGATGAGGCCATCCTGGTCCAGAAACAAGTCAAGAGAATGGATCAGTGGGGGGACCGATTTTCCAGAGGGATCCTGCAAGTAATGCAATTCCACCACGCAGGATTGGGCCTGCAAGTTTTTTAACAGATATATTTTGGCCTTTCCTCCCGCATCTTCATTGCGCCCCCTAAGCCTATTGATGAACGTGAACACCAATGTAACCACTCTGAGAAGGCGGGAAAATTGAGAGAAACGTCCAAAGTTGATGCAGGGAGAACATTCTGTCTCGAGGGCCACGGAAACACCTACACAAGCAGATGCCATTTGTTGGGAATGTTTGCTGAGACATGGCATATCATGTACCGGCCAGGCAGAACTTCCTCCCCCCAACCAAGAGGGACCATGACACCAAAACTTGAAAACTGACTTGAATTTCCTCAAGGACATTCCTCTGGTAATGAGATCAGCTGGGTTTTGCGAGGTATGTATATAACGAAACACCGGTTCGAGTCCATGGAGAGTAGCAAATTGACTCCTCATATGAAGAACATCCTTGAGCCGATTTTGAGCAAAAACATTCTTACTTGCCATAGATTGTGACAGAATCCATGACAAGACCACTTGTGCATCCATTGCCACATATAACTTGGTGAGGATCAAATCCCGGCAGCCCAGTAACACTGAGGGCAAGCATTTTAGAGCCAAGTATATGGCCATTAGCTCCAATGTCGGGAGCGACTTCGTCTTAGAGGGGGCCACTTTGGCTTTGGCAAAAATCAATCGGGGACAACCCTGCTGTAAGACGTATGCTGCAAACCCATACGCATCTGCAGAGGCATCACAAAAAACGAATAACTCTCCTTATTGACCTCCCTGGAAGGCGCAACGGTCAAATGGTAAGTCACTCAGGTCAGACAGGTCCCGAGCAAGAGTCCTCCATAGCATCTGATATTCACCTGGGATTTGTTCATCCCATCCTAATCCTCTTTTCCATAATTTGGCCATTAATACTCGGCTCCGCAGGGTCACAGGGAGGCAAAGAGACAAAGGATCAAAGATTTTAGCGGCTTCAGCCAGTATTCTTCGCTTAGTCGAAGCATCCGACTGGCATTTCACCGGGTTGACACTCATTTCTTCTGTAAGTGGAGCATAGCGATAACCTAATACTCTCTCCCAACTGCCTCCATGGGTGCTGAGAGTGCCGTCCTGACTCATTTTTTCTCTGAGGGTGGCACAATTGGAGTTGCAGGCCTGCAACTCAAAACCTCCCTCCTGCAGGCGAGCTTTGGAGGTAGAATACAATTCGGTAATGATTCCTGGTTCTGTTCCTGTCATTACCAGGTTGTCCACGTAAAATCGCTCCTCCATCATAGATCGACAACGGTCCTGAGGAAATCGTGCTGCATGGAACTTCAATATGCAACTCAGGATGAAGGGACTTGACACAAACCCAAAAATGATCGTTGTGTATCTGTAACATCGAAGTCGATCCCCATCCCGGAGGAAGAAGCAAAACTTGTTTTTATCAGACTCCAGTTTCAGACGAATCATCAAAAATGCCTTTCTAATATCTGCTAACAACACATATTTGTTAGACCGAAATGCAAGTAAGAGATTCAGCATATCGCAGTTCAGATTAATCCCGGGATAGGCTGCCTCGTTTAAAGAAACAGAGTTTCCAACCTTTAAACTGCAATTAAAGACAGGTCGAATCTTCGTAGTACAAGTTGGGTCTGTCTTCATGACGGGTCGGTGAGGGATCCATATGTAATCTTTGAATTGGTGAGGAAGTACCTTGATCTCCTCAATGGTGCCATCTAGCTCCTGTTTACGAAATACCTCCCGGTAATCTTCATACACACCCTCTTTCGTTAGTTTCTTAACTACCCGGTCCAAAATGCGGAGAGAGACAGCGTGATTGGAACGAACACGAGATAATTTCTCCATATGCCAAGGCAGTTCCACATAATATTTGTTGTCCTTTAGTATAATGGCCTCCTGAAAATATTTTATCTTCTCCTGGTCAATTTCAGCAAGAGATTCCTCATTGGGGAGCCCCAGCGATTCCATGCTGAACATGAGCTCCAATCCCCTCTGCACCTGGCTGTCCGGGAAGAAATCTCCTAAAGGATCTGTATAAGTTGATTCAGACTCCAACGCAAAACACAAAAGAGATGACTCAACATTCTCCGTAGAATCCAATACCCTGCGGAAAGAGAGGCCTACATTTTCATGAAGAGATGGGTTTTGCTCGGGGAGGAAAGCATCTTCTCTTCCAAAAGGAATGAGTCCGGATGGCACTGAAAAGGCTTGGCCCCGAACGCAGGGCACAATTTGAAGGGGTCTCAAATATTGGATGACATCCAGTCCAAGAATACCTTCAATTTTAATTCTGTTGGTGCCCCTCGCGAAATCTCCGGCTAGTGTATATCCCATTCCCCTGAAATTATCCAAAAGGTCATCCAGGTGTTCCAAATGTGACGAAAGATCCAAGTTCTCGTGAATTAGAATGGGTAGTATCAGTAGTTGTTCTATTCCCAGACTGGTCTTCAGAGCGACCTCTCGATAGCACTTCCTATGTTGTCCCTGGAATGTGGTGAGCGAAAGCTCATACTCGCGACCCTCAGAATCAGGGATGTACAGAGGCTGTAGAGCTTCTTTCGAAACAAAAGTACGCCCACTTCCGGTGTCCAGCAGGCAGTTAACTTGTACAGTCTTGTTTCCCATAGAGAAGGAAACGCGCATGACAGGAGGAATACTTCCTATGGTTTCAGTCGAGGTAAGGAAGGAGGTATCTTTACGAGGGGTAGAACCTCCTGGTTTCCGTGAGGGGGGACCTTGAGAGCTGTAGAACCTCGGGAAGGTAGGACGGGTGGATCTGCCCTCCTTGACACACAGTCGTTTGATTGCTTCTCCAGTGTCACGAAGTAAAGAGGACAAAGTAGGGATTCTACGTCCGGTTAGCAGGATAACTTCACTCTTTATTTCCTTGGGGAACTTGATGAACAGAATCTGGGCCATTAAGCGAGCACCTGCTGAATGATCATCGGTAAAGTCACAACCAAAGGAATCTGCCAGTTCAGTGAGGAGGGCAGCGGTTTTTGCTAGGAATTCCCCTAAATCCATAGAAGGGTCATCACGTCGAACCTTATAATCCAGGATATCTTGAAATATTTGCTGTATGATTTCCTCTTCATCCAAATACTCCGACTTAAGGATGTCTACCGCTGTTTTGTAGTTCAAGTCGCATACACTCAGGTGTTTGATGAGCAGAAGAGGTCGGCCAGTTACCGAACACTTAAGAAAGTTAAGTCTTTCGGCATCGTTCGCCATTCCTGCGACGCAATTCTCAAATCGAGAGAGAAAGCTACGAAAGCTCATAATGTCCTCTCCCATCTCTCGACCACTAAAGGTAGGCGCGTTTACATGTACCTGAGGAGGGTTCACTACAAAGGAAGAACGAGTCCTGCGAGGAAAGGAGTCAGATGGTGGAGAGTGTGGAGGTAGGCCAAATGCGTTATCAGAATTGGAGGGGGGATGAGTTATACGGAGTTGGTGGAGAGAATCCAAAAACCCTGCGTATTCAGAAGACCAACTCTCCATCTCGTCACGAGAGGAGGGGTCGTGAAGTCTTATGTGGCTAATGTGAGAGT
Source organism: Sepiola atlantica (assembly GCA_963556195.1). NCBI lineage: Eukaryota > Metazoa > Mollusca > Cephalopoda > Sepiida > Sepiolidae > Sepiola > Sepiola atlantica. The sequence goes on from OY744525.1 coordinate 153,603,117, forward strand.
CAATCTCCACCAGATAGTTAATAATCTGTTCCTCGAACACGGAAAATGTAAGTGAAGAAGTCCTTCCAGCATGCAAACTTGCAAGTTTCGTCTGAACCATATCCTTAATGACCGAAATTTTGTTGCGTACTGTATCAATAGTTTCGCCTAAGGGGGTGATAAGTAGCTGTAACGGTAATTCTAAAAAAAAAGCTATGAATGGGCAGTAATCAGACAACCAAAAAAGGTCCAGCCAACTTCACACTGTTGCAGAATTGTTTCGCAATGTGGCGAAAAAATCTTTCGACTGGTTGAAGTGTAAGAATAGTAGAAGTGCTGTTGTCTTGCGAAACACTGCCGATTCGCGACTTCCCACCGAAATCGGGGAGTCAGTTAACAAATAACTAAAGATGGGGAAGGGGGTAGCTGTAAGCTTGGTAACAAATCAAACGATTAACTGATAACTGGTTAACACAGAAGCAAGTCCAAAATGTTAATCCACTCTCCGGTATAAGAGGAAGACTTTATAACCACTGAATGCCTTCCCTATTAGTATAAATAGATGGAAGGCATCGGGATTTACCTTCCGGTCCTCTGATTTTCTTCGCGTGAGTATCGTCACCTCTTTTTTTCACAAAAGTAAATAATTACGAGGAAAACATTTATATGAAACAAAAACAATTTATTTACTTAAAACATTTTGTAAAGTTCTTAGGTTCGTAATTGTAAGTGTATATATACGATGCGTGTTTGCTGTATTTTTGTGCGGCGATCTTAACGTGTATGTTTGGAGAAAAGTTCGTTAGAATTAAAAGGGATTACCTTTTTCCTCTCCCCCACCTTCTCGGCCGGGCTGCCGATGGGGGTGGGGGCTGTCGACGACAGTTCTTTGTGTGCGTTCGCCCAGAACGCTGAAGGAAAAAGAGGGAGAGAAAAGAAATGCGTTCCTTTTGATAGACTTCAAACCACGTGTGGTCAAGCTGACGTGTTGGCTTCTGATTGGCCGGAAACTTTTGGCAAACGTGAAGGACTGAGCAAACAAAGAAAGAAAGGTCGCACTTAGTTGTGGGGTTTGCCACAGAAGCTCCCCGCCGAGACCGGAGTTGATAGATCTGTTGTAACTTATCTTCCCTTTTTGTAGCAGCAAATATACCGAATTAGGCCTTTTTATATACACTTTTTTATCTTTGGTAATTCTGCCTATGATAGAACTTTTTAAAATAGTTGTCGCCATTTTGCTATCCCTGCATAGAATCAATCCAGTTTTTTTGTGTGTCCGATTTTGGCGTTTTGCCTATTATATTAAAACTTTTTTCTTTTATATAAATATAATTTTTATTAGCGAGGATTTCGCGTTCATTCTATTGTATTAAAACTTTTTTTTATATATAAATATAATTTTGATCAACGCGGATTTCGCGTTCATTCTGGAAGGATGAAGCTGTAGTTTTGTAGTTGTTCCAGCAAAAATTAGCGTTCGCGGGCGAAATTTAAATTGTTGTGTTCATTGGGATTTTTCTGTCACACGAAGCTGGTAATGTTTGGTAGTTCTGGCTTTTAGGTGTGTATTTTTTTGCTGGAACTGAGGGTAGGGAGATCATTCGCATGTTTATCATGCTGCGCCTTCTGCACGGACTGTCTCTGGTAAAGGCGATCCCTAATTTCTTCCCTTCTGGCATGGTTATTTGTACATTTTGCAGGGAGATGTCTGATCAGCTTCAGACAGCATAATAGTTCCCCAGGGGATGGAATGACATGCTCTATGGGTGTTGATCGAACACACAACTAACTCATGTCTATGTCTCGGCTGCTCCACATTGCTTTTCTCATGGCTAACTTGATTGTCTGAATGCATCGTTCAGCCATGCCATTCAACTGTGTGTAACTGGAAGATGAGGTGATGTGTTCGAAACCCCATTACTTGGCAAACTCCTTGAAGTAATTCGAGGTGCAGTGTGACCTGTTATCACTGATGAGTCTTTCTGGGACTCCTAGTTCCCCAAAGATCTGTTTGGTCAGGTTAATAACTTCCTGACTAGAGAAATCCCTTAGTGTCCGGATGAAGGGGTATTTCGAATAATAGTCCACAATGAGTAAGTAATTGTGTTCATTGAGGTTGAAAGTGTCAGTGGCTACGAATTGCCATGGTCGCACTGGGATTTCATGTGGCATGAGATTTTCAGCACTTTGGGATTTCTAGTGCTCTTGGCATAAGGCACAGTGCTGGACTATCTAATCGATGTCGGTGTTTATGCCACTCCAAATAATGCAGCTTTTAGCTCTCAGCTGTCATTTCTCACTTGCTTGATGACCATAGTGAATTCTTAAACTATTTCCGCTTTCATTGTTTCGGGGATCACTACGCGTCACATTTGAGTAGAATGCTGTTTTCAACAGAGAGTTCATCTCGATAAGACCAATATGGTCTAATGTCTTTGTATAATTCTCTGAGAGTTTCAGGCCAACCTTCCAGAATTTTTTTCTTTCAAGTTTCATAATGTTGGGTCCGCATTTTTTGCTTGGCAGATCTGCGCTAATTTCTCGCTTGAGAATTGCACGAGTTTCTTAAAGCTGCTCATTTCTAGAGGTTTATGATCGCTCTCTACTTCGAACGAACACCCGTATATGTACGTCCGAAAATGTTCACAGCCGAACACGACTGCTAAAAGTTCGCTCTCAATGTTTGTGTAGCGCTGCATTGCTCCAGTCAGGGAGGTTGAGGCAAACGCTATGAGTTTTCCATCTTCTGGCAAAGCTGTCCCTAAGCCTCTGGATGATGCGTCCACTTGTATAATGGCCTTTTTAAAAGGGCCATAATATCGAAGTAATATTTCTTTGTATATAATGTCTTTTATCTCCTGAAGAGGTAACTGTCCTGAAATAAAGATAGGGAAGTCAGATTCAAGATGGCGACTCCTGTATAAGTCTACACGTGTCTCTGTTCTCTGTTTCGACACACTAACAAAAGCATGCTTTACTAACAACAAATGTATAACACATTTATAGCACCTAAGCGATGTGGACAGGAGAGAGGACGTCTTTCTTCATTCGTCCCAGGAAGCGTTCCGTCTATTCTCTGTAATTCCATAAGGGTCTTAAAATAGTCTTAATAGTTCCACCGAAAATAGTATGCCCTGAAGGCTGGTTGGTTATCGTGTGACCAAACCACCTCAAAGGGGCTGCTCTCCCCCTGAAGAAAGAAATATCAATGTTTATCACTGCTACAGTTCTCCCATTGCAAAAGATTTTGGAAGTTATTTACACTGAAACTATAGAATTGACGGGAAATGCAGGATAATTTTGTTGAAAAAAAAGTTCCTGGTGGTCAAATCTGAAATCGGATGTTAAACGCAAAAAAACAACTTCTTCAATTGATTTTTGTAGATTTTTTACTTGTAGTTCCACTCATAATAAACCATACTGAAATGCAGGTCAACACATGTTTCCTTAAATCATGTGAAGAGCAACAAACTTCAGAAGAATAAGACTTTCCTCCGATGTTGGATTGCATATGAATCACATTGGAAAAGAGAAGTCACGTTTGACCTAGATATTGAATCAGTTTTAACTTAGACCATGACAAAGATTTTGACCAAGTATGGTAACGATTGGTCACGTGATGTGGACGCTAGCCTGTACACAAAGTCGACTCAAAACATAACCTCCTTTGCAGAAGTAATGATCAGTCCCAGAAAGGTTTCTCCTGTTCTTATTTTTATTATTTCTTTTTTCATAAGGATTGGTCATTCTTTCAAGTACCAGAAAATAACTTGCTATCCCAACCGAGTGCTCATTCAATATTTTCATTTCCTGTAAATAAGAAATGCTGATTTGAGATGCATTAAGATTTGCTAAGTGGAAAAACTAATGAGGCAAATCAAATGATTAAAATAACTGAAATACAAATATAATATTTTTTACGGATTTTGGAAGAGCGCTGATATTATTAGAAGGTGTTATATCCACATATTTTGCCCCATAAAGCATAAAAAAGGTAGCAGGGGACTTGTTGGCATATGTTCCCTACGCATAAATAAAGGGGGCGCAGGCAGGAGACGCTTGTCAAAAGGGGTTAAACAGGAAGTTCGACAAGCAGGCTTTCATAATTCAGCCCACGCATTTGCAGGGCAGAGGAGTCAACCAATCAAAAGGGAAAATACTGTTGCTATGCACAGGAGAGCGGGAAAATCAAAGCGGGAGGAAACACGAGGAGAAGGTTCGAGCAGAGTTGAGAGCGAACGACTAGGAGATTGGCAGCTCACCCCGCTGCCATATCAAACAATTTATCCCCGCACATAAAATCAAAAATAGGAAAAGTGGAATTCGAAAATTAACAGCTAAGAAATACAGCGACGTTTAGTACGGCTGTCACCGGACACTAAAAGAAAAAAACCTGGTCTAACAAAATTGACTACGACAGACCAGTCAATCATATTACCTCTTCGAAGTCGAGATTACGTATATCTCGGAACCTTAAAAACAGCTCGTTAAGAATGGACCACAGAATCTAAAATTCTGTTAAAATATCCTTCCCTCCGCCGTCAAACCAAAAAGGTATGTGTTTACGACATAAGGACAAAAAATACCATATTAATTCGTCCTAAAATCGAACTTTCATATTTTTATATATTGTCGTGTTAAATGATCTCATTCAATCGTTCCCTGCGATTTTAACACATTTACCTTCATATCTCGATCTCCCGTGGGATGAGAAGGACTTCTCATTTGTTTTCCTCGAATTACGGAAGAAACGAATAGACTTTTCCTATTTTCATTTTCATGAAGGCTAGAGGCCTTCTTTATTGCTATATTTGAACTTTTAATTCTGATCAACTTTCTAGAAATAACAGAAAACAGCCTCTTATAGATAACTCCGTGTGTGCGGAGAATATTAGTTGATCTTTTGACAAAAAATCAATAACTACTTGTTATGTATTGTTAATTTGTCTTGGTTGTTTATACAATATAAGATTATAATGTGTGAAACGATGTGTTATTCATTACGGATTGATTTCCTTTCATCGGGTTTTCAACCTTTGCACATTTTACATTCGTGGCTGAACTACGTGTAGCTCACGTTCAGTGTCTTAGTAACACAATTATAACAGAGCCCACCTTCTTTGCGGCAGCCTTGGCAATGTCTTCAATGTATTTGTTCCGGTTCAGTGTGCGAGAAAGCATCGATCACGGCTGTGAAGTGTGACAAAGAGATCGAAGAAAAATGTGCTGCCTACATGAACTCTATCACAGACGAACTAATACATATTGAGGAACAGCTGAAATGTAAGGCAGACATTAGTTCCCTCAAAGAACTGGACACTCGTTTCAAGTGTCTGGAAGATAAAGGATGTGCAAGGCCAAAAGGGATTGAAACTCAGAGTAGCGCAGTTAGGGAAGCAATAGCAGAACAAAAAGAGCGTGGGTACAGATTGAAGAATATTGTCATACTGAATCTGTGTGAGTCCACAAAGAAAGATATAAAAGACAAGATAAAGGATGACAAGACACCAGTTGAGAAAGTAATTGCTGCGATTAAAATTGAAGAGAGGGAAGTAATTACACGCTGTGTCAGAATAACAAACAAGTATAGAGAAGACAAGAAGGAAGCTCGTATTCTTAATTAAGTGTGAACAGTGTAGAAGCGAAGAAAAGAATCGTGAAGAATGCCAAGAAACTGAGAGACATTAAAGAGTTTGAAAACGTGTTCATCGGACCAGATCTGACTAGAATGCAAAGAGAGGAACAATACCTGATGCGGAAAAAAATAAATGAAAGAAAAACGAATGGGAAAGATATATTTTTATTAGCAGATGGAAAATCGTCCATGCGCGAGAAAGGGCGGTGCAGTTCAAAGGAGGAGCCACACGCCCAGTCAAGAAATCAAAAGCATCAGAATACCCCTCCCCATGTACATAGTTTTAACAACGGTGATCTTAAGATTCTTTCAACGAACATTGATGTGATTACGACAAGATAACAGATTTAGAACAGTGTATCAGAGACATGAAACCTGACATTATAACGCTTACTGAAGTTAAGCCAAAGAATTACAAATTTCAACTAAGTGAAACAGAAGTTGTGCTCGAGGGTTATCATCCACCTATGAACAACCTGGAAAAAGATGGAAGGGGTATATGTATATGCATTTCACAGTTGTACGATGTGGATGATTTCAACGTTGACATTAAGGCATTTAATGTTTTATAAGAATCGATATGGATAATCGTGAAAGTGTGAACAAAGTAAGATTGTTTGGATGTGTTTACCGAGGCCCAACAAGTGACAGTATAAACAATCGAAAATTAGAGGCATTACTTAGATCTGTATCTGACAGGAATATAAAGAACCTAGTGATAGTTGGTGACTTTAACTATCCGAGTGCAAATTGGGATATATGCACAGCGACAGACAGAGTGGGTTCAGAGTGTGATCAGTTTCTGGATTGCTTAAAAGACTGCTTTTTAGTGCAAAATGTAGACAAACCCACTAGATATCGTGGCACACAGAGACCATCGATTGTGGATCTAGTGTTGACCAATGAGGAGAATGTTATCCGTGACATTGATTATTTAGCACCATAAGGAAATAGTGACCATTAGGAAATAGTGACCACTTTACTGTTGTGTTTAACTATATATGTCAACAAGAATTAAACTACAGCAATACCCAAAAATTCAAAGTTTACAATTTGGTAAATTACAGTGAAATGCAAGATTCAATCTCAAATGTTGACTGGAATCAAGAACTAAGTGAAAATGACATTCAAGATGCATGGGATAGATTCAATAACATTCTGAGTGAAGCAATGCAAAAACATATTCCAACTCACAACGTTGGACGATGATGTAGAAGTAAGAAACGCCAGATTTATATGGACAGATCAACAATGAAGCAAGTTAAAGCGAAACAGAGAGCTTGGAAAAAGTATGTGACGGTGTCTTCCTTCCCGGTTTGGGATCGGTTATTTTAGACAACGGTCGCGTCTTAAGGGATTGCCAAACACTACACTACGAAATTAATCTGGTGTAGGTAAATTGGGACCGATTCGATAACAACATATATGTTTGGCAAGGATCACCAGTTAGCGAGTGCTAACTTTTGACAATATAATATTGTTAATAAAAAGGAGAAACTATAAAGTAAAAATAAAACTTTTATGTAGAAACAATTTTACAAAGATGTAAAATATAACAATAAAGTTTGAAAGTTTGTTGAAGGTTAGAAACGTGTTTGAAAACGACACGAGCATTAAATTTGTCTTTAAAGTTCAGTATGCGTGAGTGCGTGTGTGTTTACTTGGGTTAAGCTGTTAGTGTGGGAAGACAGCAGGTGTGCTTAAAAGTGGATGCTGGGGTTCGCACTTTAAGTCGGGTGTTTTTGTTGTTGTCGCTGTCTTCATGAGAGCGAGGTGAGTAATTCGGTGTCGCCAGGAACACTAACCCTTTTCCGATAATTCGCTGGTTTTATCAAAGTTTATTTCGCACCTATTTGTTAAAAAAATGTGAACACTTTTCTTTAAGTTCACACTTTGGCCACATCTGTAAGTACTCATTTTTACGAGCAACTGACCGCAAGGTGATTCTCTCTTCCAGAAGAAAGAAAGAAATGAAAAGAAGAGAAAGAAGAGGAGAGAGTAAGCCGAACGAACTTAGAAAGAAAAAGGGTAACTAAGAAGGCTAGCATTTTCCTTCAATGCCCTTTCGTCTTATCGATCTATTGATCTGACACAAGTATAGAGAATCGCAGGACTTACGTGACTATGACCAGTATTGAGAAGTTAGAAATGGCTTAAGGAGTTATACGAGAAAATTGAGGAAGACGTTTGAAGAATCTCTTGCATACAATGATAAACTGAACCCTAAATCATTTTGGAAATACGCCAAATCTAGGACAAATGTGTAGAGTGGAGTCAGTGATCTTCGAGACAATGATGGTGTATTACATTTGTAGTGTCTTTACTCGTGAAAATATTGACAACATACCTGAGCTGGATCATAGATGCAGAAATAATGTGGAATTGTCAAATATCAGTATTACAGAGGATGCTATTGATAAACAGCTAAAGAAAATCAAGATTAACAAATCCCCAGGACCTGATGGACATCATCGGAGAGACTTGAAGGAGATATCAGCTTGCATCATCAAGCCACTTAAGCTCATCTACACCAAATCAATAGAGTCTGGCATGCTACTCAGCCAGTGGAAACAGGAACAAGTGACACCTATCTTCAGGAAAGGAGATCAGAGCCGACCGGGAAATTATCGCCCAATCAACTTAACGTCCATCTTGTGCAAAGTACTGGAATCTATCATTAGAGATCAGATTATGACACACATGGTAGACAACAGCCTATTTGTGGCGAGCAACATGGGTTTATTCCAGGCAGATCATGCATGACAAACCCCATGTCTCGACGAATGGACCAATGTCCTGAACAGTCAGAAGATTGGCAGCTAAAATTCAATACCTCGAAATGCAGAGTTATACGCTGTGGACATAACAACCAAAGGAATATTTATCTCATGAAAGACAATGAAGGAAATGACAACGAAATTGGTTCTTCGGATATTGAAAAAGATCTGGGTGTATACGTAGAAAACAAACCTTCATTTCATCACCATGTCAATGAAACTGTAAAGAAAGCAAATCGTACACTTGGGACAATAAAACGAACATTTGTTATCAAGGACCAGACCGTGATCAAGAAGCTCTATACCTCAATGGTGAGGCCCATCCTTGAGTTCGGAAATACACCACGAGTTCACCAGTTTGTCCGTGATGTTGGCAATGTTGACAAAGTCCAGCGTCGAGCCACTAAATTGTGTCCTACACTTGGGGACCTGCCATACGAAGATAGGTTGAGACACATGAAGTTCCCGTCCAGAGATATGATCCAGACGTTCAAGATCCTCACAGACAAAGACAACATGGACCAGGAGATACAGTTACCCGTCAGCAAGATCACCGGAACAAGAGGTCACAACCTAAAACTGAAAAAGAAACATGGCAAGCTAAACATTAGAAAGTATTCGTTTGGGCTACGGGTTGTGAACAATTGGAATTCACTGCCAGACTGGGTGATCGATGCAACAGACATAAACGACTTTAAGTGAAAGTGGGACAAACACTGGCTTCACAGAAAATATTCGGTCAGACCTGCGCACGAATTAGTATAGTGGACAAAAGGGAACAGAATTGGGAGTTACACGCACGAGCCTTTTTCTTAAATATATGTTATGTTTACTATTTTACTATTTTACTATTTTCCAAACTGTTTTTCTTTTTCATACGTAGAACTCCTAAACATCGAAGAGATTATCGCAGTTAAGCCTTTTTAATCTGATATTTTTGCAACTCCTGAAATCAGGAAAGATTAATTATTGGATTATCTTGTAAGTATGTAAAACTTTATTTTACAAATTGGATTTGAGAAATTATTTTTTATGACGACTTTTAATAGTATTAGAATTTCGTTAGTCCCTTAACGTTTATGCAATGATTATTAAGATTTAAAAAATCGTTTTAATAATATTAATATCTAAATGACCCTCCTCAAAAATAAATAAAAGTAATTGTTTGCATAATATTAATACGTAAATGAGATAAAAGTAATATTTAGAAAATGAAATAATCTTTGTCAAAATGGCGGTAAAATATTTCATAATTTATTTGGTATTTCTGCAATTAATGGTTAAGATTTAAAGAATCGTTACAATTATATTAATACCAAAGTGACCTGATATTTTGATCTGATATTTTCGCACCTCATAATTAAAAATAAATAATATTTATACGTAAAGGAGATGAAAGTAATATTTAAAAAGCCAAGTATGTACGATAGGCCTCCTTTACTTACGATGGCCGTGATCCTAGGCAATTAGCAATAACGAGAAGGCAATAATAACGAGAAGGTAAATCCTGGGAGTTTTATTCCTTTGCAGTTCAAAACAAATTAAAATATTTTTTTTTAAATCAATTGTTGAAAAAATAAGATCTAAAAACTAAGTTTACATAAGTTATTCCTTTTATATGATTAAACTTACGATAAATCAGTTTCGTATTTTGTTGACTCTTGTTTATTTTACAAAATACACTAAATAATGAGAACCGTTCATTAATTCGATAAAAATTGGGAGCTAACCGCTTCAATATAACCGTATTACTATTATTATTTTTTTAATATTATTAAATATTACAGGAATTAATAAGGAGAAAACTGAAGATTGCTATGATACAATTCGAAAAGCCGCTCTTTAATAAATGAGGATAGAAAGATGATATTTTCGTTGTTTTTTATCGACGTCTTTTCACAAGTTACAAACATCGAAGAGATTATCGCAATTAATCCTTTTTAATCTGATATTTTCGCAGTCCAGAAATCAGCAAAGATTAATCACTGGATTATCTTGTAAGTGTGTAAAACTTTATTTTACAAATTGAATTTGAGAAATTACTTTTTATGACTACTTTTAATACGATTAGAATTTCGTTAGTCTCTTAACGTTTATGCAATGAGTATTAAGATTTAAAGAATCGTTTGAATAATATTAATACCTAAATAACCTCACTAATTTTTTAAAAAGTTATCTTTTCAATAATCTGATATTAAATCGAAACAATGAAATTCTCAAATTTCCCCAATTTCGTAAATAATTTTTGACAAAATGGCGGTGAAATATTTAATAATACATTTGGTATTTCTGCTATTTTTTTAAATTTTCAAGTTTAATTTTTTGTTTATTAAATTGTTACGTGAAAGCACAGAAAATATAACAAAGCCTTCCTCTCCCCATGTTAAGAATGGGTTTCTAAATAATGACGTGATTATTTCAGCACGGTGAACTGAAATAGTAACGTTTATTTAATACATATTTTACAACCATAGAAAATGCTTTCAAGAACAATTTTTCTCAGATAAAACATATTTATATTTTAAATATTATTATTTTGTATATATATATAAATGAGTCCCCATTGACTCAGTAAAATAACAGCCAGGTACTTGTACAGTTTACGGACCGGGCTAAAATAATAACGTTATTATTTAGAAAGCCATTCTTAACGTGTGGAGGGGAGGGCTTTCTTTACTATTCTTTATTTTCATCTAAACATTTAATAAAAAAAAGATACGATCAAAATTGAATTTAACTTGAAATCCTATCTAAAAAATAGCTTGGTCGTAAAACTGCACAATTACACACAGCCGAAATATAACCAAAATATCTGAAACGAAAATAGGAAAAAAAAACTTTTACTGATTTATTTTCAGTCGTATTTTTAGTTGCTTTTTGTTTTGTTTGTGTAATTATTGTTTTTAGCATGATTTTTAACTCACACGTGTTTTTAAAGTGTACACTTCATGCATTGTTTGTTTGTATTGTTATTTTTGACTATTTTTTAGTTAATTTTGTATAATGCTGACAAAGTAAAGGAAAATAATTTATCGCAATTTTATTTGTAAATTTTTGCACTTGTTATTTGTTTGTATTATGTTTTGGTTTCGACATTGTCTTGGTCTACACAATTCTTTAAAGGGTTCACCTTCACAAACAGCTATGTATCTGTATTGCCGACAATAGCGACATACTGCATAGAAAATAGAAGGCCAAATATGGTGATGACAACAGTGATTGAGGCTGCAACGTCCGTCCTCATTTCAGTCGAAGACAATGGCCTGCCACCTGAATCTGACATCACAACTTCTTTTTTCCTCTCATTATATCTGCATGTGATACTATTGCTTCTGCTCCTTCTTACAGCTTAGCAATCTATGGCATGTACACTTTGGGACGATGTCCACATGGCTGGCAAACTTTCCCCCTGGTATGTCATGGTGTCTGGTTCCCAGTGTGCAGGTCTATATGTCGCTTTTTCTGCAGATGGCAGAATCTTTTGAAAGTCTTTGAACCTTTGTGCAGATGCCATGGACAATTGAACCTGCAAACACAGCTGTTTCCAAAGACGGAGGAAATCTGACACAATCCATTATCCGCGGCTAGCCAGTTCATCTCTAATTCCGTCAGAGAAGGGCATCCGCGACTCACCTTACCCATCTTAAAACATGGAGCCAGCAGTTCTGGTCGTTCATGAATCTATAGTCACCCTAACTTGGGGTTAAAGTTAGGGTTAAGGAAAACTTGTAATCTGTTTATTACTGCTAAGTTTTTCAGGATATTTCTTAGAAATTTGTTTTTGCCCTTGTTAGAAATAAGGCATGTGCATCCATCAATATCTTATTAACTTTTAAGAGATTTTGATAACATTGAATGATGTCTTGCAAATATCTTTTTTCCATTACTATATTTCTGTTATCTTTTTTTGCTGGAATATTTAGGTTTAAATAGTGTTCCCATGCTGAATAATGCAAGTTTGTCCCCCTTAAAAGTAAAAAATAAGTTTCGGTTTAGTTTTTAATCGAAATTTAATCTTAATAATGAAACACATTTATTACACTTACAAATGTAAAATTATTCCTTTTGAAAATAGGATTTTAAAAGATAAATTTAAGTATTACACTTGCAAATGTAGGATTATTCTTTCTGAAAATAGAAGTTGAAAAGTTAAATTTAATTATGACACTTGCAAACGTTGGGTTAAATGTATGGTTATTTTTAGGTGTGTTTTATGTAACATAGTTTTCAAATGAATTAATATATCTATATATATATTTACACTGTGACACGCACGATCACATTAAACATCAATCGTCCTAACATCAAGACGAATTTTAACTTGACTGTGACAAATATGTCTAAATCAAGGAGGATTAAACATAAAAAGGGAATAAGAATGCCTATACTTTTGAAAAATGCGTATATCGCTTAAAGTGTCTAAGTTTTTAGAAAAGTTTTTTGTTAAATGCATTAAGGTTTTTCAAAATATTCTTCTTATATGTTACAAATGTATACATATATGTGTATATATGTTGACAGCACCTATCATATATTAATGACAAAAAGAAATTTGTTTTGAATGTTGATGAAATATTGAGAGAATTATGTTTATATTTAATGAGCGATTTTATTAAATGATTGTATCGTTGTATATTTTTGTGTATTTGTGTTCTCCATTCACGAGTGCATCTTGTCATGTAATTACACTGTGTCTTACGCATTCTTATAGATTAATATGTCTACATTTTTTAATAGAAAATTTTAAAAAATCTGTTGAGATAGGTCAAATATGGCGGCAAAAAATTGTATGACCCAAATCGAAACATTGAACAAGTCAAGTATTGTAATTAATTATGAAAACATGTTTAAGATAAATTTTATGAAATATTATTAAGAAATTGATTTTTCTATTCCCAGATATATGTTGCAGTGGATAAGAAGAAAAAATTGAATTAATGGCTGTACATATTTTTTTTATTCGGGGGAGCACTCTACTAATGTAAATATAGTAATTCTTTTAATGTTTAATAACTTATCAAGGCCAAAGGATACTCAAGGATAATGGTTAATGAGATGCATATATTGACATTTGAATGATGATTGCCATTTTTCCACCTTTGTCAGAAACTTTGCTCAGCATATGTGAGAATGTACATCGAGGATTACACTCTTCCCAAAAATAAACACTTTAGGAATTACTCCACATATGAGTTAATGAGAATTAACTTACAATTCTTTTGAAATAAACATCTAAAAACAAAAATTGTACCCGTGTATATATATATATATATATATATATATATATATATATATATATATGTTTAGGGGACTAATTATTTCTGAGAATATCTGTTAGTGAAGTTGGAAGAAATATTATCATGTAATTGAATTTCATAATAATTCTGAGTATTTTTTGTAAATCTGATCAGTACACACTTCATATAAAAACTAATTTAATATAACTATTAACCCTAATCCTAACAATATAAGGAGAAACCTAATTGCTGGTACAGTATCGATCATTTACAGTGGATTCAAATTTTAAAATACATGCCAGTGCATTGGTCAGAAACCTTATTGCTGTCAAGTATGTGGATAATTATTTTCACTGCTTGCAACTTTAAAAGTTCGCAGGAAAACACACGCATGAGAGAGTTTGAATTACCTACTAGACACCATCCTTCAGTGTCATCGGTCTCTCTGTACAAGGATTTGTCATGAAATCCTGACATAAGCATACATCACCTTACAAGTAAACCCTGACCAAATATTCTAAATAGCATAGTATTCGAAGCCTAAATAAGATGCCCTCGGATTGGCTGTACACCTGCTTATGAAAGAAATGCGGCACCTTCTTCTAGTGCTGCCACATAAATTAACAGCACTTAGATGGATACTACACCAGACTAGGTGAATTCTTGTCTCGGAATCAATAAGACCACGAGATTACAAGTAAGCTATACTATAACATAATTAACTAGTCAATTGGGGAGAGAAAAATTAATGTTCTTAATATTTTTACTAACTCATCGTTTAAGAGATAAACTACAACTTTAATGGAATATTCAAATATCTATGTATCTCATAGAGAGATTAAGTGTTTGTCCTAGGATTGGCCCCTTGATTTCTGAGAACTTCGACTGAAGAAAATATTAAATTAAAGCAAATAGAAATAACTTGTTCTTCTGAAGGGTTTTATCATGATTTTTTCCAAAAATAAAATTTGATAGTTCAAATATTAACACCCTGTTGAGGAACCTTTTTCTTTGTGGTGCTGTAAATCATCATTTTCACTGAAGGCAACTTTACAATTTAACATGCAAACACACACTGTGGATAAACCTTTTTCTTGTGAAGTTTGTAGGTCATCATTTTCTCAAAAGCAAAATCTGACACTTCACATGCGTATACACACTGGGGAGAAACCTTATTCTTGTGAAGTGTGCGGGTCATCATTTTCAAGAAAGGGATATTTAACAGTTCACATGCGAACACACACTGGGGAGAAGCCTTATTCTTGTGAAGTTTGTGGGTCATCATTTTCACAAAAGGAAAATCTGACAGTTCACATGCGAATACACACTGGGGAGAAGCTTTATTCTTGTGAAGTGTGTGGATCATCATTTTCAATAAAGGGATATTTAACAGTTCACATGCGAAAACACACTGGTGATAAACCTTTTTCTTGTGAAGTGTGTGGATCATCATTTTCGCTAAAGCAAAATCTGACACTTCACATGCGAATACAAACTGGGGAGAAGCCTTATTCTTGTGAAGTGTGTGGATCATCATTTTCAAGAAAGGGATATTTAACAGTTCACATGCGAAAACACACTGGTGATAAACCCTTTTCTTGTGAAGTGTGTGGATCATCATTTTCACTAAAGGAAAATCTGACAGTTCACATGCGAATACACACTGGGGAGAAAACTTATTCTTGTGAAGTGTGTGGATCATCATTTTCAAGAAAGGGATATTTAACAGTTCACATGCGAAAACACACTGGTGATAAACCTTTTTCTTGTGAAGTGTGTGGATCATCATTTTCACTAAACCATAATCTGACAGTTCACATGCGAATACACACTGGGGAGAAGCCTTATTCTTGTGAAGTGTGTGGATCATCATTTTCACAAAAGAAAAATCTGACAGATCACATGCGAATACACACTGGGGAGAAGCCTTATTCTTGTGATGTTTGTGGGTCATCATTTTCACAAAAGGAAAATCTGACAGTTCACATGCGAATACACACTGGGGAGAAGCCTTATTCTTGTGAAGTGTGTGGATCATCATTTTCACAAAAGCAAAATCTGACAGTTCACATGCAGAATACACACTTGGGAGAAGCCTTATTCTTGTGAAGTGTGTAGATCATCATTTTCACTAAAGGAACATCTAACAGTTCACATGCGAACACACACTGGGGAGAAACCTTATTCTTGTGTTGATCATCATTTTCCCAACAAAATAAATTGAAACTTCAGATGCTAACACACACAGGGAAGAAACTTTTTTCTTGTGAAGTGTGGATAATTATTTTTACGAAAGGAAAAAGTGAAACTTCACATGCGAACACACACAGGGGAGAAACCTTATACTTGTAAAGTGTGTGGATCATCATTTTCACAAAAAGAACATCTCTATGTACAAGGGTTTGTCAGGACAACCTTACATGGGGATACTTACCCCTACAAGTAAACCCTGACCAAATATTCAAAATTACATAGTATCCACAGCACAAATAAGATCCCCTCATACGAGGAATAGTGCATCTTCTCCTAGTGAGGTTACCTCAAGTAACACCACGTAGCTGCATACTCCACCAGACTAGATGAATACTTTTCCTGGAATCTGGTAATACCAACAGACCAAAAGAAAGATATACTATGACATACTTAACTGGTCAGTTGGGGAGAGAAGGAATTTATTATTCTTAACTTTTTTACTAACTCAATGTTTGAGAAATAAAGGAGAATTTTAATAGAATATTCGGGTATCTATGTATCTAATATAGAGATCAAGTGTTAGCCCGACTGAAGTAAAATTAAACATTAAGGGACAAACATTATTCTTGTCAAGAGTGTGGATTATCATTTTCACGAAAGGATCAATTTAAAATTCATATGCAAACACACACTGGGGAGAAGCCTTATTCGTGTCAAGTTTGTGGTTCATCTTTTTCATTAATTGGAACATTAAAAGTTAACATCCGGACATACACAGGAGAGAAACCTTTTACTTGTGAAGTGTGTAGATCATCATTTTCCCAACGTGCTAAATTGAAACTTCACATGCGAACACACATTAAGGTGAAACCTTATTCTTGAGAAGTGTGTAGATCATCATGTTCCTAACAAAATAAATTGAAATTTCACATGCTAACACACACTGGGGTTGAACCTCATTCTTGTGAAGTGCGTGGATCCTCATTTTCATGAAAATACCATTTAACAATTCACATGAGAACGCAAGGCAGAAAGAGAGGCAACACTGATTGAGGTGAGTATTCCAAATGACAGTGGCTTAAACAGAGTACACATACTGGTTTGAATTTACCTACTGGATACCATCCTTGATTTTGTTTGGTCTCTCTGTACAAGGGTATATATTCGTGTGTGTCTCTAGATGTATATATATGTATAGATATTGTGTGTATATATGTATGTGTGAGTGTGTGCATGTATATATATGTATGTACGTGTGTATACATGCCTGTGTATATGTGGCATGGTCTCAAACCTTGGATGTCTGGTGTCTGTTTTCAAATCTATTCTAATGTCCCTCCCCATCCCAATATATTTCTTTTGTCGCCAGACAGTAGATGTCATTTTCCAAAGGGCAGTGGCGAGTTTTTTTTTACTTTTTTGAAACGCTGACCTGATTTCTTGAGATACATTGAATACCCTCCCTGCCCCTTTTGCAATTTCCCAATTTCTCTTTATATATGGCTGTTTCTTCCTTCTCTGTCATAAATCATGTAATTTCCCCCCTATAAAATTATAGATTAAATATGCTTCAAATTTCCCCCTTTCTCTAAATATATATCAGATATGTTGTCAATTATATTTGTATTGTCGAGGTTGAATTTCCCTTCTTTTCAGTTTCAAAAATGTAATCATCTAATTGGGATGCTTGACAATACCACGAAGTTCAAATTAATTATTGCATCGATGATTATGTAATTTCGTGTTACTATATTTTATTTTTGCTCTGTTTTTACATTGAGCTCTCATACTCGGATTTACTCCTGGAATTTATTTCATTATAACACACAAAAAAAATATGTAGAGAGATAGGTATATATATATATATTCATCCATGCATGATATAACAAGAAGTGATGGTGTGTTCATTATTAAAGCCTTGTTTTGTAAGCAGAAAAAGACATTGTCGTCTTATTGGTAGGGGTTACTGTTAGCTTGAATATAAGTACAAACACTTTTACTATATTTTAAATCAGTTTCATTCATACATCGCTTCACAAAAAAACAGAAAGAGACTGTGAATGAGTTTCATAATAAACACACATATACCTGTAAAATCAGTTGTTTCTTTCATTCACTTGTCATGCATGCATCAACACTTCTGCCTGCTTGACACGTTGTAATCATGTATTGTATTAAACGAATATATCATTGTATCTTTAAATCAATGTATCTTAGTATGTTTTTGTGTTCTTCATTTACAATTATTATGTAATTACACTGTGTATCACACCATTTAAAGTGATAAATATATTTACATTTTGGAAAATAAAAAAAATAAATCAATATATTTTTAAGAGAAATGTTATACTATATTATAAACAACATGATTTTCTTTTATTGACAAATATCATTTATAGTGGAGAAGAAATAAGTTTAATCCATGACTGTACATAATGCTTCATTCCAAGAAGCACTTTACTAATGTAAATATTGCAATTAATGTTTTTAATGTATCATTACTTATCAGGGCCAAATGCGACTCAAGGATAATGGTTAGTTTGATTGATGGATTGACATTTGAATTTCAACCTTTGTCAGAAACATTGCTCACAGTATGTGAGGACGGACTAAGAAGGGAAGTCCGAGAGTTGCTAGGGTGTTGAAAGTGAATCAAGTTCTACTTTCTACTCAAAAGCAATGTAACTATATCTACGTACATCCAGGATTACACTCATCCCTAAAATATACACATTCTATATTGCCCCCAAATATTTGTTAAAAAGCATATAATACACTTCTTTTGAAACATACATTTAAAACTAAATGCTCACATAATATGCTGTTGACACGGCTATAAACTGGCTCATATGAGGAATGGTGCACCTTCTCCAAGTAATGTTACCTCAGCTTACAGCACTTTGTTGGATACTCCACCAGACTAGATGAATTGTCCTAAAATCCGGAAAGACCAAGAGACCACAAGACAGATATACTATAATAAAGTAAACTGGTCAATTGAGGAGAACAAAATGAATGTTCTTAACTTCTTTACTAAGTCAACATTTGACAGATAAAGGAGAACTTTAATGAAATATTCGCATATCTATGTATGTCATATAGAAAGCAAGTGTGTACCCCAGGGATGGCCGCCTTGATCTCTGAGAACTTAGAGTGAAGTAAAATGAAAGCAAAAAGGAAACACCTCATTCTTGTGAAGTGTATGGATTATTATTTTCACGAAAGTAAAATTTAAACCAGCACATGCAAAATCATACTTGTTTGATTATATCGTAGGAAAAGGTCTTTAAAGTGCGGGACTGTTCATATCTGCAACGACGAAAATATAGTTTACTTTTGTGATGGGTTTGTGTTATTTAAACTGTCCTGTTTTATGCTGATCCACTAACTCCATGAACTAACTATTCCATATATGTATGTTTATGTATGTATATGTGTATATGTTGCTACTAATATATAATCTTCCTGTTGATGTTATTTTGGAGGGTTTCTATTGTTATCTTGACTTAAAGCAAACAAAATTAATTAAAAGCGAAATTTAAAAACAGTTTTTGTAAATTCTTTATTAAGTCATGTAAGCTGAGAAAATTTTTAAAGATCTTTTTCGAAATTCCTTCTTTAGTCACGTAACTTAGAGTGAATGAATGGATTAACATTATAAATTATTAACTCTGCAAAAACTATTAACTTGCCAACAATATAAAAATGTTTTTAAATTGACACATTAGTTTTATAATAATGCCTGGAAAATTGTTACAAATAAATATTAAGTTCATAAACATGGAAAACTATGCAAGTTTTTAAACTTGCAATTGTATATGTTTTGAAGTCGAAATTAGAAAACCTGTTTATTACCTTCGATATTGAAATCGACAGAAAACGGAAAACGACCCTTTTACATTATGTTGGAGACGAGGTTTCCGAAATTTCCACCAACTTTACTAGCAAGCGGAAAAGCATTATATGAATAATTGATGCAAAAGACAAGTTGATAAAACCAAACCAGTATGAAATTGTGAAGAAGTCACTAACCGACCGTTTCACACTTAAAAAATCATATGATACAAGATTTTCAGATTTCGACGCGCCATACAAAATCCAGACTAAAGCTTGGATTCATACTAAGAACTCTGACATCAACATGCGATTTCCAAAATACAGACTTGGAATTCCACTCTCAAACAAATATTAGAAGAAGGCAGAGCCATTGAACTTGCTCATGTACGAGCTGCGGACATGGAATAAAGGGAAGTCCATGAAACATGCACTTTCATCCATTTGACTGCCATATAGAGAAGGTGGAATCATTAATGATATTATTTCAGGGAACTATTTGTAAAAAGTTAGTGAGTTTACGTAACATCAATTCTGGATGATTAACTTTCTGTGTAGCCGTCTGTATTATGATTTCAGTAACTTTGTCTCCATTGTCCTGCAGGTCATGAAATTAAACAAGGGGGGTTTTCTTTTGCAAGGAAAACCCTTCATGTGTGTTTTTTGGTTCATCTTATGAGTTTAACTTATATGAACCTATATTAGACAAGATATATTGCATATTTGTGACATAAAACAAACACTTCTATCCTAAAAACGGTGTAGTCTATGCTAATTCAGAAAACGGTAAAGATAAACGTGAAGTCTCTGCATAGATGCACTTCGAAGATCGTGCAACTTGACAAAACGTGGTATAGGAAAAGGGTTTACAGTTTTAATGACAATTTATGAAGTAAGAGGTCTCTCTATGAAATAATTAGAGGCTAAATGCTACATGTATCCTTAGTGTTGACCAACAAGTGATACACAGAAATTGATAGAACGCACAACTGATACATGTAAATCTTGCAGGAATCAGAGAAGATGATAGACGATGCATAGGTAACTTGGCTCTAGACAACCTCAATGTCTCTATCTCTCTTCTCACCTCTTCGATAGCCTTTTGCATGGCTGCATAAGGTGGGTCAGAGGTTGATTTAGTAGCCATTACTGAAATTTCCCACTGAAGGGGTACATCATGTATAGCCAATGACATTTTCCAACAAGGGTGTAAGTTCTTCCGTACCTGTCTCCATTATTGGGTCGAGTATGGCCAGCATGGTGGATGATAGTTGGGATACAACTAATTGTCTCAATAATTAGCTATCTGTGGGGTGGCTGTAAGCTCATTCACGCATTCTATGAAGAAGCTTGCTGGGAAAACGATCTCCGAGTAACTAATCGTTTAGGGGTGTTTGGAAACGCTCAGCAGAAAGTGATGTGCAACAAAGTACTTCTTCACCCTTCACGCTATCGTAAGAAGCTTCAAGTTGAGTGTATGTGATAAGATCTTTCAACCCATATAAGAAGCAATATGAGAAAAAGCTTAAATGAGCAACTTTCTCCTCTCAAATATTGGTCTCCGCAAGAAAATAGGAAGTAAAAAAAATATTGTAAATGCACTGCACTAGGGTGCCAGCAGATTACAAACCAGCCATGTTTGAATTGCCATCGAGCGGGAACCGAGACACCACGTGGTAACTACATTAATAGATAGTGGGGACGTATAACACATTTGTACTATATTTTTACGATTAGAAATAATCCTGAATTTAATCCCGCATTTAAAGAATTGAAGATTTGTATTTTATAGAGATTAAATTAGAAGTTACTCTCTACTCCTTTTTATAGAAGATCTAATAGCTTAGGAATTGTAGATTGTATTTTATAGAGATTAAATTAGAAGTTACTCTCTACTCCTTTTTATAGAAGATCTAATAGCTTAGGAATTGTAGATTGTATTTTATAGAGATTAAATTAGAAGTTACTCTCTACTCCTTTTTATAGAAGATCTAATAGCTTAGGAATTGTAGATTGTATTTTATAGAGATTAAATTAGAAGTTACTCTCTACTCCTTTTTATAGAAGATCTAATAGCTTAGGAATTGTAGATTGTATTTTATAGAGATTAAATTAGAAGTTACTCTCTACTCCTTTTTATAGAAGATCTAATAGCTTAGGGATCTCCGACAGGAAACAAGACATTTTAACAACTAACATGTAGGGTCATATGAAACCCGTAATAAAATTCACCTTCTTACGTTAGAGGGATATTCGAAAGTATATCTTTGGAAATCCACAATAATATTTATACAAAATATCTGTGGTTATGACGAAACGCTGTTTCTTTTCTTTTTCCTTCCTTTTGTGTTTTGTTAGTTTGAGCCTCTTTAAACTGTCTAGTAGGACAGGAAAGCCTGCCTGAATAAAACGCCTGGTTCCCTCAGTTAATTTTTTTCTTTTTCACTGTCTTCCGACAACGGAGGCAACCCACATTTTCGTGAAGACGCCAGTGACAGCGCTGATTTCAAATGTGAATGCCAAGTGGGCCACATTTTGTAAGCAGAACTGGCTGTGTGGGATTAAAAAACGTCCGGCTATAGTGCCTAACACGATGCCCATGATATTTTCGATAGGGTGTCGGTCGATATAAACAGCTGGACAGTAGCCATGAAAGTCAGAAGCCGTTATGAAGTTTACAACAACTCACCAGCCTAATCGACGGGCAAGTAAGAAAGCGCCGTAGCGACCGTAGAAACTAAGTATGCTAGCCTAAATGAAGACAAATGAAGATCTCGCTGGTAGTAGCTAATATTCAAATGAAACTTTAAACGTCCAAAGTAAAGCAGAAATACATACTATGCGAGTAACTGATGAAAAACGACCGTACTACAACAAGAAAAGCAGTCTTTTTCTCTTCTCTGTCTGTTTTTCATTCCTGGTTTCGGTCGAGAAATTTTGTCTAGCTGGAGAAAGCTTCGCCGCCATTATGACGGTGACTATTCTCATCTTCCTGTAGAATATGACGACAATGTGCAATTTGCCAATAGTGTAAACACATTACAAATTAGCACCGGGTGTATTCCAGACAAAACTAAATAAAGGTAAATTAACAATTAATGAACAAACAAATGTTATATCCACATATTTTGTCCCATGAATCATGAAAACAAGAATATGGGATTTATTGATACGTGTTCCCCTACAAGAAATGTGCAATTTGCTAATAGTGTACACACATTACAAATTGGGACCCGGTGTATTCCAGACAGCGAAACAAGGGAGACAAACAAGAAAACCATGAGCCGTAAAGTCAGCCCATGCGGTTTGTGGGGGCGGATAAAGGGCAATCAAATTGGAGGAAAACATGTTGCTATGTGAAGGGAAGACCCTAGACAAGTTGCGGTAAGAGTCTGAGAAGAAACACAAGCGGCCGAGGGATCAGGACGTCCCAAGATTAGCTGCTCACAAATCAGTTAAAAAAAAAGAAGACGGACAACAGAATCTAGAATTATGTCGTCAACTAACTAAATCGAAATGTCGCCGGAAGCTCTCTTTACTCATTCAATGTGTAAACTACCATATGAAACATTGTAAAAGGTCTTTTATGACAAAAAAAAAACATTCCATATTTAATTCGTCCCAACTCTGAACTTTTGTATTTTCCAATGTTGTCTCATAGATGATCTCATGTTTGATCAACCACCACAATCTTATCAAATCCAGTCCCCTATTAAGAACAACCCTAGAGCGGAGAAGAACTTTTCGTTTGATCGTTTGAAATAATAAACTCTTGTTATGTTTGCATAATATCGCCTTTTTGTTTATTCTTACAAGTGTCTTATTAAAATGATTATAAATTGAGATTCTGATGTGTCTTATTAAAATGTTTATTAATTGAGATTCTGATGTGTCTTATTAAAATGTTTATTAATTGAGATTCTGATGTGTCTTATTAAAATGATTATAAATTGAGATTCTGATGTGTCTTATTAAAATGTTTATTAATTGAGATTCTGATGTGTCTTATTAAAATGTTTATAAATTGAGATTCTGATGTGTCTTATTAAAATGTTTATAAATTGAGATTCTGATGTGTCTTACTAAAATGTTTATAAATTGAGATTCTGATGTGTATTATTAAAATGATTATAAATTGAGATTCTGCTGTGTCTTATTAAAATGTTTATGAATTGAGATTCTGATGTGTCTTATTAAAATGTTTATAAATTGAGATTCTGATGTGTCTTGCTTTTTTTCGTATGAATTACTTGCTTGTCTTCCTGTGACTGTTTTAGAAAAAAATTAAAGTCGTTTTCACAAAAGGTGAGTCTTAAAATGTGGCCCCGGATAAAACACGAAGGACATGAGGCACGTGGTGTAAGAGGGGCAGGGGAGATACCACTGATGTTTTATGTTTTTTTCAGTTTTCAGTGATGTGACAATATTAAGCGGATGCGACAATATTAAGCGGCCCTACGAAGGGCATGGCCTAGAATATAGTGCTAGTGTTAATTAGCCACGAGCTTATTCAAATTTATATTAGGTTTCACGTATAAACAAAGAACAGGGTTAAAAAAAACATAGTAAATGAACTCCCCATCTCAATTTCGATCGATTCGAAATCGTATTTTGGTTTTAATTGTTTTCGTATTAACCTTTCTGCCGTCGAATGTTAATTGGAATTCAGGTCATATCGTTTTTCGGTCCAAATGAAATATACACTTTTGTTAAAAATTATTATTATTTTTTTCGTTTATGACACGTTGCTCCCTGATTGTTGTTCTCGTGGTGTGATCTTATTGGATGCTGACAGGAATTCGCCCCCCCCTCACCGTAGAGGTCGGCACATTCTCAATAAAAGAGTAGAGAGAGAGTCGGGACAGTGTGAGTTCCCCAGAGACAGACTTGGGCGGCGACCAGACGAGGAAGATCGTGCGTTCGGCCTCTCGTTTGGATGGCGGAGCTCGTATTCTGCCCATCGTTTTAAGTAGACAAGTTAGTTTAACTTATGACTTAATTAAGAACTTACAATCGTAAATGAATCCGCACACGCGCAGAGAGACGACAAAATAGTTTAACACAAAAGACATTTTTTCAATTCAACGTTAACCAATTTCTTCCCTTAATTGTTTAATAATTATTTCATACCAAAAAGACTTCGCCGATGTTTGTTGAATTATTTCTATGGTTGATTTGTTCTGCTTGAATAACCTTGTCTTCACAGAGACGAGATCGACAAAGCCATCTCTATCATCATCATCATCATCATCATCATCATTCCGACCTGCAGGAGATTCGACCGACATCTTTTTTTATTGCCACTACGACGATCATCGGCCAAAAGAGTGTTCACCGTCTGGCAAGATCTCTGTGTAGAGAACAAGAAGCGTGAGCACATATACACAGACGACAAGTAGGGTACATATTTATTCCGCGTCACGGAGCCTGCCATAGAGTGGGATATATGTTATACTTGGCACCGCGACCAGGATATTAAACACCTGTGCGTGAGTGGCCGACAAGATACCCACGGGTGTCGAATAGTGTGGGGTACCTTTACAGTTATAGCATTTTGTTGAAGAGGCTTTTCAGCATTTTTGGATCTATGCATTGGTGCCGGGGGTGTTTCCAACATTTCACACTTATAACACAAACAAATAACTTTGAATAAGATTAAAATAACACACTTTTGTCTT
Source organism: Sepiola atlantica (assembly GCA_963556195.1). Lineage (NCBI taxonomy): Eukaryota > Metazoa > Mollusca > Cephalopoda > Sepiida > Sepiolidae > Sepiola > Sepiola atlantica. The sequence continues at coordinate 153,628,450 of OY744525.1, forward strand.
ATAGATATAATTACCAAAGAATATGTGTTCCCCTTATTTGTGACGTCACAAAAATTCCATTAGCTTGATGTGGAAACTGGCATCTTTATTCCCCACCAATTTTCTCATCTGTCCTTTGGCATGTGACTAAAGTCCTTCATTTAGAAATAAAGTAAAAAAGGTTGTTTTCCTTAATTTGATTCAATCGTAAATCTATGTCATAATAATGTTTAAAGAATTAAAAACATTCACCTTTCAATGTTAATTATTTCAAACGTTTAAAAAGAGAGGGGTACATATTAAATCGAAAATTTAAAAACATTTAATAAATTATTAAACATACCTTCAATCGTTTGAGTGTGGATGCTGTCGTTCTCCAGGGCGACAAAGTTTTGCTCGTGATTTACACTAGAATGTTCGTATCTACCATTTTCAAAATATTCCAGGCCTTCGTATGCAGCCGATTTATGAGTGTTCCAGGAAAAATCCAGGATCAAATTATCTGGAACATTATTTCGCTATCTTTCTGTTCGACTGTGGTTATGTTACATTAGTTAGTCACTCTTTGCTCAACCCCGGACACTCAATTCCCATCGCTAAACCGACCCTGGTTATACTTTCTCTTGGCGAAGAAAGATTCACTGATTTCAACTTCTTTAGCGCTATTGATTTCATCGAAACTCCCAAGCATTATCGGATTGTATACAATGTCTTGTTCACAAACCTCTCAAATGAATTGCATCAACGCTACTATGGAGTGCAACGCAACACTGATTTACTTTTGAATTCTGTGTTGTTTCATATAAATACTCCAACAAAACAATAGCATTAGTACTTGTCTTATTTACAGGTGGCTTTGTTCAAAATAGACTCTTTTCATTTGCTACGTAATGACTTACATTGACGGTATATCCACTGACATCAATTTACAAGTTTGTTTTTGTCAATACCCTAAGAATTAATCACGCACCACACGTGAAAGAATTTCCTATCAAACCCAGAAAAGCTGCGAAGTCAACCTCGTTTTCCATTACCTTTCCTAAAAAGTGAAGTTAAACTCCAGTCGAAATCTTCAATTTCTACTGTAGTGAATATATTGGCCATTATATAATCCTTAGTGATTCGACGACGTCCTAAATTTGACATATCATTTTGATTCAAAAGTGAATAATGAAATCGACACTATTTTAAATTCCAATAGCCAATGAAATAATTTAAATTTAATTCAATATTAATAAAATGTTTATCTAATTTAACTAAAGCAAACACTGAAATCGCCTTTTTCGGCAGTAAAATAGAGTTATCTCCCATACATCGTCGTCAGTGTGTGCAAAAATGACGGAGGATTTTCATTATTCTTCTTCCATTCCAACGTGCTCCTTTTTGGGGAGTTGTATTTTCCCCACATTAAAGACTGATTTTGTGTCTAACTTTGACCTGCTTTAGAATTACTGGTTATATTGAAGCAGGTTAGCTCTCACAATGGCTGCGAAATTAATCAGGAGATGACTGAAGATTGCTATGATACAAGTCGGAAAGCCGAGGAATAAATTGACGCTCTTTAATGAGTGAAGATAGAAAGATGACATTTTCGTTTTTGTTAAAATCGACGTCTTTTCACAAGTTTGATACATGGAAGAGATTATCGCAATTAATCCTCTTTAATCTGATATTTTCGCAATCCAGAAATCAGCAAAGATTAATCATTGGATTATCTTGTAAGTGTGTAAAACTTTATTTTACAAATTGAATTCAAGAAATTATTTTTTATGACAACTTTTAATACGATTAGAATTTCGTTAGTCTCTTTACGTTTATGCAATGATTATTAAGATTTAAAGAATCGTTTTAATAATAATAATAATAATAATAATAATAATAATAATAATAATAATAATACCTCAATGACCCTCCTCAAATTCTATAATTAAAGAATCGTTTGAATGATAAGCTCTATAATAAAAAAGGAAATAAAATTATTTTTTAGAAAAAGTTTTCTCATTTTCGATAATCTAATATTCAATCGAAACAATGAAATTCTCCAATTTTCCCATTGAAACAATTTTTGACAAAATGACGGTGAAATATTTAATAATTTATTTAATAAATATTTTTCAAAATGTTTTAAGAACAAATTTTATTGGAGAAAAATTGATATTTTAAAACTATTAAAAAAGGTTTATTAATAAATAAATCCTAATTGATTCGGTAAAATCCGTTAACAGCCGAAATAAACCTGAATATCTGAAACGAATAATAGAAAATAAAATTAAAACAAAACAAAAAAAAAACTTTTACTTATTTATATATATTTATTTTTTAGTTACTTTTTGTTTTGTTTGTGTAATTATTGTTTTTCTAGCATTTTTTTAACTCACGTCTTTTTCTAAATTGTTGCTATTCACGCATTGTTTGTTTTTATTGTTATTTTGACCGTTTTTTTAGTTCATGTTATATTTTGATGACAAAGCAGGCACGTAGTCAGACTTCTAATTCAGGGGGCGAGGGGGGGGGCAGAACTAATATTGGGGTATATTGAAACGGTTAGCTCCGAAAATGACTGCCAAATTCTATCGACTACTTTTGTCTGTTTTTCATAGCTATGACAGCGAGATATTAATTTGTCTGTTTTTACCTATTACTAAAATAATATTATTTTGCAAATATTAATTTGTCTGTTTTTGCCTATTACTAAAAAAAATATAATTTTGCAAATATTAATTTCTTGTCTGACTTTTGCGGATTATTCTGCAAATAATTTTTTTTTTTTTCCGAAATATTAATTTGAGATCGATTTTTTTTTTTCGAAAGATTTTTTTTTTTAATTGTTGCATTTGACAGTTTTTTAAAAATTATATTTTGGTTTCGACTTTGTCTTGGTCTACGAAATTCTAGGAAGAAAACTTTTTCACATTTTTTTGGAAAAAGTTATATATTTGAGAGAGAATGGAGATCAGTTTTCATTTACACACTCGTAATGACCTTCAATCGTAATTTCTTAATCTATGGTCGCTTATTATTAAATGGATTTCAGCAGGGCTTCTATGCTCTCAAACAACTTGTTTTTTTATTTCTTGCACAAAAATGTGATTGTTTTTATTATGTCTGTATCGTTCAATAAGTGTCAAGACACAAGCACCTGCTAGACCTGTTAAAGTCTCTTCTTTATATAATCAAAACAAAAACAACAACAATTACAACAAAGGCGATCACCTCTGGGCCAATCAAAAACTTCACCCAATGGATGTAACTTGATACATTACAGTTTTAATAAACATTTTTTAAATAAAAAAAACTTTGAACATTCGTTTTACACAAACAGAACAAGTTTTGAACATAATTTAATGAAATTAAAAACAAATGAAGCGGTCAAATATAACGGCGAATGTGTAGTTTACCAGCCAAAATGGCGGACAACTCTGAGGTCATCTAGTGTCTGCTCAATTCAACCAGTGCCTCGAAAAAGTGGTCCCTCGTTTAATTGTGATAAACATTTTAATTGTGAAAATAAACTTTTAAATTTAACACCGTTCGATTTCGTCGGAATTTTTTTGTGCGTTCCAAATGAATAAAATGCATTCGATATGTGAAGACGTACGACCAACCATCGAGATTTGCTTAGTTAATATTTCATTACGGGAATTAACACTGGAAACGGCTAATTGTTTTGGAACTTTGCGATCGTTAGCAAGGCATGGATTAATTGCCAATCGGCGTATTTCTCCAAAATGTCAATTGCAAATGTCATTATACGCTGCAAATGGACGTTCTTTTATTGACAATTACTGTTGGACGTGCAGTACATGTCAGAAAAAACGAACGTAAATGTTGGATTGTTTTTTGAACATTCCCACATAAATTGATAGAAAATTTGATTGAAATTATTTATTGGTGGTCGCAGGTGAACGTGTGCAAGCAGACGGCCGTATCAACCGATGCTATGGTTGATTGATACAATTTCGTTAGAGAAATTTGCACACTTCATTTGAACTGCAAAAAATTTTGTTAAATTGTACATAAATGTTGGTCATCTTTCGGAAAAATGTTGGTTAAAAGTTTTGTTGATTTTATTTTCACAATAAATTTGTAAAAAGGAAATATTTTCTTATTGTACGTTGTTTCATGTAAACGAGGGACAACTTTTTCGAGGCACCGGTTGAATTGAGCAGACGCTAGATGACGTCATAGTTGTCCGCCATTTTTGCTGGCAAACTACAGATTCGCCAATATAACTAGTCGATAATTTAAAAATCATCCGAAAGAATATGACCATGACGGGCTTAGGGGCTTAGAACTCTATCTAAAATCTAAATTTCAATACAAAGAAAAAGTAACAAACCTAAACCTTGAGACTAGTATTCACAGATATCTAGTGGCTTAGAACCAATATTAATATTGTAGAAACCTTTCTCTTACTAAACACTTAGTATATTGTAGCACTAAGTGAAACAAACCTACAATGCTCAATCTCCTCGCACTATTTTGACATGACTGAATACCTCCCACTTTATCGTAAACATCTTGATAAACATATGCACGGGTTCATAGTTTATGTTCAAAACACCATCTACCAGACTAGAGTACATAAGCCAGAATCAGATGATCAAGCCTAAATATGCTTTAGATTAACCTTACATTACAGCGTTAGTTATAATTCTTATATGCTCTCCTTCGACCCATGACTGTATCCTGCTTATCTCTCTAAAAGCATATGTACAATCTCACTTCACTCGAGTTCCCAAATACATGTATTATGGTTTTGATTCTCCAGTTATACACACGCAGCTGGTAACTCAACATATAGTTTCTCAATAGCCCAATCTTTCTCACAGACTGTCACTTTCCCCGCCCAACTCCCTGTTCATGTGGAACAGCAAGCCTGACATCTCGACCTGTTCTTGACTTCACTGCCCAAGGATTGTGCGACGAATGATATCGTTTGTATGACAATTGGTAAGGCTGAACTACATGCCCAGCATTTCACTGTAAATTGCACTTTGGACTCAATAAACAACTACCTCACCAATGTCACAGTGCTGACTGAAGCCACACTTGATGACCTGGTCATCACCTCATCTCATGTCCTTGACATCATTAAAAGCCTCGACACCTACAAAGCATATGTATCTGATCTTATACCAATAATAGTAATAAAGAAATGATCTGCTGAACTGACCCATGTCCTCTCCAAACTCTACACCAAATGCCTTCCTGAATGTTGCATCCCTGATAGGTGGAGAATCGCCTCTGTGGTACCAGTGATAAGAATCTTAAAGTGACCCTCAGAAATATCGCTGCATCAGTTTACTCAGTCTCTTTGCAACAATCTTTGAATCCTTAAGCAATCTTGTGATAGTCTGTCACCTCATTAATGCTAAACAAAACCTCTGTTTGAAATGACTCTCTCAGAAAGATAGTCTGAAAAACCGATTAGGATCACTATAGCACAATGTGTGTGTTTGTGTATTCAAATAAATTCAATTTGGCAAAAAATAAAAATGCCTGTTTCAGTTGCCATGTAATAAAAATGTGGTAGAAAACAAACTTTTCTGTATTTTTCTAAAAGTACACCCAATGTTTGTTGACCCCAAAAGGTCAAATAAGTTTCGACTTTTTTGTAACCCTGGATAAAATTTGCAATTAAATAAAAACAAATATTTTACAGTAGGCGATCATTGTACCAAATGTAATTAATGTAAAATGATAAACTACTGTTAAACCAGTTAACGTTTAACATTTAATCAATTCTTAATTATTTGGGAGGCGATCTATTGCCACCCAGACTTAGCATGACTGCTATGGTTTGTTATGTATGTATGAATTAGACTAGTTATATTCTTAGTTATTTGGGAGGCGATCTATTGCCACCCAGACTTAGCATTAATGTAAATGTAAAATTATTCTTTTTTGAAAGGAATATTTTGATAATTTAATTGAATTATTACAATTGTAAATGTAGGATTATTTTTTAAATATGATTTTGATTCTTAAATTTAAATATTACACTTGAAAATGTAGGGTTATTCTTTTTGAAAAAAGGATTTAAAAAATAAAATTCAATTACTACACTAACAAATGTAAAATATTTTTTTTGAAAAACGGATTTTGAAAGTTAAATTTAATTATCACATATGCACATTCAAGATTATTCTTTTTGAAAACAGAATTTTAAAAGTTCATTTTAATTTAACTTGCAAACGTAGGATTATTCCTTTTGAAAATATTATTTTTAAAATTCGAATTTAATTATTACACTTGCAAATGTAGGATTTTTCCTTTTGAAAATAGGATTTAAAAAATGTTAATTGAATTATTACACTTGCAAATGTAGGATTATTCGTTTTGAAAATAGAATTTTAAAAATTTAATTTAAGTATTACACTTGCAAATGTAGGATTATTCCTTTTGATAATAGAATTTATTAAATTCGAATGTAATTCTTACACTTGACAATGTAAGATTATTCTTTTTAAATAGTTGAATTATTACACTTTAAAACATAGATTTGTTTTTAAAAATCAGATTTAAAAACTTAAATTTCAAATGTAGGGTTATTCTTATTGAAAATATTATTTTTAAAGTTGCAAATGTAGAGTTTAAAGTAAGATTATTCTTTTGAAAAAATGATTTTGAAAGTACAATTTAATTTTTACACTTGCAAATGTCGGAATTTTTATTTTGAAAATAGGATTTTAAGAGTTGTATTTTATTATTACACATGTAAATGTTGGATGTTTCTTTTTAAACATCGGGTTTTAATATCTAAATTTCATAAATTCACATCTAAATGTAGGATTTTTATTTTTTGAAAATAGGATTTTAAGAGTTGTATTTTATTATTACACATGTAAATGTTGGATGTTTCTTTTTAAACATCGGGTTTTAATATCTAAATTTCATTAATGCACTTCTAAATGTAGGATTTTTAGTTTTTGAAAATAGGATTTTAAGAGTTGTATTTTATTATTACACATGTAAATGTTGGATCTTTCTTTTTAAACGTAGGGTTTTAATATCTAAATTTCATTAATGCACTTCTAAATGTAGGATTTTTAGTTTTTTTAAATAGGATTTTAAGAGTTGTATTTTATTATTACACATGTAAGTGTTGGATGTTTCTTTTTAAACGTAGGGTTTTAATATCTAAATTTCATTAATGCACTTCTAAATGTAGGATTTTTAGTTTTTGAAAATAGGATTTTAAGAGTTGTATTTTATTATTACATATGTAAATGTTGGAGGTTTCTTTTTAAACGTAGGGTTTTAATATCAAAATTTCATTAATTCACTTCTAAATGTAGGATTTTTAGTTTTTGAAAATAAGATTTTAAATGTAATTATTGCATTAGTGAATGTAGGATTATTATTTCTTAAAATAAGATAATGAAAATTAAATAAAATTGTTACACTTGTAAATCTAGCATTATTTATTTTTTAAAGTAAAATTTTAAAAGGTGAATTTAATTATTACACTTGCAAACGTAGAATTATTATTTTTGAAAATAGTATTGCAAAAATTCCTGTTAAATCTCTCTTAGTTTCGACGGGAAGTAGCATACGATGTAATGTACAAATAAAAACTTTTTTACCAAATATTTTTGTAGGTTCATTCATAAAAGTTAAAACAAACAATTTAGAGTTTAGATCAACGATATTTACTGTTCTTATGTCATAAATTTATTGTGCAACACTTTTCCACTTATTTATTATTTGTCAGATTTTCCAATTAGTTTCCGTCTTTGCACTTCTGGTGACCGATCAGCCAAATTTATTTTAAACATATATATACTCCATAAGGATTAGTAACAGAAAAGACTCATTCACACATCGTATAAAAAATATATATATGGATATATATACAAGGTAAGTAGAGATAGATGAAATTAGAACATGTTTATATCAGTTATATATACATATATATATATATATATATATATATATATATATATATATATATATATATATAGCATTAGATAAAGTGAAAGAATAAAATAAGGTGCGAATCAAATTTTATTAGAATTCAATGTTCAGGCAAAGTACCTTAATTGAATTCTAATAAATTTTATTCGCACCTTATTTTATTCTTTTACTGTATCTAATGTTATTAATGCTCTATCCAGTATATTGAGCTTCAGAGAATTATGTTTATATATATATTATTATTAAATCAATGTGTTGTATCTCTGTGGATTTGTGTTCATCATTTACAAGTGCACCTTGTTATATAATTTCACTGAAATATGAGATAAATATGTGTGTATTTGTGGATATAAAATTTAAAAAAATCAAGTCTATTGAGATAGGTCAAATATAGTGCTAAAAATATTTTATGACCCGATTCGAAACATATTAAACAAGTCAATTGTAATTAATTATGGAAACATGTTTAGCATAAATGTTATCTAATATTATTAACGTGTTTTTTATTCACAGATATCAATTGCAGTGGAGAAGAATAAATGAATTCGATTAATGACTATAAATAATTCTTCATTCTAATGTAAATATACATTTTTTTAATGTGTCATCAGTTATCAATGTCAAAGGATGTGCATCAATAAATGAAATGGATCAATAAATGAAATGCATCAATAAATGAAATGCATAGATTGACGTTTGAATGATAACAGCAACTCTTCCATCTTTATCAGAAACATTGGTCAGTGTATGTGAGGACAGATAAAATGGAGAAAAGCAAGAGTTACTCGGCTGTTGCAAGTAAATTCACGTTCTTTTTTCTACCCTAAAACAGTAAAAAATATATCAATGTACATCCATGATTACGCTTATCCCTAAAATAGACACATTAGGAATTACACCAAATATGAGTGAATAAGCATTTATTTCAAATTCTTTTGAAATGTTTGTCTGAAAACAAAAGGAATTTTACCAATCTATATTAATGAGAGTAACTGTTTCTGAGAATTTCTATTTGTGCATGAGGAAATATTGTGATGTAATTGAATTTTATAATAATTGAAAGCTGCAAAAAAAGAGAAATTATTTTATAGAAATATTTTGAATATTTTTTGTAAATCTGAGCAGTACATATTTTATATAAAAACTGAGTTAATATAACTATACATATACAATATAAGGAGAAACCTAATTGCTGTTAAGTGTATCTATTATTTACATTGAATTCAAATTTGAAAATACATGCAGACACTGGTGCCAAACTATATTGCTTTCAAGTATGAGGATAATTATTTTGACTGATGGCAACTTTAAATGTTCACACACAAACACACACTTAAAATACAGCTGTCAAACCTGACATTGTCATATGGAACAAGTGAGAGAGAGAGAGTGGCAAGTTTGGTTGAGATAAGTGTTCCTAATGATGGGAGCCTAAACAGAGCTGAAAGGGAGAAAATAACAATATACCAAGGTCTAATGTATGATATGAAAAGAAACTAGAACCTCAAAGTGATCTCCATCATTCGAGTTATCATAGGAGCCACTGGACTCATGAATAAGAACTTGAAAAAGTATTTGGCATTTATACCTGGTGAACTAAGTGCAAGAACAAAAAAAACTACTCCACTCAAGAGAACAGCCAGATTCCTGAAAAGAGCTCTCGGTTGGGGTCTGTAAATAGCAGGTAAGTGTATGGCATTTGGAAGAATTCCCCATCCCCAGCAAATGAAAGAAAATGAAAATAAAAATAGAGAAACGTTAATCTTCTGAAGTGTACGTATCCTCATTGTAAAAAAGGGAAGTCCATAGGCTAACACACACTGGCAAGAAACTTTATACATGTGAAGTGTGTGAATCATTATTTTTTACAAAAAAAAGCTTGCAACTTCAGATGGTTAATCATACTGTGGAAAATACCTGTTCTGGTGATGTGTTTATCATTTTCACAAAAGCAAATGTGAAATTTCACATGCAAACACACATTTGAGAAAAACCTTTTTCTTTTAAAGTATGCGGATAATCATTTTTACAAAAAGGAAATATGACAGTTCACATGCGAACGCACACTGCGGAGAAACCTTATTCATGTGAAGTGTGTTGATCATCATTTTCAGAAATGGCAAATGTTAAACTTAACATGCTAACACACACTGGGGAAAAACTTTTTTCTTGTGAAGTGTGTGGATCATCATTTCCACTGAAGAGCACTTTGAAACGTCACATGCGCACACACACTGGAGAGAAACCTTATTCTTGTGAAGTGTGTGGATCGTCATTTTCACGAAAGGGAAATTGTACAGTTCACATGCTTACACACACTGGGGAGAAACCTTTTTCTTGTGAAGTGTGTAGATCATTGTTTTCAGTGAAGGAATCTTTGAAAGTTCACATGTTAAAACACACTGGAGAGAAACCTTTTTCTTGTGAAGTGTGTGGATCATTATTTTCACGAAATGGAAATTTGACAGTTCACATGCGAACACACACTGGGGAGAAACCATTTTGTTGTGAAGTGTGTGGATCATCATTTTCACGAAAGGAAAATGTGAAACTTCACATGCTAACACACACTGGGGAGAAACCTTATTCTTGTGAAGTGTGTGGATCATCATTCTCAGTGAAAGGAACTTTGAAAGTTCACATGCGAACGCACACTGGAGAGAAACCTTTTTCTTGTGAAGTGTGTGAACTATCATTTCCAATAAAAGGAAATTTGAAACTTCACATGCGAACACACTGGAGAACACTAGCGAAGATGATAACAACCCAGCAACCCTGATCGCGCGCAAGAAGAGGGAGGAGTACACGAAAAAGGAGCTGAAGACCAGACTAGAAGGATGGCGAAATAATAAAAGAGCAGGAAAGTTCATTGAAGAACTCAACCAGAGCTATATCGACAAGGAGGCTTCACTACAATGGCTCAAGAGTGGCAACTTCCCGTTCGATGAGGAACGGATATTAATAGCAGCACAAGACCAAGGCCTACTTACTAATGGATTTAAGAAAATGGCGGGTCTACAAAAAACTGACCAGTGCAGGTTCTGCCACTCTGCCATCGAAAGTCCAAGCCACCTAATGTCTGGATGCAAGATCCTTTTGGCTGATGGCCATTACACTGCCCGCCACAACAAAGTATGTAAATACCTACATTGGAAGATCTGCGGAGAGATGCAGCTAGAAAGATCACTGAACATCTGGGAACATGAACCCCCACCCATAACATCGAATGGAAAAGTGACAGTGTTCTATGATAAAGACATACAGACGGGCAGATACATAAAAGACAAGGCCATCAAACCAGACATTGTCATCTGGAACAAACCAGATAAAACTGCTCTCATCATTGATGTAACCGTCCCAAATGACTACGGTCTCAATAGAGCCGAACGGGAAAAAATAACAAAATACCAAGATCTCAAAAATGATCTAAAAATAACATGGTCCCTCGATGAAATAAACATCATACCGGTTGTAGTGGGGGCAACTGGTCTGGTGAAAAAAAATCTAAGTAAATACTTAGAAACAATCCCCGGAAAACCAAATAGTAGGGAAGTACAGATAGCAGCCCTAAAAGGAACCACATCTATCCTTAAGAGAGCCCTCGGATATAAATTTTACTCATAGGGAAATCAAATGTTAGCCTCAAGAGTAGGCCCCTTGATCTCTTTAGATAAACTAAATTAAAATGAAAAAAAAAAAAAGTGAAAAACCGTTTTCTTGTGAATAGTGTGGTTCATCATTTTCACGAAAGGCTAGTGTTAAACTTCATATGCTAACACACACTGGGGAGAAACCTTATTCTTGTGAAGTGTGTGGATCATCATTTCCACTGAAGAGAACTTTGAAACTTCACATGATAACACACACTGGCGAGAAACTTTATTCTTGTGCAGTGTGTGGATCATCATTTCCAGTTAGGGGAACTTTGAAACTTCACATGCGAAGACACACTGGGGAAAAACCTTTTTCTTGTGAAGTGTGTGGATCATCATTTTCACTGAAGAGAACTTTGAAACTTCACATGCGCACACACACTGGAGAGAAACCTTATTCTTGTGAAGTATGTGGATCGTCATTTTCACGAAAGGGAAATTGTACAGTTCACATGCTTACACACACTAGGGAGAAACCTTTTTCTTGTGAAGTGTGTGGATCATCATATTCACGAAAGAGATCATTGACAATTCACAGGCAAACGCACACTGGTCACCCGTTCGATTAATAGAGGGCAGCTTAAAATAATGAATAAGAAGCAGTTTACAATTAAGAAATTAATTATAAAAAGTATGAATTAAAAAAAAATATATAGACAGGCTGGCACCCAGGAATAAAAGGTTCCATCAATCTGTTCATGCACCAGACAGGAAATATAAGCAATGCTGTAAATTTTTCTGCCTCTTTAAATAGTGCTCCAGCTCTGACATAAGCCAACAAGGGTCAGCCATCAGTCCTTCAGACATCATATTCAGCAACAAAAGAAGAAGCATATGTTGCTTAAAAGTTCAACCATGGACTGTTGGACAAAAGAAGGTACTATTATTTTGCTACCACAACTCACAGTTTGAAAAGTTTGGCAAAACATCCAATGAAATCCTAGCCAAAAAGAGAGTCGGAAGTAATCTACCTGTCTATCAGGGAAGAAGTAACTAGACGGAGACAAGAGTTAAAATGAGAGAGGAAAGAAAAGTGGACATTGTTATGAGCTATGAAATATGCTCAGGCAAAATATACCAAACAATAAAAAGAGAACGGAGACCTGGAGGGAAATATTCTTCCACTTCTGTCCAGCAAGGGAAATTTTCCACCCCAAAAATAATTTAACAAAGATATAACAGTGTTTAATGAGACTATATGGCATCAGAGATAGAACCAATAAGTGTCCACTTTAACTGTCAATTTACAATCACAATATAGCCCCTCATTAAACCTAAGTTGTTCCTCACCAATATCACCATGACCACTGGTAACACCCGAATTCCCATCATTACCACAGAAAGTACTGACATCAGATGATGAGCAATTAGCCTTGGAAGAAGAACTTGGGAATACCATTGAAGAAGTCCAGGCTGGAGGAAAAACCTCAACTGCCTAAAACCCAAACCAAAAGGCAGTAATACAAAACGTAAACATCGCTCTCCAAAGACTTGTTCTATCTAACATATCCCTCACAGAGCTGAATCAAGTAACAAATGTTAGATAATGGCCCGATGGAATTGGACACATTGGAGAACGGGTTCGACATGCGTGAATTGTAGCGTTGTCACCGCATGCAATTTGGTGTGACGGTTTTCTCACAGTTCGGTTAACCTTATGGGAAAACGAGATTGAGATTCTATAGTTCTCAGTTATGTAGCTGTTACAAGCTGAGAGATTTCGAATCCCCCCAAAATATGAGAGCCAGAGTGGATCTCCAATCTTCCTTTCTCCTACAAGTAGCTAAGTGATTAGGATTAATTTAAACGATTAACTAGTCTCAACGGACTGCTAGGTGTCGTCAGTACGGGAAATAAATGGCTTTAATTTAAAAGAAAAAGAAGCCTTGTTATATTTAGGGATTGATTTCAGCCGACGAAGATCGTGAAAAGAAGCGAAGATTATGACGCGAGCAGCCCGACACAAAGTAAGCGACAGACAGATGATGGCTGCAGCGACATAACAAGGCCTGCAGAGATCTCAAGCTGCAGGCGACAAAGTTAGTACGAATAGTGTCATACAACGGCGAGATGATGGAAAAAGAGAAATAGTATTCATGCGATTTGAGAACGCGGAGAGAAAAGGCATATTGTCCCCATTAGTAGTGATACCGTTCGTATTGGATCAACAGACGAAGAGTTCTACAACGACAAGATATTTGTAAATGTAACACATATGCTATGAAAACACTCTCTCAATTCAAAAAGCAATGGGAGTCATGAGCACAAGCCACAACACCACCATGGAAACTGAAGCTCCAGAAACAACTTAACCTTTGCAGAAAGGATGTCTCAAATCGAACAATTCCTTGCTGTTCCTACAGTGCAGGGACGGCTTAGGAATACCATCTGCCGACTCAGTTTTAAATACAAAAAAATGTAGAAGAAATATAAAACGTGAGGGAACTTTAAGACAGAATTCCAGCACTTGCCAAAAGAATTAGAAAAGGATAGCGACAGTTAAGAACAGACAGTTAAAATAAAACACAAGACTATTCTACCGAAATTTGGTGGGAGTAAAACATAACGGTGGATAAGCTACTAGAAGAGAAAGAGCTAGAAAACTACTGTAGACCTATGTTTGAGAATGAGAGACCATGCAACCAAGAGGCCAAGTAGATAATAGATATAGCTCGAAGTAATAAAAGCAAGCCAGAAATGCCAGAGACAGATAACGTCTGGAATAATAAAACAAATGCTAGATCAATTTCAAAATCACAAAAAACCTGGCATAGACAATATACCCAATTTCTGGCTGTAGAAACTAATAGCACTTCACAGCCATTATAGTATCTGTTTCACCAGACTGTTGAGGGTTGAGGAGGCCACACCACCATGACTAGTAAAAGGTGATGCAACCATTATACTCAAAACGAGTGAGACACAAACCCCTACAAAATACAGACCGATCTGCTACAAACTCTTCACTGGCCTGGTTGCAGACAGCATCTACGAACACCTCTCTTCTGGAGCGTACCTGGAAAAAGAACAAGTTGAGTGCATGAGGAAGTGATTATGCACCAAGGACCAGTTGTTGATCAATAAGACCATCTTTGAGGACTGTAGGAAGAGGAAGAAAAATCTAAGCATGACGTGGAGCGATTACCAAAAGCCATTTGATAGTATGCCACACACATGGCTCTTGCATTGCCTTGATCTATATAATATCCATTCGGTCATCAGGAAAACTATGGCAGTACATTTAAATATGAGGCAAACAACCATGACATTAAGACATACTAATGGAACAATAAAAATCCCTGACCTGAAGATCCGAAGAGGAATCTTCACAGGAGATAGCTTATCTCATCTACTCTTTTGCCTGGCAATTGATTTGCTAAATAAATTACTAAACAAAAGCCGGAATGCCTACAATCTGAGCCAGGGTTGCCAACAAGACCCAAAACAAAAGAGTCAACAACCATGCTAGTTCAGATGCTGATGTAAGCCAACTCTTGAAGGTTGTTCATACCTTCTCAAAAGATATTGGAATGAAGTTCGGCCTGGACAAATGTGCCAAGTTCTCCCTCATAGCTGGAAGAAAATCAAAACGGAAAACATAAAGCTTGATTAAGATACTGACACCAAAGACTGGAACAATACAAAACGTTGGTATAGAAGAAAACAATTCAATTCTACATGCCAAGATGAGAGGAATAATAAGTAGAGAATATATACGTGGTGTTAGAAACATTTTTAAAACACCATACAAACAAGTGATAACATACAGATTTGGAATTATTATTTGGCCACAAAAAGGCATTAGTAGACTAGGCACTAAAACGTTGACAATCTAGAGAGTATTGTACAGGAACTAGTGTCTACCAAGGCTGTATCTTCCAAGAAATTAACCGTCAACATCGAGCCACTATTTTGAACACCGGCCAATATCTGATGAGCTCCCAGAACCCAAACGTAATGACGGTATGCCAACATCAAGAAACCAGAGCAAGCAGAACAACCTCTATCACAAAACTCGCCAAACATTTTATACAGGACTGTCTTACAAATGAGGCAGAAACAGACAACAATCCTGCTACAGGAATAGCCCACAAGAGCCGCCAGAAATATACCAAGATCTTCCATTCCAGAAAACTGGAGGAATTGGCCAACCAACAATGTGTTAAGTATTTTCTAGATGAACTATATAGATAAGGAAGGCTCTGTAGATTGGCTGAAAAGAGGATCGCTCCACTATGACCAGGAGAGAATGATAATGGTTACCCAGGATCAAATCTTGATGACCAATGCCTTTAAAAAGATGAGTGGTCTCAGCAACAATAACAAGTGCAGGTTCTGCCACACAAAAAGGTGAGAGTTTGAGCCACCTGACATCTAGTTTTAAGATTCTGGATTATATTTAAAAAGTTAAATATCCAGTGTAGCAGCAAGTCCTGGGAGCATATACCAGAAAGAACAGTTGGAAATAAGTTATACACCATCCACTATGACTATGAAATCCCTACAACTACATATCTAGAAAACGGAGCTGTTAAACCTGACATTGTAATATGGGACAAAAGAGAGAAAGTAGCAACCCTAGTGGAAGTCAGTGTCCCTAATGATGCAGGATTGAACAGAGCAGAAAGGGAAAAGATTACGAAATACCGAGGTCTTATGTACGACATGAAAAGAAACTGGAATCTTAGGAAAATCTCAATCATACCAGAAATTATAGGAGCAACATGACTAATGAAACATAATTTCAAAAGCTATCCGGCGAGTATACCCGGTGAACCGAGTGCAAGGGAAAAACAAACAATTGAACTTAAAGGGACGATTAGAATCGTAAAAAGATCTCTAGCTGGAGTGTCTTAAATAGCCGGTGAATGTCTGGCATCCGGTAGGATGACCCATCTCCAGCAAAAACAGAAAGATAAGATAAATAAAAAAGAGAAACCTACTAGACACCATTCTCCTTGAGTGTCTTCGGTTATACACTTCAACAAGTAAAACCTGACTAAATTATCAAAATAACATTATTTGAAGCCCAAATAAAATTCCCTCGACACAGCAATACACAAGCTCATACGAGGAACGGTGCACCTTCAAGAAATGTTACATGAAATAACAACGTGCCAGAAGTAAAACTGTTGGTTTGTGTGCATCGTTTTTCTCACTTGTTTGAAGCCCTTCCTATGTGTGACATACACTACAGCAACAACTTTCATATCTTTTTAGTTCAAGCTGTCATCACCACAGAGAGAAGTATGCAGGTTGAGTCAGACATCTTTTGCCAACTGATAGGAAGCAAAAAGAAGTATTAACCAGAATGAAATGACTTAGTAGAACAACTCCATTTCACATTCAAGACATCCTTAAGAATCAATAAAATTAGCTAGTAAACCTTCCATCAGTCCTTCTGGGGACTACGCGCTGCAGTGAAGGACGACCTGAAATGTTCAGCTGCAGAGATCGTATATGGCACCACACTAAAAATTACCGGACAATTCTTCAAACCTCCAGAAAAATCAATGGACATCAGCTGGTGTAGACCGGCTCACCACAAGATTGTGATAGTCGCCTATAACCCTGCGGAACAGAATCTGAAGACTATGTATGTTTCGAAAATAATGCCGACATGAACACACATGTTTGTGCATCATCTAGTAAAGACACATTATTCTCACCACAAGGATGGTGATTCTCGACTATAACCCTGCGGCCCTGAAGACTACATGTGTGCTGAAAATTATACAGATGTTTGTGTGATGTTGCAAAAAAGATTTTCAAAAGACACCAAAAAAATTTCATGTTCTGCATTACCAACCAAAATATTTCTTTGGATAACTTAAAGCCAGCGTTTCTTGGTGCTACTAGTCTAAATGTAGACACCCCAGCAATTTCTGCACCTCCACTGGAATCTACACGACTTCCTGCAGGATACTTGTAACCAAGTTTTTTTTTGTTAATAGTGACATGTTTCCTCGTTTTGTTTTAGCTGTCCTCCCTCTATTTATGACATTTACTTTGAATGAACTAATTCTTTGGTTTCCAGAACTTGTCTAGGCAGGGGATACTGTAGGGACGGCTGTAGCAGCCATCACGCAGGTCCGGAGGGAAAGAAAGTGAGGGTTGCATTATAAAAATCAGGTGCGGCAAAGAAGGCTAAATAAAAGACGGTGCTTTTTTGGGTCGGGAGCAGTTGAGTAGAGAACGTCTCGAAGTTCGCATGCATTTGGATAATACGGTTAAAAGAAGGATAAACGTGTTGCCCGGAAGAAAAAGGAACACAAGTCATTGTTACAACGGCAGTGTTCCCTCCCTTCAAGCATATTTCCTATTAAATTCAGAGCTGTGCCCGTTTAGAAAAAGGACCTAGTTGTGCGTTCTACACGACTTCCTTGCCTGTGTCACAATTATATGCATTCACTATTGATATTCTTCGAAAACCACAATAAGAAGAAAAAATCTAAAACAAGCAGGTAAAGTGAGTATATCGTTCACAAGGTTCATAATTTAGGAGTTTCTCAATAGATCACCGGGCCTCCACAAGGTTCTGAACGTAGGAGTTCCTCAATAGATCAGCAGGCCTCCACAAGGTTCTGAACGTAGGAGTTCCTCAATAGATCAGCGGGCCTCCACAAGGTTCTGAACGTAGGTGTTCCTCAATAGATCAGCGGGCCTCCACAAGGTTCTGAACGTAGGAGTTCCTCAATAGATCAGCAGGCCTCCACAAGGTTCTGAACGTAGGAGTTCCTCAATAGATCAGCGGGCCCCCACAAGGTTCAGAACGTAGGAGTTCCTCAATAGATCAGCGGGCCTCCACAAGGTTCTGAACGTAGGTGTTCCTCAATAGATCAGCGGGCCTCCACAAGGTTCTGAACGTAGGAGTTCCTCAATAGATCAGCAGGCCTCCACAAGGTTCTGAACGTAGGTGTTCCTCAATAGATCAGCGGGCCTCCACAAGGTTCTGAACGTAGGAGTTCCTCAATAGATCACCGAGCCCCCACAAGGTTCTAAACGTAGGAGTTCCTCAATAGATCACCGGGCCTTCACAAGGTTCTGAACGTAGGAGTTCCTCAATAGATCAGCGGGCCTCCACAAAGTTCTGAACGTAGGAGTTCCTCAATAGATCAGCAGGCCTCCACAAGGTTTTAAACGTAGGAGTTCCTCAATAGATCACCGGGCCTTCACAAGGTTCTGAACGTAGGAGTTCCTCAATAGATCAGCGGGCCTCCACAAGGTTCTGAACGTAGCAGTTCCTCAATAGATCAGCGTGCCTCCACAAGGTTCATAATTTAGGAGTTTCTCAATAGATCACCGGGCCTCCACAATGTTCTGAACGTAGAAGTTCCTCCTCAAGTTCGTAGATGACATAATTAAAGTCAGAATTACCTGGTGGAATGTATCTTATTTCTCGTCTAGTAAGACCGGCTTTTTGTGTATGACATGTCGCCTCATGACCAATTGTAGTTGGTGATGAGTCTGGTGGTTGAATGAAATATGTAGAGAAGTTAACAATCCATCAATCTACTTTTTTATGACATATGCCATATAAGACCTAGATAACGCTATGAGGAAACACGAAATAAGGGAAAATACACCCAAGTCCAATATACACATTTAGTACATGTTGACAAACAAATTGGCTACGATATAACATTACAAGAACATACAATATTTTGTTACTCACCACTTGTGGTGGAGGCCTACTAGAACTGGTAGGGTATGCATCGTTTCGACCGTGTGGTATCCTGACCAGCACAGCAAACTTTAATCTTACTCTTTCCCTTTTTTCCGTTGCAAGCTTCCCTTCCTAAGGGGACACTACTCACCGGTGTCCCTAGCAACCGGTGTCATTTATTCTTGTTCCCTACAGTTGTTTTATGCACTTATTGTGTGATCCGACGGTGTAAATTTCTTAATCCTGGGCCCCGTGAAAAGGGTAGAATTTTGATATTGTACCTAAAAGATGCTGAGTTTTATGTGTGATCCCAGCCAAACCACCGTTGATGTGTATTTAGATCTTCGGATTAATGCCTGTGTGTGTCGCAAGTGTGTTGAAAATGACGTGGTGTCATCTGGTAAATATTGAATGGTTACTGAATCACCAATAGTTACCTGATTCTTGAATGACTGTATATAGATGATGTTGGCTTTCATAATGGACATACCCACTAAAATTTCAACATCAAAATCAATTAGGGGTGTCGAGGTGGAGGGTGTGATTCCTTTGCTTTATGTAGAGGTCAATTTCGTCGATACTCTCGAGTTGGGTGACGCTGTCTGAATGTAATATTTCTGTTTAGATTGTTTGAGTCAGTTATTAATCGACCTGCTCATAAAATAATTAAATTTGAAGTTAAATGATAGTGCTTTCCCGGTGGAGTGATGATACTTCATGTTGGGTGTCGATGTGGCATATCCACTTCATGTTCATTATAAGACTCTTCAGAAAGGGAAACCATAATTGTTAGATTGCTAAGGGTTGGAGGATCTGTGTTGATGAGTTGAAGCCATATAAGAAAATTGAAGTTATCGACTGTAGATGAAAGTTCTTTTTCCACCTCTGCATAGTATCCATGGTGATTTATAAGAACTTTAGATTTCATTAATTTGTCTTTAACAAAACACATTAATCCTTGATCGAGGTCATCCAGTCTTTTGCTAATTTCAAACTGGATTTTGCAAAATCTACAAAATAACTTCTTGTCAATGGGAAACCGATGTGAGAGCGAATGACTCCCATACGAAGCTAATGGAGGTGAAATTTTTACCGATAGTGTTTCTAGAACCTATCGGGCAATATTACGATTCGACCAATCATAATTAGAGCTGATCATCTTTGTGTGCAGCCGTGTCCCCATCGTCCGGTAGGTCAAGTAATGGAATGAGTGCAGTTTTCTTTTACCAGGAAACCCCATAGACCAGAAATTGAGCCAAATTGTTTTCCACAGAAAGATTGTAGTGGAGATTTCGTTTCCATGCTTCAAAAGAGGTTATAGTCTCGTTCTTACTTAATGACAATTGTTTTAGGTTGTGATTAAACTTCAGGGTAAACAACTCAATGAAAAACCTATGACAATGCTAAGGAGATATTTCGACTTCACCCAAGGTAGCTTTTATGAAATGGAATGTAAATCATAACTCTACCAATACTAATATTGGCGTTAATCATTTGTAAAATATTAACATAACATTAAAATAAATACTTCATAAATCACATCCCTGGTTTGTTTTTGTTTAATTAGTATTTAATATATATATATATATATATATATATATATATATATATATAAATTAAATACAAGAAAGTGAGATAGAAAATTATTATTACCACTGAAAAGTTCAAATGTAGTGTGTTTTAGATCTTTTTCTTCCGATCTACGGGTTTTTATGTTCAAAATCGTCTGCAATTTGCAAGATGAGAAATATTAGGATTTTTCCCGTTCATATATGAGACGAAATTTCTGGACGGCTGTATAAGAAGACAAGAAAGAGAACAAACAACGGCGTAGTTAATATAGAGATTTTATAAAACTAAAGGGAAAAGGAAGAAAGAGAAGAGAAGTGTTGCTTGCAAAAAGGGTGTTATTTTTGCAGACTTAAATGGAGTTTTGTGTGTTAAATTCTCTCTTGGTTTGTGTGGTCGTAGTGGAAAGAAGTATATTCAAAGGACTTTTGAATATGGGGATTCGGGTTCGCCCACGTGCGTATAATACACAGAAATACATGCCTGCTGGTTCAGGAAGTGAGCTGACCAGACACAGCAGTTGACATCTTATTGATTCAAGTATGCAATGAGGAAAGAGATAGATGCTTTGAAAATATTGGGAATTTTCCCATTCAATTATGCGACGAAATTTCAGTTCTACTATGTAGGAAGAAAAGTCTTACAAACGTGACTCGACAATAAAGAAAATACGCAAGGGCGAAGTTAATATAGAGATTTTATTATAAGGAAAAGAAAGAGGAGAAAGTGTTGATTTTGGCAAACACATTCTACTGCGGATATCCTAACGGTAATCTCTGAATGCATATACAATACAATGGACAAGGCAGGTGAACCTAGGGTGGTAGTCCTTTATATATCCAAAGCCTTTGACTAGGTCTGACATAAAGGTCTTCTCATAAAAAATTATTTCTTATCCTATTACTGAACGAATATTAAATATAATAAGATCCTTCCTAACCAAAAGAAAGATCCAGGTTGTCATCGATGACCGTTCATCCAAACAACAGGACATAAATCCAGGGATCGATCCTTAGATATTTATTGTTCCTTGTTTTTATAAATGACATCCCTGATGACATTGAGTCTTAGATTGGTATATTTGCTGACGAGACAACGTTCTACTATGTTGATGTGGGTAAGATGGACGCGCACATATCCGAGGCAATGGCTGAATCCAGTCTGTAGTGAAATGGGGTCATAAATGGTCGGTAAGATTTAATGCTGCTAAGACAAACCCCCTTTCCTTCAACAACTACAAGAAACCTCTTCGCTCACCGATTGTCATGACAAATAACACCCTACCGAGTCCAACGCCCAAACTCCTCTTCTTACATTCGCAGGTAAAATCAATTAGAACAAATACATAGAAGACATTGCCAAGGCTGCTGCAAAGAAAGTGGGCTCCCTCTACCAAGCTAAAAAACTTCTCACACCTGACAGTATCCTATATCTTTACAAAGCCACCATCGGCCCATGCATAGAGTATTGTTGTCATCTCTGGGCTGGTGAAAAATACTTTTAGATGACGTCCAAAAAAGAATATCTAATCTAATAGGTCACTTACTATTTTTTTATTGTTATTTTTTAAACATAGTTCACCCCAAACAAGACAGGCCGCCACTGTAGACGTAAAGGGCTACAGAGAACAAAAGGAAGACGTTTTTTTGGAGGGGGGGGGGGTCATCCTAAATTGGGAGATGCGCAGCGAGATGTCTGTTTACATTAGTTTTAAATTTCTGCATGTCAGTACCGTCGGGGAAACGGGGCAGTGAGGGAGTTCCAGAGGCCAGCAGCTCGAGGAAAGAAGCTATTGGAGTAGAAATGTCTCCGTCATCTGAGGACCTCTACAGTGAATGGATGGGATTAAGCTGATTGTCGAGTTTGTCTAGTGAATTTACGTCGGAGGGCACTAGAGTAGTCAATTCATTGGAGCATAATCCATTTAAGTATTTGTAAAACAAGCACAAGAATGCTACATTGCGGCGATGGGATAGGGACTGGAGCTTGGTTGACAGTGAAGGGGCCTATGGTGGCTTTGTAGAGATACAGGATAATGTCAGGTGTGAGGAGTTTACTAATACGGCAGAGGGAGCCCACCTTCTTTGCTACAGCCTTGCCGAGGAGTTTGAATGTTGCACTCTCAGGTAGGGTGTTATTTGTCATGACAATCGGTTGTTGGAGAGGTTTCTTGTAGTTATTGAAGAAAAGGAGCTTTGTCTTTACGGCATTAAAACTTACCAAACATTTGTGACCCCAGTCTACTACAGCCTGGGGGTAATTTTCTAAGGATTCAGCCATTGCCTCGGATATGATCACGTCTGTTTTCCCAACATGGCGAGAGTAAAGCGTGGTGTCGTCAGCAAATAAACCAATCTATGACTCTATGTCATCAGGGAGATCGTTTATGAAAATCAGGAACAATAAAGGCCCAAGGATAGATCCCTTGGGTACACCAGCATTTATGTCCTGTTGCTCAGATGAACGACCGTCGAGAACAACCTGGATCTTTCTTTTGGTTCGGAAGGATCTAATTATATTAAGTAATTGCCCAGTAATACCGTATGAGCGTATTTTCAGTAGAAGCCCTTTATGCAATACCTAGCCAAAGGCCTTGGATATATCATACGCTACTGCCCTAGCTTCGCTTGCCTTGTCGAGTGTATGATACATATATTCAGAAATGACCGTTAGGATGTCTGCAGTAGATCGTACTTGTCTAAATCCATACTGGCGGTAGAAAGAAGTTTAGCATTAACTAAGTGCCGGACTGTCACTAGATTGATTAAGGATTCAAAGATTTTAGCAAATATTTAGAGTAGACTGATTTGGCGGTAGTTCTTATGATCGGTTCTATTCCCAGAATACATGTAGACTGGTACCACAGAAGCAATTTTCCAGCTATCAGGGAAGCAAGATTCAGCTAGGCATTTATTGCAGAGCATATCTTTATTACTATTACAGGTACAGGATCAGGCCCACAAGCTTTGGAGGTGTCAAGATTTTTTATGATGACCTGGGATTGGATGATGACTAGGTTATCAAGTGTGGCTTCGGTCCGCAATGGTAATTTGGGGAGGGGGTGGTTATCTGAGTCCAAGATAGAGTTAGAGGGGAAACGCTGAGCAAGTAATTCAGCCTTATCAGTTGCCGTGTAAACGATATTATTGTGGTTTGATAGCGGGGGAATTGTTAATTGACCATTATTCACTACACTATTTTAGATTTTCCAGAAATTGCGAGTAACTAGTTTCTGTGACTGAATGGGTTTTTTATTAACTCAGTATACCTTTTCTTTGCTTCGCCTATCACGGTCTTACAATTATTTCTTGACTCTATAAATTTCTGTCTATTAGTAGCTGACTTATGGCGGCAAAATTTACGGAATGTTTGCTGCCTCTCAGCCATGGCAGCTGCACATTCCGAGGTGAACAATGGGCAGAGTAATACTTGATAAATAATTTTCACACGGGGCATAGGCTTCAATGCCTTCTTTGGCCCATTCGGTTAATTCACTTGCACACTGGTCAGATGGGAGTGAGAAGATTTCCTTTCATGGGGCGTCGCTGATGTGATCTCTGATTCACTCCAAATCAGCTTGCTCGTAGTATCACGTTATTTTGAGCAACGGTTCATCAGTTTTGGGACGACTTTTTAGAGTGATATGAATCATTAGCACAATGTGATCATCCAAAATGTTGCATCTTTGTGCTTGTTTCACAAGTACTTCAATGGAATGTGTTTCGATGAATGTGCTGCTCTTGTTCACACTCGACATAAATACACTCGACCAACCCGACAATAAGCTAAATACCATCTTTTCACTTTGGAAGTCACCAGATGGAGGAGAATCTTATTCGTGTTATGTTTCAGTGTTCCCTTGTATAAAAGTTGATGCATATTTAGTAGTGGGCATGTTGGTGTTTTCTTATCTAATATTCAATTTCAGTCAGATGAGGCCAGACATAATAACCCCTACCAAGTTACATCCTGACTTTCTTTCTAACCAATCATTTAACCAACCATATATAAAAATTTAATATATATTCATCCAACCATTTTATTTATTTAGAATAAAATTACAATAAATTAGTTTCGTGTTTTGTGTAATCCTGTTTATTAAAAAAATTAAAATAACGATAAAAAATACATTAATGTATTTTTTTTTCTTTTGAAGTTAGGATTAATGAAATGTTCACGTTTATTTTATTTCTAGCCTGCATTTTCTTGCTACTATGCGAACAGAATGTGTTCCTCTTAATTGTATTATCTGGCTTCACACCAGGGTGGAATGGTGACTAAGTGTTTGTGGCTAGTTACAAGAAAAACAACTTTTCCATAGAAAAGAACAAACAACTCTAAATGGCCGGGTCCGAATAAACCTAGGGAAGTTGCAATATAGACTTCATTTTTCATTGGTTTTGGTACAAGCGAAAAACAAAAGTCGGAATTAAAGATTTAAAAAAATAAATAAATAAATAAAGTCAGAATTGAATAAATTAAAGATTTGGATGGAGTGAATATATTCTTTACGAACATGTCCGAAGTCGTATTTTCGTAATTTTTATTCATGAATTGGAAATAAAAAAAAATAGATTCCAATGAAATTACATATTTAATGTTGTTTTTCTTTGTTTCTTCCAAATAAGGTCATGTGTGGTTTTGAGAAGCCAGCACACTGGGATAAGCGCACTATGGCCTTCAAAAATGTTTGAGAACCCCTGTCTGCATTCCCTGGCAGAGGCGTTTCAGCAAGGTGGTCGTTAGTAAAGGAGGTCAGAGCGATGGAAAATGACGTCATGCTATAAAGTATCAAACGAGATGTCTCGAACAGTCAGACTATGGGCATTTTGACCCCTCCCTTCACTTAAAAATTAAGGAAATCAACCAATCTTGTAATTTCCTCTGATTATCTTTCGCGCTTGACATCTATAAAAAGTAAATACATTTGAAAAAAAAAGAACAAGTTAACAATTATTTTCAAGTGAATGAATAATCCGCTAATCATTTGACAGGCATTCTTTACTAACGATGACCGTGATCTCAGGTAATTAGCAATAACGAGAAGGCAATAATAACGAGAAGGTAAATCCTGGGAGTTTTCTTCGTTTCCATTTTAAAACCAAAAAAAAAATTTGTTTTATAAAAAAATCAATTGTTGAAAAACTAAAATCTAAAAAAGAAGTTGACATAAATTATTCCTTTTATATGAATAAACTTACGATAAATCAGTTTCGTATTTTGTTGACTCTTGTTTATTTTACAAAATAAACTAAATAATGAGAACCGTTCATTAATTCGATAAAAATTGGGAGCTAACCGCTTCAATATAAACGGATTACTATTATTATTTTTTTAAATATTATTAAATATTACAGGAATTAGTAAGGAGAAAACTGAAGATTGCTATGATACAAGTCGGAAAGCCGAGAATAAATTGACGCTCTTTAATAAATGAGGATAGAAAGATGATATTTTCGTTGTTTTTTTAATCGACGTCTTTTCACAAAGTTCAAACCTCGAAGAGATTATCGCAATTAATCCTCTTTAATCTGATAATTTCGCAACTCCAGAAATCAGCAAAGATTAATCATTGGATTATCTTGTAAGTGTGTACAACTTTATTTTACAAATTGAATTTGATAAATTATTTTTATGACGACTTTTAATACGATTAGAATTTCGTTAGTCTCTTAACGTTTATGCAATGATGATTAAGATTTAAAGAATCGTTTTAATATTAATACCTAAATGACCCTTCTTAACCTCTATAATTAAAAAAAATAAAATTAATTGTTTGCATAATATTAATACGTAAAGGAGATAACAGTAATATTTAGAAACTTTATAATAAAAAAGGAAATAAAAGTAATTTTAAGAAAGAAGTGTTCTTTTTTTATATTTAATCGAAACAATGAAATTATTATATTTTCCCATTGAATCGATCGTAAACAATTTTTGCCAAATTTGCAGTTAAATATTTCATAATTTATTTAGTAAATATTTGACAAACCGGAATATTAACTGACCCAAAACATTAAATTTTACGGGGAAATGCGGTGATTGCCAAAAAAAGTAACCTGTGTATTTTAGGTAAAGAAATAAAAGAAATAAAAGTTTTTTTACTAATTTTTATTTTAAATAATTTTTATTTAAAATAATTTTTATTTAAAATAATTTTTATTTTAAATATTTTTTTATTTTAAATAATTTTTATTTAAAATAATTTATTTTACAGAAAATAGGTAACCAAATCGGTGTTTTTTTTTAATAAAATATAATAAAATGTCTTTTTTATTTAAAAACAAATTATTTTACAGAAATAAGTAATCTAATACGTGGCTGGATTTTTGGAACTTCTGCAGTTTATGGACCGTGCTGAAATAACAAGGTTATTATTTAGAAATGTATTCTTAACATGGGGAGGGTGATTTGTTAACTATTCTGTACTTTCACTTAACAATTTAATAAATACATTAATAAATTTGTGAAACTGGAACTCTCGCTAGAAGTTATATTACGGAGAAAGTTTAATAACGTGAACATCAATGTTTGGTGCTGACTTACTTTTAAACTGAGTTGCTTATTCTTCCGGTTTGATAAATATTTTACAACCAGAGAAAATGTTTTTAAGAACAAGAGAAACATTATTGATATGTTTAAGATTATTGAACAAATTGATTCGGTAAAATCTGGTAACAGTCAAAATAAAACCAAAATATCTGAAACGGAAAAACGAAAACAAAATAAAAAAACAAACTGGTATTGACTTATTTTCAGTAGCATTTTTTTAGTTTCTTTTTGTTGTTTGTGTAATTATTGTTTTCTAGCATTAATTATTTTTAACTCACGTCTGTTTGTAAATTGTTGCTTTTCATGCATTGTTTGTTTTTATTGGTATTTTACCATTTTATTGTTCATATTGCTGACAAAATAAATGAAAATAATTTAATTTTGAAATATTTTTTTGTAAATTGTTGCATTTGACGCATTGTTTTTATTGTTTTGGTTTCGATTTTGTTTACGAAAATCTTGGAAGGGTTCACCTTCAAAGCAATTTTTTTCACATTTTTGGAAAACGGTATACTATAGATATTTAGGATAGAATGGAGATAAGAGTCGCTTATTATTAATAGTAAAATGTGTCTCAGCAGGGCTCCCATACTCTCAAACAACTTATTTTATACTTAAATCATTTTTTGTAGTAAAAATAAATGAATCAGATTAAGGTCGCTTATTATTTGCAGTGAAATGTGTTTCTTCAGGTTTTCATTGCTACAAAACAACTTACTTTTTATTCAAAAAAATTAAATATAAAATGTTGGATGCATTAATTCATTGTCTTAAATTGTACTTCTGGCACAAATGTGTTTCATTGCTTTAATAAACTGTTTTTAGTAAAGAAAAACTTTGAACATTCGTTTTACACAAAAAGAAAAACAATAACAGAATTTAGTTAATTTAAAAGCCAAAAATAAAGATGTCAAACATAACTAGTAGATAACATAAAAAGTCGTCTCCCTCAAGATGCGATCGAACATTTTTGTAAACAGAGGAGAGGCTCGAGTAATTAACATTTAATTAATTAAGCTTTTCGAGTCAGCGTTCATAATATTTGTATACCTGTAGAATGTGGAAACTATTATTAATCAATTAAATTTACATTAGATAACATTAAATAACATTATTAGATTAGAGAAGAACGAAATTTCAAGACGAAGCTGCGATTAGAAGTGAAAACGTGGCAAGAATCTTACTTAAATTCATAGATTTCAACAGCCTTATATACCGTTAGTAAACGTCGTTTAGACACATTTACATAATACATTACTTTTAACCTTCAATTAAATTCATATTTACAAATATACACTTATAACTGCTATTATCAAGTTTACATATGTATTTACAATATTTTCCGATGAGGTGATATTAAGAAAAATTATTCATACAATTAATTAAAGCCATTTTCTTCATCAACCAGCGTGTTTTCTGAACCATACTTCAAATGGCGATTATTGTTAAAATTTCAAGTCTTTCTCGGCCTTTTTGCTAAGATCAAAGTGTAGTATCTGTTCCGATGGATACTGAACCACATAGACTGATATTGTATTGGCCTTCGGGTCTCGACTGGTATTGTCTTGACCTTCGGGTCTTCATTTACGCCGGTCTATGGGTCTGTCCTGTGCAGTTCTAGGAGGTCCACCCTCCCAGGCTTCGCCTCCCCTCTTTAGTGACGTCATTGTGAGAGGATTTTTTTCACAGTTTTCATTCATTATTTACATTACGTTGTTAAGAGAATGTTTTCTACTATAAGTTAAAAGTAAACAAGGCGAATCCGAGCCATTAGTAAATCGGTGACCATTTAGGAAAACTAAATTACTGACTCATCCTTCCGGTAAGTCCGGAAGTGACGTCATCGTGAGAGGATTTTTTTTCAGTTTTCATTCATTATTTACATTACGTTGTACCGAGAATGTTTGCTACTATAAGTTAAAAGTAAACAAGGCATATCCGAGCCATTAGTTAATCGGTGACCATTTAGGAAAACTAAATTGCTGACTCATCCTTCCGGTTAGACCGGAAGTGACATCATTTTGAGAAAAAATTTTTTTTTTTTTCTAACTGAAAATATTACTATTTCATGGAGAAGGGTAAAAAAAATGTTTTTTTGGGGGGTGGGGGGGAAATTTTTTTTTTTTTTTCTTTTTCTAACTGAAAATATTACTATTTATGGGGAAGGGTAACAAAAAATTTTTTGGGGGGGTGGAGGGTAAAAAATTTTTTTTTTTTTTCTAACTGAAAATATTACTATTCATGGGGAAGGGTAAGAAAAAAAAAATTGGGGGGGGGGGGTAAAAATTATTATTATTTTTTTTAACTGAAAACATTACTATTCATGGGGAAGGGTAAAAAAAAATTTTTGTGTTGGGGGGGTAAATTTTTTTTTTTCTTTTTCTAACTGAAAATATTACTATTCATGGGGAAGGGTAACAAAAAAAATTTTTTTTTGGGGGGGGGGGTAAACATTTTTTTGTTTTTTCTTTTTTAACTGAAAACATTACTATTCCTGGGAAGGGTAAAAAAAAAATTGGGGTGGAATTTTTTTGTTGCTCTTCGTAACTGAAATTATTACTATTTATGAGGAAGGGAACAAAAGTTTTTCTTTTTTTTCATGTTCAAACTTCAAATATTACTATTCATGGGGAAGAGTACAAAAATAAATTTATGGGGGGGGGGGGGAACTGAAAATATTACTATTACAGAGAAGGGCAACAAATAAATTTGGGGGGGGGTGAACTTTTTTTTAAACTGAAAATATTAGTATTCATGGGGAGGGTGAAAAAAAACTTTTGGAGGGGGTGGGTAAAAAAATGTTTTAAAAACTTTTTATTTGTTTTTAAACTAAAAATATTCTTGGTTAGAAACAAAGAAAATCGATGTCTACCCACCCAAGAAATATGACTGAGTCTACATCGGTTTACTGGTGAGCGTTCATTTCCGACGCGGCAGCCTAGCAAAAATAGTCGACCGTAGGGAGGCTATTTTGGCTAGTCTCTTATATAAAGGGCAGTTGTCTGTATGTCTGTCTGTTTGTTTGTTTGTTTGTATGTGCAGATACTCCTCGATCGAGGTGTGCAAGACCAAGTTTCCTCAGAAACTCACTTGTCCGCACAGTGGAAGCACAGTGGAAGCATCTCTTGGCTTGATGTTACATATGCTATATGTGTTATAATTTCACCAGTGTTGTATTGTGATTGATTTATCTGGATCACTTGTATTTTGAACTTTTATTTTTATTGTGTAATTTACAAAGACCATGAGAAAGATGCTGACATTGTTTAATCAAATCATTAACCTTTCATTTTATGGAAAGAAGATTTGCAAGCTAATCTCAATGTTGCATTCTTTATGATGAATACATACTTCATATTCTTGAGTTTGAAGGTGAAGTGGAAATAAACTATTTGTCTTGAACCTAAAGAATGTTGTATAAGAATAGAAGATATGCTCCATCATTTTTTGTTTACGTCCTATAAAGTTAAAGGTGGCTAATAATGATATTTTCTGCATCTTTATCACATAGGACGTGAAATAATCGAAATAGTAGTATGCAAATACAATGAATACTGAAATTACCAATAAAAACAATTACATGAAAATCCATATATATATGAGAGAGAGACATATGCATACATGTCCATGTGTTGTTGGTAGGGGATACTGTGAGCTCACATATAAGAACAAACTCTTCTACTATATTTTAAATCGGTTTTATGCATTCATCATTTCTCCCACATCAACAAGTGACCATGAATGAGTTAAATAATAAGAAATGCTTTGTCAGCACAAGTAGTTGTGTCTTGCATCTTATTGTCATGTGTGCATCAATACTTCTGCTCGGTTGAGACGTTGTTATCATGGATTGTATTAAATGATTTTTTTGTGTTTTTGTGTCTTTGTGTTCTTGCTTGATGACATTGTTTACATTTTGGAACATTTTTTTTTAATTTTTAAAATTTAATCTATGTAGGTAGGTCAAATATAGTAAGAAAACTATTTTATGATCCAAGTTGAAATATATTGAACAATTCAATTATTGTAATTAATTGTGAAAACATGTTTAAGATAACTTTTCTGAAATTGATTTTTTTATTCACAGATAACCGTTGCAGTGGATAAGAAGAAATAAATTGAATTAATGGCTATACATAATTCTTTATTCTTAGGAGCACTCTACTAATGTAAATATAGCAATTCTTTTAAATGTGTCATCACTTATCAAGGCCAAAAGCTACTGAAGGGTAATGGTTAATGGGATGGACAGATTAAGTTTGGAATGATGACAGCAATTCCTTTTACTTTTGTCAGAAACATTGCTTCGGGTATGTGAGCACAGACAAATTGGAGAAGTGAGTTACTTGCTTTTTTTAAAAAAAATCAAATTTTGCTTTGTATTCAAAAGCGGTACAACTGGTGCATCAAGTCATCCCTAAAA
Source organism: Sepiola atlantica (assembly GCA_963556195.1). Taxonomy (NCBI): domain Eukaryota; kingdom Metazoa; phylum Mollusca; class Cephalopoda; order Sepiida; family Sepiolidae; genus Sepiola; species Sepiola atlantica. Next base: position 153,660,212 of record OY744525.1, read on the forward strand.
TATACACATTACGAATTACATACAATATGAGTTAATAAGTATTTACTTAGAATTCTTTTGAAATATACATCTAAAAACCTAAGGAATTTAAAAAACATATTTATTTAGATGTTTAATGTGAGATGATATATAATTATTTATACAATCAGACAATGACGCAGCAATGAAATCCACAGACCAGAAGCCATAGACTCAGCTTTCACTTTCCTTTGAACTTATTAGTAGAACATATCCTAATTCAGGATTTAAAACCCAAGTCACTTGCATGCGTGGCGAGTACTCTGCCTCCTGGGCCAATATGCCTAATACAAGAAAGTTTTTTTAAAAGATTTCTATAGTGAAAGTGGAAGGAATATTGTCAAGTAACTGAATATTATAAGAATTAAACTTGCAAAAAAATTGAGAGAAATTATTTTTTTATAAATATTTCGAGTTTTTTCCCTAAATCTTATTAGTAAATATTTTATATAAAAAACTGATTTAATATAACTATCAAGATAAAATATTAGGAGAAACCTAATTGCTGTCAAGTGTATCGATCATTTACAGAAAATTCAAATTTAAAAAGACGTGCAGACACACTGGTGAGAAACTTTATTAACGTCAAGTGTGTGCATCGTTATTTTCACTGATGGCAAATTTGAAATTTCACTTGAAAAGATTAACTGGAGAAAAATCCTATTCTTGTAAAGAATGTGGATCATCATTTTCACTGAATGAATCTTTGAAAGTTCACATGCGAACCCACACTAGGAAGAAACCTTATTCTTGTGATGTGTGTGGATCATCATTTTCCCGAAAACATCATATGATGGTTCACATGCGAACACACACTGGAGAGAAACCTTATTCTTGTGTAGTGTGTGGATCATCATTTTCTCGAAAAGATTATATGATGGTTCACATGCAAACACACACTGGAGAGAAACCTTATTCTTGTGACGTGTGTCGATCATCATTTTTCCGGAAACATTATATGATGGTTCACATGCGAACACACACTGGAGAGAAACCTTATTCTTGTGTAGTGTGTGGATCATCATTTTCTCGAAAAGATGATATGATGGTTCACATGAGAACACACACTGGAGAGAAACCGTATTCTTGTGTAGTGTGTCGATCATCATTTTCCCGAAAAGATAATATGATGGTTCACATGCGAACACACACTGGAGAGAAACCTTATTCTTGTGAATATTGTGGATCATCATTTCCACGGAAAGGTGCTTTGAAAGTTCACGTGCGAACACACACTGGAGAGAAACCTTATTCTTGTGTAATGTGTCGATCATCATTTTCAGAAAAAGGACATTTGAAACGTCACATGCGAACACACACTGGGGAGAAACTTTATTCTTGTGAAGTGTGTGGATCATCATTTCCACAGAAAGAGACTTTGAAAGTTCACATGCAAACACACACTGGAAAGAGACTTTCTTGTAAAGTCTGTGGGACAGCGTTTTCAGGAAATTATGATTTAAAAAGGCATATGCGAACACATCACGTCGGGGTCACCACTGGTGTGCTGTCTCCTCAGGCCATCCAGCGCGTCCCTCTGATTGCGAATGAGGGTACCCCTCTTTTTGAGGGTAGCTTTGAATAACCAATAAAAAGCCGTGGACAAAGAGGAAGAAAAACATGAAAAGATGAATAAATCAAAATCTACAAACTGGCAGGCCGGCACCCAGGATAAAAAGGGCCCCTCAACTCGTTTATGCACCAGGCGGGAAGAGGTATGCAATGGTACAAACCTTTTTTCCTCTGAAAATGTCAGTATGGACATGTCAGAGACAAGACAGGGACAGCCACCAGGCCTTGATGAAAAAGACCCTGGCACCCAGACTCCACCACAAGCAACGACTAAAACAAGGAATACAAGGGGCCTAAAATCCCAAAAGTGGTCAGTTGCCCAAAAAAGGACTTTACTGCACTGCTACCATTACTCGATGTTCGAGAAATGGAGTAGGAGCTCAAACGAGATTCTTGCCGAGAGAATAAGAACGTCTGACCTTCCTGAAGATAAAAAAAACACCCCAGTTTCCAATCTGCGCTCCTTAGTGTCCCAAGTGGGTAAATACTTAACACCTGAGGAGATCTCCAGCATAAAAACTGATGCCCTGAAGGACGCAGAAAAGGACTATTTACCACAACAAGCAGAGGAATCCCAGTGGAGACTGGAAAACAAATGGAACAAAGAGGAAAAATGGACACTAATATGGTCCATGGCATATGCGAGAACAAAACACGAAAAACAGAAAGAAATAACAAGAGCATGGAAAGAAATTTTCTTTCACTACCACCCAGCAAAACGCAATGTCCCCTCTAAGAAACTTAGTATGCAGCGCTACAACAGTCTCAAATGGGACTTCAGTGAAACAGAACTTAATTCCATGGGACTGGATGTAGCAGCACTTATAACAAATAACATCAGCCCCCTTCATAACCCTATAACAGTTCCCACCAGTAACAAAAAAATACAAAACCCAAATATATCTAGGGAAGTAAGATCGGCAGATGGTGACACTCCAGAACTGCCCCCTAGAATAGACCCTCTACATCTGCAAGCTACAGATAGATTAACAATATCCCCAACAACAGTCCCAACACAAACACACCTCCCAATACCAGCACACCCACATAACTATTCAAAAACACACCCTAAACAAAATCCCAAAGCCAAACAAAAGCCTAGGGAAACTCTCACACCACAAAACTCTGCACTAAATACTCCACCTGCATTATCCCCAGAACTAAGCCCACCTCCACCACCACCATCTCCACCCTTTGAGCCAGATGAGTAACAATTGGCAGTTGAGGAGAACCTCAGTAACACCATTGAGGAGGTCAAGTCCATGGGACTAGAGAACCGACCACAACTGTCAAAAATAAAACCCTACAGAACCACCAAAGCTCTCATCACTAAAGTCAACACTGCACTGCAGAGACTGGTACCAGATGCAGTGTCGCTCACGGAACTCAACCAGATCACATATGCAGCTGGGCTTTATATCGATAGGATAACATTCCCTCAAAAGAATGTTAAAAAGCGATTTAATCCCAGAGCTTCCAAAACTACACCTGAATGGAAGCTCAAGCTGCAAAAAGAATTAAACCTCCATCGGAAAGAAATGAGCCAAATAAAACAGTTCCTCGCAGCTCCCACAACAGAAGGGAGACTGAAAAACACCATCAGCAGACTCCATGCAAAGTACCACACCACCAGCAGTGAGGAACTAAACAACGTTGTCAGGGAGCTGGAAGGCAAGATACCAGCACTTGCTAAAAGAATAAAAACCGAGGAAAATAAGAAGAAGGCCCAGTCCCAGAACAAACAGTTTGAAGCAAACCCTAGAGTGTTCTATAGAACTCTAATAAGGGATACCATTACTGTAGAAAAACCACCTGAAGAACAAGACCTGGAGAACTACTGGCGACCCCTGTTTGAGTGTGAGGGAGTATACAACCAAGAGGCCCAGTGGATTGGAGACATACAGAGGATAAATGAGACCAAGCCCACAATGCCGGAGCCAGTAATTACAACAGAAGCGACTAAAAAAAAACTAGCTCTGTTTGCTAACCACAAGAAACCTGGCATTGACAATGTCTCCAGTTTTTGGTTAAAGCAGTTGACTGCACTCCATGGCCACTACAGTAAATGCTTCAACAGACTACTGAGGGGTGAAGAGGCAACACCACCATGGCTCACTAAGGGAGACACAAGCCTCATACCCAAAACAAAAGAGACACAATACCCAAATAAATACAGACCCATATGCTGTCTCAGTACCACCTACAAGCTCTTTACTGGCCTGGTAGCCGATAGCATCTACGACCATCTCTCCTCTGGGAACTACCTAGAAGATCAACAAGCTGGCTGTAGGAGACGATGCTTTGGTACCAAGGACCAGTTATTGATTGACAAAACAATTTTAGAGGATTGTAGGAAGCGGCATAGAAACCTGAGCATGGCATGGATTGATTACCAGAAGGCCTATGACAGCGTGCCCCACTCATGGCTACTACAGTGCCTTGACCTGTATAATATCAGTCCAATAATTAAAAAAACAATGACAGCCCACATAAAAATGTGGCAAACCAACATCTCACTAAGCCACAGCCATGGAAAGATTACCATCCCTAACATTAATATCAGAAGGGGAATCTTCCAAGGTGACAGCCTATCCCCGTTGCTCTTCTGCATGGCAATAGACCCACTTAGTAAGCTTCTCAACAACAGGGGAGAGGCCTACAACCTGGGCCAGGGACGCCAGAGAGATCCATCCAAGAAAATCAACCACCTTCTCTTCATGGATGACCTTAAGCTGTATGCAAGCTCTGACACTGAATTGCAGCAGCTCCTGCAGGTTGTGCACACCTTTTCCAAAGACATTGGAATGAAATTTGGCTTGGATAAATGCGCCAAGTGCTCCCTCAGGGCTGGGAAAAAGATTCAGACAGACAATCTACAGCTAGATGAGGAAAATGAGATACGAGATCTCGAAGAGCAGGAGTCCTATAAATACCTTGGCATTGAGGAAAATGACACCATCCAACATGCCAGGATGAGAGAGAAAATTGGCAGAGAGTATGTACGCCGTGTCAGAAAGATCTGCAAAACACAGCTTACAAACAAAAATAAAATAACTGCCATTAACCAACTTGCAATGCCAGTAATTACGTACAGCTTTGGCATCATTGATTGGCCTCAACAAACCATCAACAGGCTAGATGTAAAGACTCGAAAAATGTTAACCCTCCATAGGGTCATCTATAGAAATCAGTGTCTGCCAAGACTGTACTTGCCCAGAAGAGAGGGAGGATTGGGTCTATCAGAGATAAACCACCAGCACAGAGCCACTATTGTCAGCATTGGCCAGTACCTAAGAAGCTCCTTAAACCCCAGCCTAGCAATGGTACGTGAACACCAAGATTCAAGAGCCAGCAAAACAAATTCCATCACAAAGTTGGCCAAGCATTTTGGACAAGGCTGTCATATAGATGAGGCAGAAACACAAAGCAATCCTGCCACAGAGATAGCCCAAAAGAGCCGCAAGAGATACACCCAGACTTTTAAGAACAGGTGCATTGATGAGTGGTCAGAACAGAAACGTGCCACATACTTCCTCGATGAACTATCCAAGGACTATATTGATAAGGAAGGGTCCTTGGACTGGCTAAGAAGGGGAGCGCTCCACTACGACCAGGAGAGGCTTATAATGGCCGCACAAGACCAGGGCCTGATGACAAATGCGTTTAAAAAGATGGCTGGTCTCAGTCAGGACAACAAGTGCAGGTTTTGCCACACTGAAGTGGAGAGTGTGAGCCACCTGATATCGAGTTGCAAAATCATGTTGGCAGATGGCTCCTATACAACACGACATAATGGAGTGTGCAGGTACCTCCACTGGACCATCTGTAAGAAACTGAATATCAGATGTAGCAGCAGGCACTGGGAACATCTACCTGAGAGAACTGTGGGGAATGAGACATACACCATCCATTATGACCATGAAATCCCCACAGCTACCTATCTGGAAAACGCAGCTGTCAAACCTGACATTGTAATATGGAACAAGAGAGAGAGAGTGGCAACTTTGGTTGAGGTCAGTGTCCCTAATGATGGGGGCCTAAATAGAGCTGAAAGGGAGAAAATAACAAAATATCAGGGTCTAATGTATGATATGAAAAGAAACTGGAACCTCAAAGAGATCTCTATCATTCCAGTTATCATAGGAGCCACTGGACTCATGAAGAAGAACTTGAAAAAGTATTTAGCAAGTATACCTGGTGAACCAAGTGCAAGAGAAATCCAGACAACTGCACTCAAGGGAACGGCCAGAATCCTGAAAAGAGCTCTCGGTTGGAGTCTGTAAATAGCGGGTGATCGTATGGCATTTGGAAGAATGCCCCGTCCCCAGCAAATGAATGAAAATAAAAATAAAAAAAAAAGAGAGAAACCTCATCCTTGTAAAGTCTGTGGGATAGCATTTTCAAGAAATGATAATTTAAAAACACATATGCAGAGACATACTGGAGAAGACGGATGAAGAAGAACTTCAAAAAGTATTTAGCAACTAAGAGTACTCCACACAACTGCACTCAAGACAACAGCCAAAATCCTGAAAAAAGCTTTCGGTTGGAGTCTGTAAATAGCGTGTGATCGTATGGCATTTGGAAGAATTCTCCGTCTCCAGAAAATGTATGAAAAAAAAAATTGTAAAAAAAGAGAGAAACCTTATTCTTGTGTTGTGTGATTGAAAGTTCACATGCGAACTCACACTGCATGAGGTTGAAATACCAACCGAAACCGCAACAGAGATAGCCCAAAATAGTTGTAAAAATACACTGAAACATTCAAAAATAGAAGCAGAACAAAAACGTGCCACCCACTTTCTAGATGAGATATCTAAAGAGTATATTGACTGGTTTAAAAGACGAGCCCTCCATTATGATCAGGAAAGACTATAATGGTGGCCCAAGACCGAGGCCTTATGACTAATGCATTTAAAAAGATGACAGGACTTATTAATGATAGCAAGTGCAGATTTAGCCACACAGAGGTGGAGAGTGTGAATCACTTAATATCAAGCTACAAATTTATGTTAGCAGATAGCAGCTACACAACACGCCATGATGGTGTGTGCAAATACATACAAGCACAAATAAGATCCTCTCAGTACGGCTATACACTTGCTCATACAAGGAATAGTGCATCTTCTCCTAGTGATGTAACCTCAAGTAACACAACTGTGATAGACAAGCGTATGGTTGCAAGGAGACACGGACAACTTGAATAGGATTAATCAAATATATTTATTTACCCCAAAGCAAAGATCGTTCTTTTTATTCTTAATTCCTTGATGACGACGGCGACGGTTAAGTTGTTTATCTTAATTCCTTGATGACGACGGCGATGGCGACGGTTAAGTTGTTATCTTATTTCTACGTGTTCACTCGTTGGTCGCTAGCTGGGGAAAAGATGGCGGCTACCTCCCACTAGCGCCAAGCCCCTTTTTCATGTTTTCCTTTTTTGTAGCTCTCCGGAAACGGTGAACGCTCAGCATGTCGCTGTCCAACATTAGTTCCGGATAGAGTGAGATCTGTTATATAACAAATGCCCCCTCAGATCTCAATCAGGTTTGTGAACTAGTCCGTGGGATATCCTCAGTTCATGACAAAGTCCTTGAAGCGTGCAGGTAGTCGTCCTCTCGTCATTCTCGCTGGTAGCGGAGTACTGTCTGTATTGCCCTCTTGTAATGTTGTAGGGTGTATGTCGTGAGTTGGATCTGGGTCCCTTGGTGACTGCGGTTCGACGTGATTTTTGTGGTTGGTACATGGTGAGAGGGGTAAGGGTGTGTTGCATAGGTGTGGTGGTCGAGGGGCCAGTTGTCTGATATGTGCGCGGTGGATCCAGGCTGTATCACCCTTTTCATCTTGCACCTGGCACATCACATCATTTGACTTTGTGACCGTGAAATTCCCCACCCAAGGTAGATGAGATGCTCGGGCCGGTCCTGATTGTGGCCGATGAAGTAAGACCCTGTCACCCACTTGTATTGAGTCTTTGCAAGTAGGATTATATGCATTCCTCTCAAGTTTGTGGTCAGCCTCGTCGTTGGCCAGAGTGACATGGTGGTGAACCTGCCTCAGCAGAGCATTGATCTCCATGCCATATGCCCCCGGATCGTCGCTTCTGATTTGTTTATTGTGAAACATAGGCAAACCAATGTTGGGATGACGACCAGTGATTGCGTAATGGGGGGAGACACCGGTAGCGCTATTGACCGTGGCGTTCATGGACGAGACCACAGATCCCAGGACGTCAGTCCACTCGCAATTTCTGTCCTCGCATAGCATATATAGCGCGTTTTTCATCGTTCGATGTTGTCGCTCGATGTTGCCTGAGCTCTGTGGTCTCCACGGACAGTGGAGTTCCTGCGTGATAGCCAACTGGTCGCAGAATCGTCTGTACACTTCTCCCGTGAAGTGTGTGCCACGGTCAGATGAAACAATCCGTGGAATCTCCCTGTGTCGAAGGAAGAATTGATACAACCCACGGGCTGCGTCAATGGCATGGTCCCTTGCGCATGGTATGGCCGTGAAGTACCGACTAAAGCTGTCCAAAATTGTCAGGATGTAACGTTTTCCTTTCGAGTTTGGCATTGTCACAAAGTCTATGAAGACCAACTCAAATGGTTTCTTTCCGCGTTTGCAGTGACCCATGGGCCAGTGGGTGCGTTTGCCATAGTTCCCTTTGCATTTTGCGCATGTTACGCAAGAGTCAACGTAGGCCTTGATGTCGCGGTTCTTGAACTCCCACCAATAACTGGACATGAGTTCTTGCATGCGCGTGATGCCCGAGTGATTGGTGCCTTCATGTGCCTGCGAGAGGTATCTGGCACGAAGTTTATACGGCACAACCAGTTTGGGGGAGTTGTTGCTGTTCCGAATCATCAAAACGGAGGTGCCTGGCTCCAGAAAAAATTGTTGGAAGTGTCTATTGAAGAGCGTAGCACAGTGATCGTCGGGATCAATATGTGGTTTATCCGGTGAGGGTGACTGGAGGGCACTGATGATCTTCGCTAATGTTTCATCCTTCTGTTGTTCTTCTGCAATGCCCAAGTGATTGCAGATTCTCTCTGTAGGGATGGAGGATGACGAATGATATGCAAAGAACGCATTGCTGATGTGTTCTTGTGCACGGGTGCCTTGTGGTGAGTGAGTCTTAGGAATCAACCGTAAACCGTTAAGTTCGCTGAGGCACCAAGACGGTATATACATGCGTAAAACTGACCCACTTAGCTCGAAAGTCTGGCCTGCTGGGGTCGGGTCATACAGAGTTTTGGCCTTCTTCTGCCCGCAACCCCTACTGAGCATGTCAGCCCAAATGTTCGATTCGCCCTCGATGTATTCGAGAACAAAATCGTAGCACGAAATTTCTTCTTGCCATCTCCGTATTTTGGCATTATTAAATACCCGTTGATCCAGATACGTCAATGACCTGTGGTCGGTGAAAAGAACAAAGGGGCGGTTTCGGAGAAAATAATCAAACTTAATTATCGCCCACTTGATAGCGTAGGCCTCCCGTTCCGTCGTGGACCAGTTCTGTTCCGTGGGGTTGAATGCATGTGAAGCAACAGCTATGATATTCTTCTTCCCGTTGTCAGCTTCTTGCATTAGGATCGCACCACATGCGACATCGCTAGCGTCGGTGGTGAGTGTGAACAGCTTTGAAAAATCCGGGAATGAAATGATTGGTGTAGAGGCAAGCCGTTCTTTGATTCTTCTGAAGGCTTTGTCGGCACTCTCAGTCCAGAGAAAAGGTTTATTGGCCCTGTTGAGGTCATGAATGGGAGACATGAGTTTTGAAAATGTGTCCAATCGGATTTGTTCCTGCAAGCGCGTTTCAAGGAATTGCCTAATCCATACCAACCGCCCGATAAGGCTTTGTAGTTCCTTTTTTGAAGTTGGGGGCTTCATTTCTCGGATAGCCCGAACGTATTCAGGATCAGGCTTGAAACCGTCACTGGTTATAATGCGTCCGAGGAATTTTGCCTCAGGTGCAAGAAATGAGCATTTTTCCGGGTTTAGCTTGAGACCAAAATTCCGGAGGGCGGTAAAAAGCTGTTCCAGAGCGAATATGTATTCATTGAATGTTCTTGCATGTACCAAGTTGTCGTCGATGTACGACGAGATGTTATCGCGTGAACTGACTGTGGCTAAAGCTTCCGCTACGCAACGTGAAAAGATCTGTCCGGCAGAGGTAAGACCGAAGGCCAGGCGAGTGTACTGATAGCACTGGTCCTTCCATGTAAACGCGGTTTTGTGACGGTCCTGCTGGTCGATTTCGATTTGCCAGTAGCCGCTACGAAGATCCAGAGAAGCAAAGTAGGTGTTGCCCCTGCCGATCTTGTGAAATAGATGGTCTATCCTCGGTATTGGGTAAGGGTCCAGATCGACTAAGACCTTGTTCAGTGTTCTCTTGAAATTAGCCACTACGCGAACTGAACCGTTTTTCTTGCGCACAGCGAACACTGGGCTGTTAAAGCCCCTGGGGTCACTGCATTTTTCGATGACGCCTTCATTCGCCATGCGTCTAATTTCGTTATCGACATCGGCTTCCAAGGCCTGGGCGATCGGGTGTTGCTTCTGACTGCGGGATTGGCCGTTGGTCGGTATCCGGATGGGCCGGATGAACGTCCCTGGTTTGTTGTCATTCGAGCCGATGATGTCAGCGAATTTGATAAGAAGGTTCGCCGTATCCTCCAATTCGTCCCGGTTTGGGTGATTCGGCAGCGATAGCCCAGTGTTCTGCTTCAGCCAAGTTAATTTATCTTCCAGTGTCTGGGCGTTGGGTTGAGGTTCCGACTTGAGACTCTGGAATACAGCAGTTTGGGGTTCACATGCAGGAAGGTGGGTCGACGATGTCGGCGGCGCGATGGTCGCGGCGTGTGATAAGTAACCTGAGGGAAATGTGCGCCTGAATTTTACCGTGGAATTTTGGTTGTCAATTATATATGAGCTGAGCGTGCTGTGACGCAGGATATTCTGGCCGATCAGGATTGGTGTGTTTTGGGTTGAAACAAGCACGTTCACTTTTTTGAACGTGGGGGAATTGTGGTTGCCAATCGTGACGTCACATGTCAGTTCACCCAGGGCGGCTATGCTCCCATTGATACCCTTCACCCGAATATCAGTGCGGGTCATATATTTTTCAGCTTCCTTGGGAAGCTGGGACAGCGGTATGATGCACGTGGAGCATCCTGAGTCTAACATCGCGATGCCGGAGAAGTACACACCGTCAATATTGAATGAGGATTGGACGAGCGGTGAATGGTGGTTAGGTCCTTGAAAATTGAAGACGTGATGGCTGATGTGAGGGTCGGGCGAACGAAGCATCACATCTCGTCCTGCCCGAACGGAAAATCCTGTGTTATGAATGTCTGGTCATCATCCATTGCAGCGATATGAGCCTGTGCTTGGGTGCGAGGCGGGTGGCGGAATGGGCAATTGTGCCCGCGAAAGCAGGGTCGACCCCCGAGGTAATTCCGGCATAACGGGGTCTGTGAATTGTGCTGGCAACCTTTGCGACCTCGCGGACGGTCTTGCTTCGGATGTTGGTTGACGGGGCCTCTCTGGTGTGGCTGCCTACTGAGTTGGGGTGACAGGGTCGTTCTGAGTGACGCCTCATCCTGGTAAGACTGCTGTGATTTCTGTGTATAGTAGGCTTCTTGTGGTGAGGAGACGTCAGATTTTACACCACGATCGATGTATCGCTGGGCCTCGCAAGCTATGCCGATCGCATTGTAATGATTGTCCATCGTCTTTACTAGGTGAGTGTAAATATTTGGAGTCCAGGTTTTCACCTTTTCGCTCATCAGCATCGCGCCTATTATGGAAACCAGACCGTCCACTGTCAGGTCTGTCTTTTTATCCTTTTTGAATTTCGTTTTAATGTGGACGGCAGCATCTCTCAAAGTGTTCTCCAGGCGAGATGCGAAGTCTGGTAATTTTTCGCCGTCTATTCGCTCCAAGTCCCAGGCTCGGCTAAGGTGCTGGAAGCTCGTCATCTGGCTGCCGTGGGCCGCTTGCAAGTACTCCTTTAGTTCCTCAAAAGTGGACGAGTCTGACTTTGAATCCACCATCTGCTGAAAGATACCCTGGTCAAGTAAATCTTTCGCGGATTTGACGAACTCGCCTTCTAGGCTGGGATATCTCTCCAATTCCGGTGCGACGTGGATGGTATAAGCTTTGTTCAGCGCCGTGATGAATTGGTTCACGTCAAAGATCGTTCTTTTTATTCTTAATTCCTTGATGACGACGGCGACAGCGACGGTTAAGTTGTTTATCTTAATTCCTTGATGACGACGGCGATGGCGACGGTTAAGTTGTTATCTTATTTCTACGTGTTCACTCGTTGGTCGCTAGCTGGGGAAAAGATGGCGGCTACCTCCCACTAGCGCCAAGCCCCTTTTTCATGTTTTCCTTTTTTGTAGCTCTCCGGAAACGGTGAACGCTCAGCATGTCGCTGTCCAACATTAGTTCCGGATAGAGTGAGATCTGTTATATAACACAACGAAGCTGGATACTCCACCAGACTAGATGAATTCTTGTCCTGGAATCCTTTAAGACCAACAGACCACAAGAAAGATATACTATGTCATACTTGACTGGTTAGTTGGGGAGAGACTACATTTATTATTCTTAACTTTTTTACTAACTCAGTGTTTGAGAAATAAAGGAGAATTTTAATAGAATATTCGGGTCTCATATAGAGATACAGTTTTAGCCCCAGGAAGAGGCCCTTTGATTTCTGAGAACTTCGACTGAAGTAAAATTAAACATTCAGAGAAGGCCATCAATCCAGACATTGTAATCTGGAACAAACAGGGAAAAAACTGCTCTCATCATTGATATAACCGTCCCAAATGACTATGGTCTCAATAGAGCCGAACGGGGAAAAAATAATAAAATACCAAGATCTCAAAAATAATTTTAAAATAACATGGTCCCTCGATGAAACAAACATCATACCGGTTGTAGTAGGGCAACGGGTCTAGTGAAAAAAAATCTAAGAAAATACTTAGGAACAATCCCGGGAAGACCAAACTGTAGGGAAGTACAAATAGCAGCCCTAAAAGGAACAACATCTATCCTTAAGAGAGACCTCGGATATAAATTTTACTTATAGGGAAATTAAGTGTTAGCCTTAAAAATATGTCCCTTGATCTCTTTAGATAAACTAAATTAAAATGATAAAAAAGAGATAAACCGTGCAACTTTTGGGGCAGCATGGTTCATGCAATCAAAACTTGTACCCCAACACCAAGAAAGAAAAGAATAGGGAAACTTGAAGAGCAAAGCTTACGAGCCAGCCTGGAAGAGGAAACTCCAACAAAAGATTGATAATCTGAGAAAAGAAACCGCTCAAATATCTACCTTTCTGTCATGTAAACACCCAGGCGAAAAATTGAAAAAGAAGGTGAAGTAACTTAAAACCAAGTATTCCCTTCAAAACTTACCGCAGCTTAGAGCTAAGATAGCAGAACATCAAGCTGAAATAAAAGCCTTAGCTGCACAAATAAAAAACAAAACTAAAAAATATGAGTCAAAAAGAATAAATCAACTCTTTGCGACTAATCTTAGGATGGTGTATCGGAGCCTCATAGGAGACAAAATAAAAGTGCACTCTCTGCCTACCCAACAAGAAGTGGAAAACTACTGGATGCCACTCTATGAGGACCCCAAACAACATCAGGAAAAAGAATGGATCAACACCATTAAAGAGGATAACAAGGAGAAACCAAAGATGTCACCCATGGAAATTACCAAAGAAGTTGTCTGCAGGAAAGTAGCCCAGTACAGTAACTTCAAGACCCCAGGAATTGACAATATCCCAAATTTCTGGCTAAAAAAACTGACAACACTTCACCATCACGATGCCAAGGCGTTAAATAGAATCATCAGTGGTGATGAGGAGCCACCGGAATGGCTTACTGTAGGCAACACGTCCCTTATTCCCAAAAGTGAGGAGACCCATTTGGTTAACAAATACAGGCCTATCTGCTGCCTAACAACAACCTACAAGCTGCTAACAGGGATTATTGCTGATGCAACATATGAACATCTAGCTGCCGGCGACTACCTTGAAAGTTAGCAGAAGGGATGTACCAGGAAAAGACTTGGAACAAAAGACCAACTCCTTGTAAACAGAACAATCCTGGAGGACTGTAAAAAGAGGCAGAGAAACCTCTCAATGACCTGGATTGATTACAAAAAGGCCTTTGATAGTATACCTCACTCCTGGATACTCCGCTGTCTGAACTTGTACAATGTCCATGAAGATATTAGGTCATTCCTCCAAATGCAAATAAACCAGATGGTGCACATCAATCACACTTCACCATATGGAAGGAAAAATTCAGACTCCAAACATAAAGATTCAATGAGGAATAATCGAAGGAGACAGCCTCTCACCGGTTCTCTTTTGCCTCACAATGGATCCACTGAGTAAGCTACTTAAACGATCCAATGCGGGATACAACCTTAGCAGAGGCAGAAAGAAGGATGAAAATAAAAGCATAAATCATCTCTTTATGGACGATCTCAAACTCTATGCAGAATCTGAGAGACAACTCGTCTCTCTGATAGAAATTGTAAAAAGTTACACAGAAGACATCTGCATGGCGTTTGGATTCGAAAAATGTGCTAAATGCACAATAAAGAAAAGGAAAAAGACAGCATCAGAACATCTTAATATTAACACTGGATCTATTGAAGACCTAGGACAAGATGCTGTCTATAAATACCTTGTAGTAGAGGAGAATGAGACGCTTGAGCACGGAAATATGAGAAAGAAGGTACAGGGAGAATATATAAAGCGCCTGAAAAAATCCTCACATCAGAACTCTCATAAAAAATAAAGTAACTGCCATGCACCAACTTGCAATACCTTTCGTTTCCTACGGGTTCAGCATTAGCGATTGGCCACAAGGCTACGTCAATAACATGGATACAAAAACTCGGAAAATGCTTTCCCTAAACAAAGTCATTTACCGACATCAGTGTATGGACAGGCTATACTTACCATGAAGAGAAGGTGGTTTGGGCCTCATTGAGATCAACCATGCCTACCGAGCCTCAATGGTCAGTGTGGGACAATGTATAAAGAGCTGCTGTGATCAAAAAATGAAAATGGTGAATGAACATCACACCAAATACCTTCCTCAGAAGACCTCAACAACGAAACTAGCCGATAATTTCAGTGGAAACACACTGGAGAACACTAGCAAAGATTATAACAACCCAGCAACCCTGATTGCGCGCAAGAAGAGGGAGGAGTACAGAAAAAAGGAGCTGAAGACAAGACTAGAAGGATGGCGAAATAATAAAAGAGCAGCCAAGTTCATTAAAGAGCTATATCGACAAGGAGGCTTCACTACAATGGCTCAAGAGGTGCACCTTCCCGTTCGACGAGGAACGGATACTAATAGCTGCACAAGACCAATGACTATTTACGAATGTATTTAAGAAAATTGCTGGTCTACAAAAAACTGACCAGTGCAGGTTCGGCCATTGAAAGTCCAAGCCACCTAATGTCTGGATGCAAGATCCTTTTGGCTGATGGTCATTACACTGCCCGCCACAACAAAGTATGTAGATACCTAAATTAAAAGATCTGCGGAGAGATGCAGCTAGAAAGATCACTGGACATCTGGGAACATTAACCCTCATTTATAATATCGAATGGAAAAGTGACAGTATTCTATGATCAAGACATACAGGTGGGCAGATACATAAAAGACAGGGCCATCAAACCAGACATTGTCATCTGGAACAAGCTGAAAAAAACTGCTCTCATCATTGATGTAACCATCCCAAACGACCATGGTCTCAATAGAGCCGAATGGGAACAAATAAACAAATACCAAGACCTCAAAAATGACTTTAAAATAACATGGTCCTACAAGGAAATAAACATCATACTGGTTGTATTGGAGGCAACTGGTCTTGTGGAAAAAATCTAAGAAAATACTTAGACGCAATCTTCGAAAGACCAAATTGTAGGGAAGTACAGATAGCAGCCCTAGAAGGAACAACATCTGTCTTTAAGAGAGCCCTCTGATATAAGTTTTACTCGTAGGGAAATCAAGTTTTAGCCTCAAGAGGGGGCCCATCGATCCTTTTAAATAACCTGAATTAAAATGATAAAAAAGGGAGAAAACATATTCATTGTTAAATTTGTGGTAAATCATTTTATACCAAACTTGCACTAAATGTATACATGTGTACCCACACTCATGAGAAACCTTATTCTTGTAAAGTTTCTGGGAAATTTGTGGTAAATAAAGTGTGAATTAAAAGTGCACATGCATACCCACACTGGAGAGCAAGTATACCTGCTGAACCAAGTGCAAGAGAAATCTGTATAACTGCACTCAAAAGAACAGCCAGAATCCTGAAAAGAGCTCTCGGTTGGAGTCTGTAAATAGCAGGTGATTGTATGGCCTTTGGAAGAATGCTTCGTCCCCAGCAAATGAAAGTAAAAAAAAAAGAAATGTTATTCTTGGAGCGTCTGAAATAGCCGGTGAATGCCTGGCATCCGGTAGGATGCCCCATCTCCAGCAAAAACAGAAAGATGAGAAAAATAAAAAAGGGAGAAACCTTTTTTTATTTTGTCATATTTGTGGTAAATCATTAATAAAAGTAATAATGTTAAAAGATATCTGCAAATCCACACTAGGGAGATCCCAACAAACTCGATCAATAAGAAAAGTAAGAAATAAACAGAAAAGAGACAAAAAACAAGGATGGAAACAACATAAGAGAGCAGGGAAGTTTCTTAACCAAGAATATATAAACTTCACTCCAATAGCAAAAAAATGATAGACTTCTATTGGATGAAAATGACTTATTATAACTGGACAAAACCAATGCTTACTCAGAAGAGCATGAACTGTCACCAATAACATCAGATGGAAAGGTGAGAATGTTTTATAACAAAGACATACAGGCAGGGTAATATATAAGAGCAATGTCCTTAAGCCAGACATTGTTATATAGACAAACCTGATATATAGACAAACCGTTTCAACTGACTTTTGCTTCAATAGAGCTGAATACAAAAAGATAATGAAATACCAGTATCTGAAGAATGATTTAAAAACAACATGGTCTCTGAAAGAAATAAACATTATACCGGTTGTTGTACAAGCAACTGGGGTAATGAAAAAGTTCCAAAGTAATACTTAGAAACAATCCTTGGAAGACCATGATGTAGCATAATAGAGATAGCAGCCATAAAAGTTTCTACAACTTCCCTTAAAAAAGCCTTCGGATTTAAATCGAAACAAAACCAATTGTTAGCTCAAGGAAGGAGTCCATTGATTTTCTTAAAGTAACTGAAGTAAAAAACAGAGGGAAAAGCTTTATTCTTGTGAAATTTCTGGGACATCATTTACAACAAAACCTGAAGTAAAAATACACATGTGTACCCACATTGTGGAGAAAACTTATTCTTGTGGAACCTTATTTCATGTGGAGAAACTTTATTCTTGTGAAATTTGTAGTAAATCATTTACTAAAAGTTACAATGTTAAAATACACATGCGAGCTCATACTGGCAAGAAACCTTATTCATGTGAAAGTTATGGTAAATAATTAACAAAAAGTTTTCATTTAAAATACACATGGAAACCCACACATTTAATTTTCTAATATCTATGTATCTCAAGTGTTAGTTTAAGGAAGGGGCCACTTGATTTCTGAGAACTTCGCCTGAAGTAAAACGAAACGAAGGAAAATATAAAATACCGGCTATTAACCAGATTGCAATTCCGGTCATTTCATATGGTCTTGGTATTATTCATTGGCCACAACGTAACATCAATAGGCTCAATACAAAAACCATAAAAGACAGAGCCATCAAGCCAGACATTGTTATCTGGAAAAACCCTCAAACGACTGCTCTTATTATAGATGTAACCTCCTGAATGACTATGGCCTCAACAGAGCCGAATGCAAGATCACCAAATATCAGGACCTCAAGAATGACTTAAAAGCAGCATGGTCTCTAAAGTAAATAAACCTAATACCGGTTGCGCTAAGCACAACTGGCTTAATAAAAAAAAAACAATTAAAAATACTTAGACACAATTCCCGGGAGACCAAGCTGTAACGAAATAAAGATATCAGCCCATGAAAGGGACAACGTCTATCTTTAAAAGAGCCCTCAAATATGAATATAAATCGTAAGGAAATAGAGTTTAGCTCCAGGAAGGATCCCCTTGATTTCTTTAAACTAATTGACATGAAATTTGAAAAAGATAGAGAGAAATTGAATGCATACTGGAGAGAATCTTAATGCCTACATTTTCCTTGGGTGTCTAAGGTCTCTCTGTAAAGGCGTTTGTCAGGACAACCTGACATGGGGATATTTTCCCCTACAAGTAAACTCTGAATAAATATTCAAAATACCATAGTATTCGCAGCACAAATATGGCTTATATGAGAAATGGTGCTTCTCCGATTGATTTTGCCTATAGTAACTGCACTAAGCTTGATATTCCACCTGACAAGATTAATTCTTGTCCTTGAATCCGGTAAGACCAAGAAACAACAAGCAAGATATAATATAACATAGTTTAATGGTCAATTTGAAAGAGGAAAAATTAATGTTCCTAACTTCTTTACAAACTCAACAGTTGACAAGTAAAATCTTTGAAGTGCAAATAAGATTTCCTGGTCGTATGAAACTAATTGTGCAACATCTATTTATGGTACCACAACTATTTAACATGGGAGGTTACGATGTTAAGTGGATAACACGGACTGATGACCTAGGTATTTCAAGTTTGAATCCACAGTACCACTTTCACTCAGGGATGTTTACAACCTTCATGGGATTCTTCCCGTAAGTACCTGATGTCTTTCTAGAAAGAATTCTAACTCGAAAAATATTGGGCAAACCAATGCCAACACTAGAATCATCTGATTCACACGAAATGATTGACCTAATAACATTAAGCTCAATGCTCAATCAGCCCGGCACAATTCCACTTCTGTTATCCAGTCAAAGAAACTATAACATAATTAAGTGGCTCATTCAGCAAAACAATTAGTATTTTTCACTTCTTTATTTAATCAACGTTTAAAATGTTGGGAAGCTTCTGAAATGAACACTCAGATATATATGTAACTCATAATTTGATTTTTTAAAATTACATGAGACATATAGTGCATACTAGACACCATGCTCGAATGAGTTCGGTTCTTCTGTACTGAGGGATTCATAAGGACACTTTTAAGTGAGGATACTTCGTACTACAAGTAAACCCTGAAAGCTCAGTCAAATCTGTGAAAATGGTCAAAATAATTGCAACACAAGTTTCTTTGCACCATGCATTTCTATGAAGTCTCTATATGAATATATTAAAAGTCTACAAGATTGATGTGAAATGTTTTGTTAAGTATTATCTGCGAAAACAGCGTGTTTTTATGCTGAAGAAATAAAAACAACTACGTTTTCGTTTCTTGTTTCTATACAATAAATACATGCTCAATAGATTTTTTACTTGTTGACGTGCAGTTACTTTTGTCAAATTAATTGCTGAAAAGACATTTTATTGATGAAGTTTGTAAGTTTTCAGTTAATAGTTACATTCTAATAATTGAATTCGCTTATTTCTAAGAATTGTATTAAAATGTTATAATTATACAAAAAGGATTGTAACTGGACAGCTGTCAGTACCCCATTAATGTTACAAACAAAAAGGAAAATAAAATATTGTTTCAATTTTTATTTATAAGCAAATGTTTATTTTTCATTATCGCTTATTAATATAATATGTAAACAGGTAGGCAAGGGATTTGACCAACAGTGAATTTCACGAACGAGAATCTCTAACCAGATAATTTGGTTCACTTGATATTTTTACAAGCCGAACAGTTTTGTGGCCACATATTCTTGTATGAAGTTCTAGTGGATTAATTCGGTACATGAATAAATTTCTTATTGAGAAAATATTTATTGATATTTTTCAATTTTCTTCTGCATATTTCTCATCACCTCCACCCTCAGATTTGTTGTTAATAAACTGGATTGTTTTGTACGGAAGGGTCGAAGTAAAATAACTTGTGGCTAACAACTTGTCCATGGCATGTGATGGTCAGTGGTTAAACTACCACCAGTGACTTTTATTGATCCTTTCTTTTTGTTGAACATTTTTTCACTTCTTCATTTTAAGAAGAAAGTACTGTAGTCGTAAATACCTGTCACCTATAAAAGACGTGTTTTGCCTTGTCTCGATGATTTGAGTTTTGTGATTTTTAAAATGCAGTGATGAAAATAAATACTATTTTTTATGCAAAATGTGTTGTCCACTTTATTATCAAGTGTTCAATTTTCAGCTTCTATTCTACCTTTTCCCAAGGTTAAACTAATTATCTGTCCAGAATGACTAACACCTAATGCGACTGTTTATTACTGGTTCAGCCAGAGAGCAGACAACATTGGCTGAAGACAATGATAAACTGCTGTTCAAAATAGAATGTGACTCATACTCCAAAAATTTTGATGCATTGATGAGACAATTATATTTTTTATACATAAATTAACCTCAAAAGCAGCACATTGCCACTGATACATAATGGCCTACTGGTAATTGGGGGCAGATTTATAATCATCATAAGTGAGCCATTGTGCATGTAGATATTTTTCACATTACATGTAAATTTCTGCATTTTGGTACATTCAAGTAAATAGGGAGAAAGGACGGAATTCCAAGTGCTAACAGTCCGAGGGAAAAAGCTACTAGAATAGAAAGCCTTTCCACATCTGGGACCTTTACAGTGAATTGGTTAGATTTAGTTGATTGTTGGGTTGGTCGGAGTATTTCCATTGGGAGCAGAAGCAAGTTAATCTTAGCACATTCCATTGAAGTACTTGTAGAACAAGCCCAGTGATGCACCATTATAGCGATGTGACAGAGCATGAAGCTTGGTAGATAGTGGTACTCATTAGATTAGAGGCTCTTTTTTACCCTGTCTGAGAGGGAAATACTATTGGTTGGTGTACCAGTCAAGACGTGCCAATAATACTCCATTCATGGAAGCTTTGTAGAGATTTAGGATACTGGCAAGTGTGAGAAGGTTTCTATCCCGGTAAAAGAAAACAACCTTCCTTGCAGCAGTCTTGGCAGTATCTTCTATGTATTTGTTCCAATTCAGATTCTACCTCTTAATATCTGCACCAATACTAAAATATTCGGGTCATGATAGTTAAACAGTCTTCGGTGTTTAGTGCAGGTAGAATTTCAATCTTCAGTGAAAATAATCTTTGAAAACATTCTTTTCATACAAATAATAAGGTTAAAAGTAAAACATATTGGTCAATATTTAATGAATTCCTTAAAATATTTCTCCAAATTAAAAAATTCAGAGTAACTCAAACAAATAAATGTCTCATCTATTTGTGATACTATTCTGTGGAGTTATACAGTGTTGCATTCTGAGTGACTCGGTACTAAATATAGTCCGATGATGTGAGGATCGCATGCAACTTGACTAACTGCTCCATCAACTATTTCAAATCAATGCTGTGTTGAAGATCTGCAGAATATAATTTATTCATTAATATTCATCTTTTTCACAAATATACAAATCTAGTACGAAATGATTATACTCTTTAAATAAATTACATTCCAAGGATGTAGTCTATCAGCAACTGTCAGGAATTTTTGCAGGGGTTAGGAGTTAAAAGTTTTTGAAGCAGTTAAAAGTGTGAGTAAATAGTTGGAAATTTTGGGCAGGGGTCAGAAGTGAGAGGAAGGAGTTTTCAAATAGAACAAATATAGATATAATCCCCATAATTTTGGTGAGCGTGGCAAAGTCTTGAGATTATTTCCCTAAATCCCCATATTTACTTGAGATACCGTGAACTGTTTCCCTGTTTCTGCAATGGACACATATAAAGTGTTCTGGATACATGCAAATGATACACAAATGAAATCGTTTAGAGGGACTGTAGCGTTTCTGCCTATCATTGACTTTGATCCATCAAATATGTCATATATCTATTCTACCTTTATATTCCTGATTGACCAAGAAAATGATAACAACACAACTGATATCTAATTTGATCAGCCACTGTATTGTAAGGCTCAAACAATTATAGCTAATGAGACGTCTGAAATGTGTAGCACTGATTATTGGAGGACAACACATGAAGATTTTTTCCTGGATGTAGATGGCATGATGACAAAAAAAAATAACAAAAGCACTCTGAGAGCACAAACCTGCAAGCTTATTGTGTTACCCTGACATGCATGGGAAATTTTGCAATGATTTCGAAATTTAGAACCTATATATACACAGGAAAGTTTATGCAGACTCATTGAAAAGTGCCAGATTGACAGAGATTCGTCTGAAGTTACTAAATTGGATATTCTATATCAAAAGTAAAAGTGATGCCAAATCTTGAATCTGAATCAGATGAAATTTTATGTTCGCAGTAGTCAATCCTATATAGTATTCAAAAGAATAGACGTGAAATTTTATATGGTGATATGCAAGTTTTCTACTCGCCCAGCGTATTTCTACATGAGTGAAAACATTCATGTGTTATCTTACTGAACTATATACGAATCAGCTTCCAAGTGATTACATATTTGTACAAAAGAAAATAGATATTAATTATTAAACTGCTATATTACCCCTGCTTCCGCTTAATCTTAATTATTAAAATCCTACATTACTCCTGTTTTAGTTGTAATCTAAATCATTAAGATGCTACATTACCCCTGCTTAGGCGTAATCTCAATCATTAAAATGCTAAATTACTCCATGCTTAGGCGTAATCTCAATCATTAAAATGCTAAATTACTCCATGCTAAGGTGTAATCTTAATAATTAAAATGCTACATTACCCCTTGCTTAAGTGTAATCTTAATCACTAAAATTCTACATTACTCCCTGCTTAGGCCTTATCTTAATCATGTAACTGCTACAATTG
This sequence comes from Sepiola atlantica, assembly GCA_963556195.1. NCBI lineage: Eukaryota > Metazoa > Mollusca > Cephalopoda > Sepiida > Sepiolidae > Sepiola > Sepiola atlantica. The sequence goes on from OY744525.1 coordinate 153,682,722, forward strand.
AAATGCTACATTACCCCCTGCATAGGTGTAATCATAGTCATTAAAATGCTACATCTCCCCCTGCTTCGGCTTAATCTTTATCATGTAACTGCTACAAAGCATCCAATGTACATCATTTCATGTCGTCAATTTTATTTATAATTTTTAATGATATCTTGGCACGATTAATATCGTACATCACGTTCACTGTAAAAATACAGAGAATTTGTTGATAAAAAAGTGCTAGATTTGTATATTTCACATCAATTGATTTTTTTCGATTTTTACTGTTAAAATAGGGACTTTATAGAAATACATTGTACAAAAAAACTTGTGTTGGAATTATTTTGACCTTTTGTAAAAAGTGAGGCTTATTTAACTGTACCATCACACAATATTCAAAATAACATTGTATTCAAAGCTCAACTAAGATTATCTAAACATGGCTACACACTGGCTCATACAAAGAAAGGAAAGTAATGGTGCACCTTCTCCTAGTGATGTTATCACAAGTAAACACACTAAGCTGGATACTCTACCAGACCAGATGAATTTTGGTCCTGGAATCTGGCAAAACCAAGAAAAGATTTTCAGACTGTGCACATGTAATTCTCTCTTTAAAAAAAGTAGAATCGCATTCTTTTGAGGGGGGGGGCAAGTGATTTAACACAGGTTGTTATTCTACAATTTAGCTCAAAACTATCTAGCTGACTTGAACTATTTTCAGCCATTTCTAAACAAAATACTAATTTCAACTTGTATCACTGCCCTATAATTGCAATTTATTAATGTATTCCTATTCAAAGACAATGGAGACGATCGGTTTTCTTTTATTTGCACTGAATTATCTCCTTTGTTGACTTTATATTATATTATCAGTATTTTTTTACTATCTTACCAGACGCAGTTTATCCCCTAAATAAATTAAAATTCTACTTTTTTGTGTGAGTACATTTAAAAAGCCTGACAAAAATCCGCAAATTAAATTTGAAAAATACGTATATTAAAGATTTCATAGATGTAATCGACTTGAGTTTCAAATTAGGAAATTAGGATACATTTTTTGAAACCCTAACACTAACTCTCATTCCCTAACACTGAATCCGATTCCCTAACAGTAACACTCGCCCCCCCCCCCCAAACCCTAATTTCTTAACCCTAAAACTCCCCCAACCCTAATCTTAATTCCCTAACTCTTAAACTCGGACCACCTCCAATCCTAACCTTAATTCCCTAATCCTAAAACTCGGACCACCTCCAACCCTAACCTTAATTCCCTAACCCTAAAACTCGGACCACCCTCAAACCTAATTCCCTAACCCTAAAACTCGGACCACCTTCAACCATAACCGTAATTCCCTAATCCTAAAACTCGGACCACCTCGAACCCTAACCTTTATTTCCTACTCCTAAACTCGGACCACCCCTAACCCTAACCCTAAAACTCGGACCACCTCCAACCCTAACCTTTATTCCCTAACCCTAAACTCGGACCAACCCCAACCCTAACCTAAATTCCCTAACCCTTAAACTGGGACCACCTCCAACACTAACCTTAATTCCCTAACCCTAAAACTCGGACTCCCCCAACCCTAATCTTAATTCCCGAACCCTAAAATTCAGACCAAATCCATTTTCCTAACCCTAAAACTCGGACCCCTAACACTAAACTTAATTCGGATCCCTCCAACCCTAACCCTTATTCCCTAACACTAACCCTAATTCCCTAACCTTAACATTCGTAACCCCCCCCCCAAAAAAAAACAACAACAATTGTCATGAAAAATAAAAGCAATTCTCATTGTATAGATTAGTTAACAAGCCCCCCTCCTATGGTACCAAAGGATTCTAAATATTAACGTTATTATTTCAGCACGGTCGGTAAACTGCAGAAGTACCAAATGTTTTAAGTGATTTTATCTATGTATTTCTTATTGTCACTTTTACTTCGCCAAACACAAGTATTTTTCAATCATGGTTGATTTTATTTTTATTTTGCTATAATTCGCTAATTTCAGATTAAAAGATTCCCCCCCATTTATTTACCCATTTATATTTAAACCTGAAAAAAAAACTAAATTGGCTGAATTTCTACGTGTTTTTAATTAGATAAGTATATACCCCCACTCCAGTTGCAAACTTAAGTCGATTACAAGTCTCGTAACGCTAACTTGACAGGAAATAGCTAAAGAAATGTATACATTTTGTTATGTACTTACGTGGTAGCTGAAAAGAAGACTGTACACCTAAAATTACACAAATTCATTCAGTATTTATTAAATTAAAAAAAAAAATTGAAAACGATGTTATCTATATGTCGCCGTTTTTCTTTTGAGGTTTTCCGAAAGTTATCTCCCTTGCCTACTTAGTAAGCTGAAATGTCTACCGATACGCAAGATCGTTTTTTTTCTTATAATTTAATAAATACTGGATGAATTTGCGCATTTTTTATGTAAAATCTTATTTTTAACTAACACGTAAGTACATAACAAAGTTTATACATTTAAAAAAATATTTTAATGTCAATGTGAAACTACAGAAGGACCGAATTATCTCCCTTGTTGTCTTCATATTGAATTATCTCCCTTGTTTTCGTTTGTAACAAAAGAATTTACATCGCGGAGAAGAAATTTAGATTTAAAATCTTTACTGTAATTAACATCCGATTATTTTATCAATTTCATTTTGAAAAGAAAACAAATAAGACGAAATAATTATATAAAGGTAAGTTCAATCACTACCGACTTTTTTTCATTGCGTTTATTGGCGATTTGTGACTTTAATTTGCACTCAGCATCAAATGACGCCGTTTTTCATATACGGATGGCCAGAAATGATAAAAAAAAAAACTTTCTCCACAATTAATACCAATTTCAGACTTGTCCAACGAATGAATTACTTTTATTTCGTAATAAACAAATAATTAACAGAATACCGGATCTTTTTTTAAAATAATTTATTTGTTTTTTATTTTATTGTTTTGAACACTTTTTTGTTTTGTTTTTGGTTTAAAATTCTTAATACAGACATGATATTGTTGTTGTTTTTATGTTTTCACAAATTTTTATGTTTTCACAAATTAAAGTTTATTTTAACATTTCCGTATCCAATACAAAATATTGCCGAAAAAAATCCTGCAGATGACTCTGGAAATGTCCCTTGCTTGTCCCATGCATGACCCTTAATTTTGACTTGTAAATTGTAGGGTAATTTGTCGAAAAAAAAATCATAGGTAACCAAGGGTGAAGCTAGCTGAAGAGTGAGGTTGCGAAAAAACCCAAAAAACTTCCTTCGCGACCCTCTCCTTAGGTTTAATAACTTCTGTAGTTTGGTGACAAATTGACGGTAACGCTCTTCAGTAGTGAGGAAGGTTTATATAACAACTGAACGCCATCCCCTACTGATAGAAATTCTCTGCGACAATCGTCCTTCTTCTTAGATGTTGGAAGAACATCCTCAGTCACCACTCCAGCTCCTATTTTCCACACATTTTAAACTAAAAAACAATTTCGGTACTGGTTCGTCTTTGTCCACTGTCCGTTTTTCACAACTTTTTACTGACCATTTTTTTTTCTTTTTTCGGTGTACACTTATCTATCAGACTGCTAGAGAATTCTGTTTTTTTTGGAAAAAAAATTCAAATATTTTATATTTTAGGAGGGGATCAGTTTCCAATGTTAATTCAACGTAGACTGATCCCCCTCTTTTTGACCAACTTAATTTTTAAAAAAAATCTTTTTCGGTGTACAATTACCTATCATGTCAGTAGAGAATTTCGGTTTTTTTTGGAAAGAAATTTCAAAAATTGAGATTTTAAGACGGGGGATCACTTTTCAATGTAAATTCAACGTAGACTGATCCCCCTCTTTTTGACCATCTCAAATTTTTAAAATTATTCTTCTGTTAACAATTACCTATCATGTCGCGAGAGAATTCCGGGATTTTTGGAAAGAAATTTCAAAAAATTGAGATTTTAAGACGTAAAAAGTTGTGAAAAACGGACTATGGTAAAAGACTAGGTACGTGCAAAATCAATGGCCGATTCCCAAAATGAAAAAAAAACATTTTGACCCCCCCCCCTTCACTTAAAAATACACTAAAATTCAGGAAATCAACCAATTTTACTGAAATTTTCAATATTTATTAATTAACAATCACGGAATATAATGAAACCATTATTTAAAAAAAAATCTTAGTGAAAATGTAGTATTTTTTAAAAAGAAAATACACCTTTACTAAAGTTATATTTTTATATATTAATAATAAAAAAAAATGCATGATTTTTTTAACTGTTGCTTATGTAAATAAAGGATCGTAGATGTTAACAATTAATTTTTTTTTCAAAATATTTCGTATATATTACGAAAAAGGCCAGTAAATACCGTGTTAATTAAATCACTATAACTCGAAGAAAAATTAATTTTTGAATTAGCGATATTATTATTGAATAAAGCATTGTTTAATCAATATTTTCACCAAAAAAATAATATTATTGCAAAAAATATTTCATGTGATTTTATTATTAGAGTTTTGGGAAAAATAAAAAATGCGACATAATTATATTTCTCTTTCATAGAGGAACGTGGCATCATCAGCGCAAGAAATTTTTTTTATAATCTTGAAAATAAACCAAAAATTGACAAATTTGAGATCCAGGAACTTAACGAAAAAAAGAATTTAAAAAATTGAATAATTTCTACTAACGATGAACTTTCATTAGTATGGTAGCCCCGTTCTGTAATAACCAGCTCACCAACTCACTTTTACAGCGCACTCAAATTTTTTTTTTTTTTAGAGATTCAACAATTTCGTTCATTTCACAATTCATCGTCAATGATTTGGAAAGATTTGTATTTGTTTTGTCTTTTTTTCATTAATAAATATTTAAGTTAAAAACAATTATTTATTAATAAATAAAGAGAATTCAAACATGACATTTTCTTTCAAAATTGAATTCTGTTTATCAATAAATAACTGTTTTAACTTTTTTTCAATGAATAAATTGTCTGTGTAGTCATTGACTTTAATTTACTTTTTCACACTTAAAATAAAAAAAATAAAAACACTTTATTTTTAAAAGAATCAATGTAATTTATCGTTACGACACGTTAAGAATAAATCGAGTAACTAAAGTTTTAAATCATGTAAAAAAAAATTGATACAATTGACGCAGTTCGTAACGTAAAAATATTTTTAACATTTAAGAAATAGTTTTATTTCAAATTCTAAGGAAAAACTTTGGTAAACAGACGTCATCAATAATTTCAGATTATTACGAAATTAAAAACTGAACCTTTTCAGTTAAAAATAATTGCGTACACTCACAAATAATCAAATAAGCATTTCCTTTTTTATTATAACAAAATAAGGGTACTTAAATTTGTTTATAACCTTAAAAAGAATAAAGAAATTAATGGATAATAATTTTTCAACTTCTATAAACTATTATTACATTTTTATATATAAAGTAAAAATTGATAAATTATGACATTTTTGTCTTCCACATATTTTGCATAGCGATAGTCAATTTGTAAACAATGTCCTTTTCCGATGAAGTTATGGCGGATTTTACTCATTTATCACATTTGAAGGGATAATTTTGCTAATTTTTAGTCAAACGTGAGATTTTTTTTTTTCAGTGTCTTATGACTTTAATTTAATAACTATCTTTGAAATAGTTCCCAAAAACTTATATTTATCTTTTAAGGGATTTTTACAAGTAATTTTTTCAAAGTTCAAAATTCATTGAATTTTTGGTTTTTTTGACCGTCGTAATTACATATTTTATTATAATTTATTTTTCACACGTAAATATGCAGTTTTTTTCATTTAGAGATTAAGTTTAGGCTTTTATCTTTCAAACACAATCAAAGTTTACACGGAAACTAATTAAATAATTAATGATAAGCGCTTTTTAATAAGCATAGTCCGTACAAGAAGCCGCCATGTTTGCACGTACGTATAAAAGACGAACAAGACTGATCCCCCGTCTTAAAATCTCAATTTTTTGAAATTTCTTTCCAAAAACCACGGAATTCTCTCGCGACATAATAGGTAATTGTAAACAGAAGAAGAATTTTTAAAAAATTGAGATGATCAAAAAGAGGGGGATCAGTCTACGTTGAATTTACATTGGAAACTGATCCCCCCTCCTAAAATGTAAAATATTTTAATTTTTTTTCCAAAAACCCCAGAATTCTCTAGCAGCCTGTACACTGAAAAAAGAAAAAAAATGGTCAGTAAAAAGTTTTGAAAAACGGACAGTGGACAAAGACGAACATGTGCCACAATTTCAGAAAACTATTTTTAAAAAAAGTGTTCAAAATAATAAAATAAAAACAAACAAATTATTAAAAAAAAGATCCGGTATTCTGTTAATTATTTGTTTAGTACGAAATAAAAGTAATTCATTCGTTGGACAAGTCTGAAATTGATATTAATTGTGGAGAAAGTTTTTTTTTTTTATATCATTTCTGGCCATCCGTATATGACAAACGGCGTCATTTGCTGCTGAGTAAAAACGTTAAAAAAAAAAGGTTTTCAGACGTAGGAACAGAATAGTTAACACATTTTAAGAATGTTTTTTTTTTTTAAATTAGATTTTTTATTTTAACTTTGTATACTATTCTCATTTTACGACTGAATTTTAAGTTCGAGTTTAAAAAAGCTTTTCGTGGTTAATGTTTAAATTTGAATTAATAATAAAAAAAAATTAAACTTAATTCAATTAGATTTCCTACGCATTCGTGACTTATTTGTGTTCAAAACTTTAATATTTACAATTTAAAAGAAGTTATAAGCAATTGAATTTACCTACTCATTTGTGACCTATTTGTGTTAAAAATTTTAATATTTAAAATACGTTTACAAGCAATTTAATTTAGGTTGAGAGTAAAACTTCTTTTAAATATTAAAAACCTTAAAATCTTTTAACAAAAATAGGTTACACATGAGTATTGATTTACTCCTCTCCAGGAGTTAGGCACAAGGGCAGTTTTTATCTTACTCCCACAAGTAAGATGTGACCCAAGGTCGGGTCGGGAAAGTGGGGTTTAAAAATTGCCTGGGCAGCCCCGTCGGCATTCCCCGGTAGGGGCGGCTCAGGCAGTAAGCAATAAACTTACTCCTCCCCAAAGAGGGGAGGCAAAGCCTGGGAGGGTTGACCTCCTAGAACTGCACAGGACAGACCCATAGACCGGCGTAAATCAAGCCCCGAAGGCCAAGACAATACTAGTCTATGGGGTGCAGTATCCATCGGAACAGATACTACATTTTGATCTTGGCCAAAACAATTTCTCAACTGTATTACCTAGGTACGTGCAAAATCAATGGCCGATCCCCAAACGGTTTGACCCTTCACTTAAAAATTCACCAAATTTCAGGAAATTAATCAATTTTAATGAAATTTTCAGTAGTTATTAATCAACGATCACGGAATATAATGAAAGCATTATTTTTCTTAAAATCTTAGTGAAATGTATTATTAGTTGAAAACAAATTACACCTATACTAAAGTTATATTTTTAAGTATTAATAAAATAAATTTATGAAAATAAAACACTGTTGATGTTAACAATTATTTTTTTTAAATATTACATATATATTACGAAAAAGGTCCCTAAATTCCGTATTAATAAAACCAAAGAAAAATTATTTTTTGAATTAGCGATGTTATCATGAATAAAGCATTGTTTAATCAATATTTTCACCCCCAAAATAATATAATTTAAAAAAATATTCAATATGATTTTAATGATTAGAGTTTCTGGGGAAAATTAAAAATGCGATATAATTATATTTCCCTTTCGCACATCAACGTAAGACATTTTTTTATAATCTTGAAAATAAACCAAAAATTGAAAAAAAATAGGAATCAGGATCATTACGAAAAAAAGAATTTTAAAAATTGGATAATCTCTACTAACGATTGACTTGGATATGTATGGTGGCCCTGTTCTGCAATAAGCAGATGGGATTTTCCCTCCAACCACAACTCACTTCCACACCACCCTCAACAGTTTATTTTTAGAGATTCAACAATTTCCTTAATTTCACAATTCATCGTCAATTATTTGGAAAAGTAAAACGTAAGTTTGTATTTTTTGTCATTTTTTTCATTAATAAATATTTGAAAAGTTAAAAACAATTATTTATTTATAAATAAATCGAATTCAAATATGACATTTTCTTTCAAAATTGAATTCTATTTATTTATTCATGAATAATTGTTTTACCTTTTTTATTCAATGAATACATTTTCAGTGCAGTCATTGACTTTAATTTACTTTTTCAAACTTAAAATAAAACAATACACTTTATTTTAAAAAAATATTAATTTTATTTATCGTTACAACACGTTAAGAATAAATCGAGTAACTAACGTTCGTAATCGTTATGAAAAACAATTGATGAAGTTTGTAACGTAAAAATAATTTTATCTACATTTAAAAAAGTTTTATTTCAAATTTCAAGTAAACAGACGCCATGAATAATTTCAGAGTATTACTGAATTAAAAACTAATACCAAGTTAAATATGAATCTGTTTAGATAAAAATAAATAGAATCTTAATTGCGTACATTCACAAATATTTGAATTTAAGCATTTCATTGTTTATTGCTACAAAATAAGGGTACTTAAATTATTTAAATTTCTTTATAACCTTAAAAAGAATAAAGAAATTAATGGTTAATAAGTTTTCAATTTCTATAAACTATTACAAAAAAAATACATGCGTTTGCAAAAAAAAAAAATTTCACTTTAACAATTGACTCGTTAATCACGGATCTATTGGGCTTCCATAGTTTCGTATCTCCAGAGAAATGACGAAAAATGCTAACTTACTACTAGCAAATAAGTATGCTTTTCAAAAGTAAATATTATTAAATTGATATCAAAAATGTTGGTCTTTCACGATCAATAACAGAACTATATTATATTAAAATATTTTGAAAAATTGGGAAGGTGTATTTTCAAAATAGATGTTTAAACTTCTACATTGGCTGAATGATGAATTCGTTTAAATGGATTAACATTTAAAGATAAATTAGTCCAATAGTGAATAAATATTGACAATTTCGTGAAAATCTGACAATAACTTTATTTTTACTAGATTTATTAAATATGTGTCTATCAGAGCGCGCAAAATGGCTACTACATAAGAACGTTATTTTAAGACGTCAATAAAGTAAACATATTTTTAGCTTCACATTTTGACCTACTACAAGAGTTGAGAGATTTAGACCTGACACCCAAAATGTGCTTTCAACCAGAGTTTATTTTTGTTTCTTGAAGAGTAATACCAAAAATGTTTTCTCCCTCAAAAGCCACATTAAATTTAGGCCCTTCTGAAATTTATCATCAATTATTAAATATTTACCATCTGTGGTAGGTATCATCAGCTCACTCTATGTTCAGTTTATATTGCATGTTGGGCAGTTTAATGTTATACATATATTTTCCTTTTTTCTATCTCTGACTGTCTTGTTCGTGATTGTGTAAAAGACTAGTTAAATAACGTTGTTAGTGTTTCCTGTCAAGATTATGATGACACTCTTCCTGTACAGGTCTTGACTAGCATTACTTTATGTTTTTTTTAAATTAGATAATTTATTTTAACTTGGTATACTATTCTCATTTTACGACTGAATTTAAAGTTCGAGTTTAAAAAAGCTTTTCGTGGTTAATGTTTAAATTTGAATTAATAATAAAAAAAATTAAACTTAATTCAATTAGATTTTCCTGTCTTGTTTGTGAGTGTGTAAAAGAGAGAGGCAACCCATGCAGAGGTGTGTGTCAGATAAGACTGGTTACATAACGTTGTTAGTGTTTCCTGCCAAGATTATGATGACACTCTTCCTGTACAGGTCTTGACTGGCATTACTAGTTAAGCTAAGCACTAAGTAAAAAAGAGTTTCTGGTCTTAGACACATTTCTTCTCATCTATTTAGTATTTTTCGTGAGATTTGTTACCTCAGAAATATGTGTCCTCATCGGTGTAGCATTCGTTCTAAAATGCTGTTAGCTCAGACATATGTATTCTTATTAGTGTAGCATTCATCATAGGACTGTTAGCTCAGACATGTGTTCTTATCTGTGTAATATTCATCTTTAGAATCTGTTAGCTCAGATATATATATTCTCATCCATGTAATATTCTAACTTTACACCTGCCTTAGTTTAAGGGTAAAATCTTTACTAATGTATCTTTGTATGGTTGCACAAAATACATAGAAGATTTTGCCAAGGCTAGAAAACTTCTCACACTTGCCAGTATCCTATTTTTCTACAAACTATATGTAGCAAATTTTGTATATTAAATCCAATTTCTATATGGTTTAAACTGAAAAGATATAGCCTGTAATGAAATACTTGGAACAACTTAAGTTCTATTAAATTTCATTTAATCTTACTACATTTATTTTTGTATACAATATTGTTGATATTTTATTTTTTATGTTTATAAGAACGATCATATTTGCTCAGGTGCAAAAAATCCGCATCTGTAAGTTGACTTATGAAACGAAAGTTTTATTGTCAATTTAAAACGTCAGATTAATACTATGGAAATGTTTGAGCAGGTCACCAAATTGTGTTTACAATTTAAATTTACCGACATCATTTACCCAATATCTCACAATTACCTATTTTCAAGATTGTTGCAGGAGGAAACTTTTCTGTAATATTTGGATATAATTGATATATCTATTTGTATTACTGCATCAATTGTTAAAAAAATTTCTTATTCATTCACAGGTAACAGCCACAGTGGAGGAAAATGAAAGTATCCCATACACATATATAGAGGAGAAGTGTTAGTCTTCTGAAATGTGTGAATTCACGTGAATAAATCTCATTTAAAAACGAACACAGTGGAGAGAAAGCTCATGTTTGTGAAATGTGTATCTCATCATTTATGTAACATCTTTAAAATACATCATTGTCCTCCACTGGTAAGACTTTGAGTACCTACTAAACATGGGAGACTTTGAAGGATTACCAGACAGGGAATAATTTTAATGCTTACTAGATACTGTTCTCGAGTGTCTTCGGTCTCTCTATACAGAGTTTTGCTAAGACAACCTGGCATGAGGATTCTTCACCCTACAAATATACCCTGACCAAATATTCAAAATAACAGTATTCGAAGCCCAAATAAGATACCATCAGCATGGATTCACACTAGCTTATACAAGGACTGGACACCTTCTCATAGTGATTTTACCTCAAGTAACTGCACTAAGCTTGATACTCCACCAGACCAGACGAATTATTGTCCTGAAATGCGGCAAGACCAATAGACTACAAGAAAGATATATTATGATATAGTAAACTGGTCGATTGGAGAGAAGGAAATTAATAAAGTGTAACATTGTAGAGAAACCTTATTCATGTTAAATTTGTAGTAATTTAACAAATATATTTATGATCTCAAACTACATATGCGGACCCATACTTTGGAGCAACCTTATTTCTGTAAAAGTTGTTATATAAAAATACACATGCGTACCCACACTGAAGAGAAAGCTTTTTCCTGTGAAATTTGTGGTAAATCATTTAGTACAAAACCTGAAGTAAAAATACACACACGAATCCACACTGGGGAGAAACCTTATTCATGTGAAATTTGTAGTAAATCATTTACTCAAAGTTATCATGTAAAAATACACATGCGTACACACACTGGAGAGAAACCTTATTCTTGTGAAATTTGTGGTAAATCATTTGCTACAAAAACTGAAGTAAAAACACACACACGAACCCACACAGGGGAGAAACCTTATTCTTGTGAAATTTGTAGTAAATCGTTTACTACAAGTGATAATCTAAAAATACACACACGAACCCACACTGGGCAGAAACCTTATTCTTGTGAAATTTGTGATAAATCATTTACTACAAAATATGAAGTAAAACTACATATGCATACCCACACACAGGAGAAACCTTACTCCTGTGAAATTTGTGGGAAATCATTTCCTACAAAACGTAATGTAAAAATACACATCCGTACTCACACTGGTGAAAAACCTTATTCTTGTGAAATCTGTAGTAAATCATTTACTCAAAGTTATCATGTAAAAATACACATGCGAATCCACACTGGGGAGAAACCTTTTTCTTGTGAAATTTGTAGGAAATCATTTCCTACAAAACGTGAAGTAAAAATACACATGCGTACTCACACTGGTGAAAAACCTTATTCTTGTGAAATTTGTAGCAAATCATTTACTAATTTTTGTAATGTGAAAATACACATGCGAATCCACACTGGGGAGAAACCTTATTCTTGTGAAATTTGTGGTAAATCATTTGCTGCAAAACGTGATGTAAAAATACACATGCGTACTCACACTGGGGAGAAACCTTATTCTTGTGGAATCTGTTGTAAACAATTTACAATGAGCAATAATTTAAAATTACACATGCGAACCCACACTATCAAATAGTGGGTGAATCAAAGAGAATCAAATTTGGCAGACATATGTGCTAAGTGCACACACAATACTGGGTTGAAAATCCATGCAGAAATCTTCTAATTAAACATGGATCTCTACACAATACGGTGGTCAACCACAAAGGTCTTATATCCTGGTTGCTGTTCCGGATTGTGACCCTCCAGCCGTGCAGATCGTCGGTGCAATAAAAGAATAGATCCAACTCCCTCTAGGCCTGAATGACGACGATAGTGATGATGACGTCACCGATTTGGTCGTCTCGTCCAGCTACAAACACACTCCCACGTTGAAACTGTTTATAGCAGTGAGCGATCACTAGGCGAACAGCAATCGGGTGGCTCTGTGGAGGCGAAGGATCATTCAAAGCAGAACAAAAGGAAAAGAACAATGTTAAGCAATTCGATCTGTTTTTTGTATAGAAGAGTAATTATTAATAAAAATAAAATAATTGATTTACATTAGTCAATGGTAAGATTAATGTCGAGTGTGCTCGTAAATGTCTTTAGCAAGGGTTGTTTTTCGATAAGTTATTTCTCTGTTTACGAATTTTTTACACAAGTTGTTGTCTAAGTCACAAGCTTAACGGGCGAAGGCGGTGGCAAGAATTTCATTTGGTCTGGTTCTTCTACCTCCTAAGGCATCAAAAGTCAACTCATCTGCTGCTAACAGCTTGTTTATGCGAGTGTCGGTCAATGGTTAAACTACCACAAGTTACTTATTTTACTCTCTTTTTTTACTGAACATTTTTTTCTCTTTTTTATCGTCACAAGAAAGTAGTGTTGTCGTCAATACCTGTCAGCTAGACAAGACGTTCTTTACTTAGTGTCGATGATTCAAGTATTTTAGCTTTTAAAATGCAGTAATTTAAATAAATACTATTTTATGCAAAAGGTTTTGTCCACTTTCTTATCAAGTCCCCAAATTGTTGCTGCTGTGTTCTTTTCGCGAAGTCAAGCTAATTCTCTGCACAAACTGACTAACACCTAATGCGACTGTTTATTACTAGTTCAGCCAAACAGCAGACAACATTGGCTCAAGACAATGGTTAATTACTGCTAAAAAAAGAATGGTAATATCGTAGTCCAGGATGTTGTGACACATTGCCAGGACAATTAGATTTTTTCTCATTAATTTACTCTGAACAAAGCACATTGCCACTGAGACCGTAGGGCTCACTGTTAATTAGGGGTCAGATGCATAGAAACATACTTAGTGGGAAGTACTGCGATATATTTTTCACATTACATTTAAATTTCTGCATTTAGGTACGATCAAGGAAACAGGGGGAATTCCACAGGCTAATAGTTCCAGGTAAGCAGCATATTGACTAGAAGCCTTCAGACATGTGGACGCTTTACAGTGAAAGGGTGAGATTTAGTTGAGTGTCGAGTTTGGTTGGCGTATTTCATGGGGGAAGGGGTCAGAAAGGTCATGGCAGCACATTACATAGAAGTACTTTTTCAAATCTAGTCTAAGAATGAAAAATAATTGGTTGATGTACCAGCCCAGATGTGACAACAATACTTCATTCATGGGCGAATGATAGCTTTGTAGAGAAATAGGATACTGGCAAATGTGAGAAGATTTCTAGCCTTGGCAGTATCTTCTATGTATTGTGAGCAACCGCCCAAGATACACTCCTCGGGTCATGATAGTTAATCAGTATGGTTTGTTTAGTGCCGTTTCAAGGTTCAATCCTCAGTGTGGGCAATACTAAGAATACAATTGCAAATTACTTAAGACTTCTGTGTGGTAATGGCTGACATAATGATAGCAAGCTACCCAAGTGGGTCTGTCAAAAATTATGTACAGATTTCAGTGTATGACAGAAAGATTTCCGAGTTTGACACAATGCACCTAAAGAAGATTGTACGACAAGATGCACCCGAAGAAGGTTGGAGATTACATCGGCCGAAAAGTTGTGATAATAACATAAAAATGAGAACTAGTCCGTATAATCTTTATTGATAATCAAAGAATGCCTTAGAATATTTATCATAGGTCAAAAGTTTAGAATAACTCTTGTGGCCTGAAGAGTCATACAGTGTTGCATTTTGGGTAACTCTGTACTAAATATAGTCCGATTATCTGAAGATCGCATGCATTTTGACTAAACTGTTTCACTCTGTGTTAAACATCTGCAGAATGCAATTTATTTATTAATATTCATCTTCTTTGCAAATATACACAGCTAGTGAGGAATAGCAAATTATAACAACACAAGTGTTATCACATTTTACAAGCCCCTGCATTGAAAAGCTCGAACTAATATAGCTAATAAGACATCTTGTATCCATATGAAAATGGTAATGCTGTATATAGGAGGATAACAAATGAGAAATTTTAGTAGAAAGTTGTATAATGTCAGCTAAAGATATTTACACAACTCATTGCTGATAGAGATACAATGGTAGATAAGAATTTATGATAGCAGTTATCGCAATTCATGAAAAAGAGAAAATTTGACCAACCCTATTTGCTGCTTGTGGTTGCAATATATGAAAATGGTAGATATGTTGAAGTGTTTTTTTCCTGGCTGAAAGAATAGAAAATTGCAATCTCCATCTTGCTTAGTTGTATGACATCCTTTGCAGCTGCAGGTCACAATTTGTTTGCTAAGACAATATTTTTATATCTTCATCAAATTGCAACGTTTTCAAAATACCATCCTGACTTCTATTCTGTTTTCAAGAAAGGGTCACATGTTGTTTGCCATAGTGATAAATACTGGATAGGAATTTTCATTAAACGATTTTGAGGTAAAGTATCAAATCCACTGGCAGATTACAATGGGAATGAGATAAAAGCAATAAATCATGTGGATTAACTTGATCCAGTGCAAAATAGCAAAATAGATTGCAATAAAGTCAGATGCACATGCAAGAAGTGTTGGCGTAATTTCTCAACCTACATGCGGAGTATGTTCCTGTTGCAGCTTGTGCTAATTCCTTAGTGGCTTAAGATAATATTGAGTTAGATAATAATAAAATGATTGAATAATAAATACACTCTGAGAGCATAAATTTACACCAATATTTATTGCGTTATCCTACCATGGACATGAAACTTTGAAGTTATTTCGAACTTACATCTACAAAGAAAGTTTACAGACATTGATTCATCTGAAGTGGTTAAATGATATACTCCATGTAAAAATTTAAAGTGATGCCAAATCTGTATTTGATCCAGTTTAAATTTTATGTGATTATATGCAATCCTATCTGGTACCCAGGTCTTTAATTTTAAAAAGACAATAAATTGACTGAGATATGAATTTTTACAATTTCTCTTTAATAACACATAAGGATGTTCCGAATTTAAAAAAAATTAAAATTTAAAAAAAATCTGGATCCAGACATTGAACTGTGTCAAATCCAGAATTCAATTTGATGGGGCAAAACCCACTTTTGGTTAAAAAGTCATTGAAATTAGTTGCTAACAAACAGACAAATAAATTTAAAAAACAAATAAAAAAGGATGATTATATCATAACCTCCTTGTTGGAGTAATTGATAATATATCTATTTTTTAAATAAAATTGTCTTTAAACGATTTAACCTAAAATAAATTTTGTATAGGTTAATTCTTACTGTGAAATGAAAGAACTATAGAGAGAGGGTGATACTTGTTCGAGATATAAATTTTGTAGTAGTGTCGCTGCGTCTATATTCATCTGATTGGGCTTGTTTTAGATGAAAGAGATAAAAGGATCACCAAGTTTCACTTATAAGACAAACATCTACTCTAAAATTTATATCCACTTTCTTTAACAGTTTAATCAACACAGAATAGGGTCTAGAAAGCGTTAGGAATATAAGAATATAAGGCAGGTTGATTAGCCAGCACGCATGTACTATAGAAAAAGAATTGAGTCCAATGTTAAATTGGATATTCTATGTCAAAATTAAAATGATGACAAATTTCGAATCTGTATCAGATCCAGATAAATTTTATATTGGTGATATACAATCGTATCTGGTATTCCAAAAAGAATCGACAACAAATTGACTGAGGTGGATTTTTTATAATTTGACTTTGATGATGGTAATTGTTGAAGTAGTTGATAATAAATCTATTAGTTAACAAATAAAATTGTCTTTAAACTTAAGATTTACCCTAAAAATACATTTTATATAGGTTAATTCTTTCCGGGAGATTACAGAACTGTCGAGAGAGTGTTTGTAATTTTGTAAGAGCGTTGCTGCATCTGTATTCAATCTGACTGGGCTTTTAAAGTGCGTTGTTCAACATTTGCAACAAGTCATTTAAAGATACACATACAAAGCTATCATGTGTGTGAAGAGAAGTAATTTTCACATTCCCTTACCTAGAAAATACATCAGTCAAAACCTGACATTTTCATGACAAATAAAACCGAAACAGTGGCAACTTCGCTTGAGGTGAATGTTCCTAACGACATTGGTCTAAACAGAATGGAAAGAGAGAAGATTACAAATACTAAAGCCTCATGTGTGATATGAACATAAAAAACATTATCATTATCCCAGTTATAATAGGAGTTAAAGGCCTCATGAAGAATAATTTCAATAAGTATCTGGGAAGTATTCCTGGAAAATCAAGTGTGAAAGAAATCCAAATAATTGCAATTGAGGGAAAGACATTTTGTTAGAATAGCAGATTATTTCTGGCATTTCGAAGAATGTCCCTTCTGCATGAAAAAAATAATAATAAAAATAATAAAAAGGAGAAACCTTATTTTTGTTAACTATGTAACTCATCATTACTTTCACCAAAGAGGTTATGTTTTCAGTCGAGTTTCTGTACAGCCTTGCATCCACATCGCTTGACCAAATGTTACTATACTTAATCAAAATCTCAGTCATGGTCTAACTTAGAACTGATTTCATATCTATGTCAAAGGTGATTTATGTTGTTGTTTTTAATGTGATCTACTTTAAAGATTCTTATGCGATCTAACATCGAAGAAAAGTCTTTATTATTCTAAATATTGGTGGCTTTCAGATGATTTATGGAAACGTGTGTGCAGCTATATTTGAGTATTTGTTTTGCGTTTAAATGGGCCAAAATATCCAATTTCAAATTTTAGTATTTTTTCTATAAATGAAATATAAAATAAAGATTTGCGTTTACACGGGTCAAAATGTTCGACTTAAAGGAAACATATGTGCACCTAGCAACAGGCCAATGAAAAATAATTTTAAAAGCTATCTGGCGAGTATACCCGGTGAACCGAGAAAAATACAAACAACTGCACTTCAAGGGACGGTTAGAATCTAAAAAAGATCTCTAGGCTGGAGTGTCTGAAACAGCCGGTGAATGTCTGGCATCCAAATACAGAATGATAAGAAAAATTTTAAAAATAAAGAAGAGTATTTGATTTGGGTTTACACAGGTCGAAATATCCGATTTCAAATTTGAGTATTTTTCACTATAAATGAAATAAAAAATAAAATATCTGCCAAAAGTGAAGTGGCCAGAAATCTATTTGGAAATTTTCTTTTTGTGTTTACATTGGTCGAAATATCCGATTTCAAATTTGAGTATTTTTCACTATAAATGAAATAAAAAATAAAATATCTGCCAAAAGTGAAGTGGCCAGAAATCTATTTGGAATTTTTCTTTTTGTGTTTTCATTGGTCGAAATATCCGATTTCAAATTTGGCCACCATGAAACATTAAGAAATTACTATTAAAACTCCACAAATCATTTGCTACGGAAGAACTGTAGCAGAGATTAACATTTCCTTTTTCTTGTGGAGAGCAGTCCCTGTGGGGTGGTTAGGTCAAACGATAATCAATATGCCTGCAGTGTGTATTAATTTTAATGGACTACTACCAGATGCTTAGGGAGTTACAGAGAGTAGACAGGGAGATTTCTGAAAATATCTTGCTTCAAGTAGACTTTCAGCATCAAACTCTCATGGTCACTCTTTCAAACTTTCGACAACCTACACCCAACGGTGGAAGTAACTTAAATAAATACATATATTGTAATTTAGAGAAAGGTTTTGTTTACCTTTCATTTGACAACTGTTGGATAAGCAATCAGTTGTTAGGGTCTACTAATTTCAATGGTATTATTAGAGGACAACTCCCAGACCCTTACAGAGAGTAGACAGAGAGCGTCTTGGCATCAACGAATCAAGACGCCCTCTCTCCTGTTCTCGTCGCTTAAGTGCTGAGCAAAGCTATCTTCATTTTAAAATATATTGTTTCGAGAGGACTTTCGGCAGACAACTCTCTTGGTCCCTTTTCTAAACTTTCGACAACCTACATCCAACGGTGTTGGTCACTTTAATAAATACATATGTTGTAGTTTATAGGAGGCTGATTTTTCTTTCATCTAACGACTATTTTATTACAAAATATTACAAGGGTTCGTCTTGTTTAGGGTTAGTGGTAAACAAACAAACTGTTCACTGCTCTACAAGGCTAAAATGGCAGGGAAATGAGTGATCATTTTATGTTAAATTTATAGACGAAATTGACCCCCCTGCTCTAAATTCTAATTTTTAGGGATAAAAATCATATTCATGAAAAAAAAAAATTTTTAATCTTATTTTAACACAAAAAATAATTTATGAAAATTTTTTTTAAACATTTTTCTCTAATATTAGCACTTATATGAACAGGTAAAATACATTTAATAACATATTACAGCTTTTACATTGAGTAAACGAAAGTTGAGACCACAGTGCGGAAAGAGTGAAGCTTTGTTCCACACCTATCTATACGAGCACGCCTGGCGATGGAGTATGCTTGGTACGGACGTATTTGTGGCATTGATATTCTGGTGAGAATATCCAGTGTAAAAACTGTAATATGTTATTTAATGTATTTTTTAATTGGTAAAAAAACAAAACTGTTAACTGCTCTACAAGGCTAAAATGCCAGTGATCATTTTATGGCGTAATATGTTATTAAATGTATTTTTAATTTTTCAAGTAAATCTTCGAAAAAATTAAGCAAAATTGTTAAAATATTTTTGGCGCTTCTGCTGTTTAGCCACAACATTAAAATATTTACAAAAATGTATAAACTTTGTTATGTACTTACTTGTTAGCTTGAAAATAAGATTGTACAGAAAAAAATTACGCAAATTCATCCAATATTTATTAAATAATAAGTAAAAGAAGAAAAAACGATATTACGTTTCGTTACACATTTTCACTGATGAAATAGACAAGGGAGATACCTCAAATTTTGTTTACTCGTTAAACCAAAATGGCTACCGAAAGATAAAATCGTTTTTTTATTTAATAAATACTGGATGAATTTGCGTCATTTTTGGTGTACAATCTTAATTAAAGCTACCATGTAAGTACATAAAAAAGTTTATACATGTCTTTAGGTATTTTTTTTAAAAGAGAAGCCTAACATGTCGATGCTAAACAGCAGAAGCACCAATTGTTTTCTATAAATTATTATATTTTTCGTTTAAATAAATACATACGTTGGATCTTTTGAAGAAGGTTTTCTTCATTTGACAACTGTGTTTTTTACGACCTTGCTACTCAGATTCATGGTTAGTTGTAAAAAAAAAATAGTTAACCGTTCCACAAAGCTCGGAAATATTTTACTATAATCAACAGAACGAAAAAAGGGTTAAAAAACAAATGTACAACAAATAAATGTTAGCAAAAGCAAGTTAAGTTACTCATCTACCTATCTGGATAATTTCATTTGTGTTTTAACTTATTTTAAATGGTGGTTTTATAGTTCAAAACAGTCGATGTCAACTGCTTGAAAAGAAATTCAAAATGGAAACTCGCTCATGGCCAGGACTTGAAAATCGATAAAAAATCGAAAACTAAACAATATACTGATAGAAAGGCATACAATAAATGTCAACAATCATGCGAAAATGTAATGTTATCACTTTCTATCAGTATATTGTTTAGTTTTCGATTTTTTTTATCGATTTCTATTCCTGTCCATGAGCGAGTCTCAATTTTGTAATCTTTTCGAGCAGTCAACACCGACTGTTTAGAACAAGAAAACCACTCTTTAAAATAAGTTAAAACACAAATAAAATTATCCAGGTAGGTAGATGAGTAACTTAACTTGCCTTTTATAACATTTATTTGTTGCACATTTGTTTTTTCACCCTTTTTTCGTTCTGTTGATTATAGTAAAAGATACCCCAAAGCTCAAATGGCAGAAAAATGGGTGATCATTTTATGTTCAATTTATAGACGAAACTGATCCGCTGCTCTTAATTTTTGTCTTCTTTCAACCAAGTTTATCAGACTGTACACACGTAATTCTCTTCTTAAAGACAAGTAAAATCTCATTCTTTGGATGGGGAGTAAGTGATTTAGCGCATTGTGTGTTACTCTGCAATTTACCCCCCAAATATCTAGCTGAGTTTAACTATTTTTAAGCCGTTTCTAAACAAAATACTAACTCAACTTGCATCACTGCCCTATAATTCCAATTTATTAATGTTGTCTATTCAAAGAACAATGGAGATTATTATAACTTTTGTTTTACTTTGTACTGAATTATCTCCCTTGTTGACTTTAGATTAAATTATCTCCCTTGTAAACTTTAGATTGAATTATCTCCCTTGTAAACTTTAGATTAAATTATCTCCCTTGTTGACTTTAGATTGAATTATCTCCCTTGTTGACTCTTATATTTCTTTGGTAGCAAAAAGGAAATTTAGATTTAAAATCTTTACTGTAATTAACATCCGATTATTTTATCAATTTCATTTTGCAAAGAAAACAAATAAGAAGAAATAATTATATAAAGGTAAGTTCAATCACTACCGAATTTTTTCATTGTTTATTTTACGATTGAATTTTAACTTCGAGTTTAAAAAACGAACAACCTGCAGACACGGCCACCGTGTCTCCAGTGTTAGAACCTGCAGACACGGCCACCGTGTCTCCAGTGTTAGAACCTGCAGACACGGCCACCCTGTTTGCAGTGTTAGAACCTGGAGACACTTTAAATTCGTTTTGTTTTCGCTTTCGTCAGACACCGTTTTTTTTTTCGCTTTCGTCTTGTTAAGTTAGTGTATTTCACGAGTTTTAAATTAGCGTATTTTAATCGGGCTATTTTATGAAAATGAAAGTTGGAGATACATTTTTAAATTATGCGGAATATAAGGCACAACTCAACGCATATGAGGAAGAAATATGCATAAACTATTTCGTAAGTGACTCCACATCCATAAAAAGAGCTAAAGTAAAACAGGCAAAACAGGCAAAACAAAAATTCAAGTAAGTTAGCTATATACATTTATTTACTATTACTTAAAGTAGGTATCCCAAACTACCCAGTTTTAAACATTGATGTGAACTCGGCAACGGAAAATTACGTAATATGGTATCTTTTGTTTATTAAATTGTTAGGTGAAAGTACAGAATAGTTAACAAAGCCCCCTCACCCCATGTTAAGAATGGCTTTCTAAATGATGTTATTTGTAAATCACTGTGAGAAAAAGTGGTTAATCCATCGTTTCACAACTAAAATGACAGACAATGTATTTTTCTCATTTCTTTTCCGACCATACAACGATTTATTTGAAAAAAGAATTTCTTTTTTTTTTTTTAAGTATTAAATAAAGTTGTTAGATAAAACAAGTTTTAGGCAAGATGAAAAAAAAAACACTGAATTAATGACCATTGGTGCTTATTTGTTTTATGGTGCTAATTTACTGTAGGACCCGCACTACCGTTTTTTTTTTCTTTACCCCCTTTTCGTCTGTTAGCTGTTATTATAAATGTCCTACAGTAAATTAGCACCACAAAACAAATAAGGACCAATCGTCATTAGCAAAAACTCAAAAGCGCACTGAACAAAAAAAAACAAAAAAAAAAACAGCTAACAGAATGAAAAAGGGGTAAAGAAAAAAAAAGGTAGCGCGGGTCCTACAGTAAATTAGCACCACAAAACAAATAAGCACCAATCGTCATTATCAAAAACACAAAATCGCACTGAACAAAAAACAACAGCTAACAGAACGAAAAAGGGGTAAAGAAAAAAAAAGGTAGCGCGGGTCCTACAGTAAATTAGCACCATAAAACAAATAAGCACCACTGGTCATTATCAAAAACTAACAAAAAACAAACAAACAAACAAAAAAATGACTACGAAAAGAAAAAACAAAAGCAGAATTATTCCAAGAATTTTTAAATAAATAATTTCCTAATTCTTTTTTCTTCAATAAAAGTTCTATGAAATGACAAAAAAATCCTTTTCGGAGAAATTACGTACTTAAAAAAGAGCGAAAGAGAGCGTTAGCGATTTTCTGGAGGTTTTCTTTCCAGATTTAGCGGGTTTTCAAAATCGCTAGCGGGTTTTGAAAAGTTTGAAAAGTAGCTCATTTACCGGTGCCCGGAAAACTCGTCACAGGAAAATTCGTAAACGGAAAATTCGTCACTTTTGGCCAAGTAGGAAAATTCGGCAATTATCGAATAAATATCGATTGAAAATAGATTTTAGAACCGTTTTTACAGGAGATATACTTGTAAATACGAGGCTACCCACCTCTCCAGTGGAGAACATTTTTTCATATTATTTTTTTGGTACTTGTGCAGTTTACGAACCGGGCTATTTTTTAGATAAGATTTTCAAGTTAAATTAAATTTTTACGATATCTTTTGTTTATTAAATTGTTAGGTAAAAGTACAGAATAGTTACCCCCCTCACTCCATGTTAAGAATGGCTTTCTAAATAATGTTATTTCAACCCAGTTCGTAATTACGTTACGAAATTAAAGGTTTGAATCGGGTTATTTTTTACATAAAATTTTCAAGTTAAATTCAATTTTTACGATATCTTCCGTTTATTAAATCGTTACGTGAAAGTACAGAATAGTTAACAAAGCAACCCCTCCCCCTCCATTCTCCTCATGTAAAAAATCGTTGTCTAAATAATGTTATTATTTCAAGCCTGGTTCGTAATTAAGTTACGAGATGAAATCCATCATAATTCATTTAGATTTATTCGTAAACAAGTCAGCCATTTTAATTGACAAAACATCAATTACTTCGTGTGTGTGCAAAACTTGAAAGGAATTTATAAACTATCGAGTAACTGGCTTTAAATTCTTAGAAAATTTCCATGTATTTAAAAAAGCAAAATTGTTTTCTAACTAATTCAGTGTTTTTATTTCATCTTGCCTAAAACTTGTTTTAATTAACAACTTTATTTAATACTTAAAAAAAGAAATTCTTCTTTCAAATAAATCGTTGTATGGTCGGAACAAAAAAATCAGAAAAATACAGCCAATTCATTGTCTGCCATTTTAGTTGTGAAACGATGGATTAACCACTTTTTCTCACAGTGATTTTGAAGTAAAAATTTAATTTAACTTGAAAATCTTATCTAAAAAATAGCCCGGTTCGTAAACTGCACAAGTACCAAAAAAATAATATGAAAAAATGTTCTCCACTGGTGAGGTGGGTAGCCTCGTATGTACAAGTATATCTCCTGTAAAAACGGTTCTAAAATCTATTTTCAATCGATATTTATTCGATAATTGCCGAATTTTCCTACTTGGCCAAAAGTGACGAATTTTCCGTTTACGAATTTTCCGTTTACGAATTTTCCTAAATTCCATTTACCGATGACTATTCTATACAATTACCAAAAGTTGTCATTCATTGTGTAATTAGAAAACCGCGTCGTATTATTTCTGCAATGTTATTTAATTCGAGAGCTTAATTTTTCTTAGAATTATACTGATTTAATCAATGCGGAATTAAGGGATTTCTTTTTCATAAAATATGATAACTATATTTTAAAAGATATTTTTTTACGAAATAATACATTTGCACTGGGCTTTCTAATAAAGTAATAGGTTAACCGGGTATATGTTACGACGCTCAGCAGAGTAAAAACGCTAAAGAAACAAATATACAACAAATAAAAGTAACTGTTGTCGATAAAAGTTAATTTAAAACTGACCTGTGATATTTGTTTGTATTTTTAAACCGTTCCAACTGCTATTTATTAGAAATCAGTAGTTTTGTCACACGAACTTGCAAAAAAAAAAATGGCGCTTGCTCGTAAGGAAGTGAGCACAAGACGCCATTTTGTCTAGAAAAAAGTACGAGTTAAAATGTGATGGTTACTGAATAATTTTGATTATTTTATTATATAAATAGATAAATTCATAAAAAATAAACTGTATTCTAATATAATATCTGCTAACATAACACGTCTATGTCTTCTATTATAGCAAGTCTTCTTAAAACGCGTTAAAATACGCTAAAGAAATACTGGCGGTGTCGTAAACTGAATGAGTTTTATTTTGTGTACATGCCACCGTGTCTCTAATATATAACGCGGCTGACACTGCAGACACGGTCGCCGTGTCTGCAGTGTTTGAACCTGTAGACACGGTGGCCGTGCCTACAGGCTCTGCCTTTAAAAAAAGCCTTTCAGGTGTGAGAACAGAATGGTTAACAAATGGGTTTTTAAATTTGATGTATAAAAACTATAATTAAACTGAATTCAATTTAATTTGTTTTTCTTGTTTTTAATTTCTCGGATAAACTTAATTAAATATGTTTTCGCTATTATTCTATCACTGCACCCTTTGCTAGTTCAGACGAAAAAAGAAAAAAAATGAAAAAAAACAATTTGGTAAACATTAGTATGGCGACATGAATTATTTGAAAAGAAATACAATTGTTAAAAAAAAGATTATTGTTTACCTACTCATCCGTGACCTATTTGTATTCAAAAATTGAATATTTACTATTTGAAAAAAGTTATATGCAATTTAATTTACTTACTCATTTGTGACCTATTTGGGTTAAAGGGTTTGATATTTAAAATAAGGTACGAGCAATTTAATTTACCATAAGTTGAGAGTAATACTTCTTTTAAATATTAAAAACATACAAATCTTTGAACAAATAATGGTTACACATGAGTCGCCAATAGTAACGTTTACAGCTAAACTAGATATCGTTTTGAGGACATGTATAAAAAAACTGCCTATTTTCCTAATTTCTTGGCAATCAATTGGAGATATTTTCTGGACACCAATGTTATTTTATTTGGTTGAGACAATTAAGTGATGAAACCCTGAAAAAACTTGGGGAGGAAAAAGTATTTTAGAATGAGAGATCAGTTTCTGATATAATTTTAACGTAAAAGGATCACCCACTTTTCAACCAGATATCATTTGAGCCAGTTGTAACCGTTTTAGTTAAATCTTAGATGTAACCATGTTCATTATTTATTTCTGAGGGCAGGTCACACCAAAACTTACGTATGGGGAGTTTTCTTGGGTTCTGTTGCCACGCGTTCTTAATTCTTAATTATCTCCCTTGTTGACTCTCTTATTTCTTTTGTAGCAAAAGAAGAAATTTAGATTTAAAATCTTTACTGTAATTAACATCCGATTATTTTATCAATTTCAGTTTGCAAAGAAAACAAATAAGACGAAATAATTATATAAAGGTAAGTTAAATCACTACCGAATTTTTTCATTGCGTTTTTTTACGATTGAATTTTAACTTCGAGTTTAAAAAAGTCTTTCAGGTGTGAGAACAGAATGGTTAACAAATGGGTTTTTAAATAAGACCATTTATTTTAACTTTGTATACTATTCTCATTTTACGTCCGAGTTTTAAAAAAAAACTTTTCGTTGTTAGTGTTTAAATTTGATGTAATCAAAATAGAATTCAACTGAATTCAATTTAATTTGTTTTTATTGTCGGATTTCCGCACATGAAGAAAAACTGAGTAAACTTAATTGAATATATTTTCGGTATTATTCTATCAATGGACCCTTTGCTAGTTCAGACAAAAAATGAAAGATCTACTTCGGTAAAGGTTACTATTGACGAAATGCATTATTTGAAAAGAAATACAGTAGGGCAATTAGTAAAAAAAAAAAATTGTTTACCTACTCATCCGTGACCTATTTGTGTTCAAAAATTGAATATTTACAATTTGAAAAAGTTATATGCAATTTAATTTACTTACTCATTTGTGACCTATTTGTATTAAAAGATTTAATATGTAAAATAAGGTACGAGCAATTTAATTTACCATAAGTTGAGAGTAATACTTCTTTTAAATATTAAAAACATAAAAATCTTTGAACAAATAATGGTTACACATGAGTCGCCAATAGTAACGTTTACAGCTAAACTAGATATCGCTTTGAGGACATGTTTAAAAAAACTGTCCCTTTTCATAATTTCTTGGCAATCAATTGGGGAGGTTTGGGGGAGGTTTTCTGGATATTATTGTAGATGAAGACCCTCAGTTCAATTATCCCACCCCAAACTCTAATGTGATTTTATTTGTTAAGAAAATTAAGTGATAACACCCAAAAAAGTTTTTGGGAAGAAAAAATATTTTAGAATGAGAGATCAGTTTCTGATATAATTTTAACGTAAAAGGATCACCCACTTTTGAACCAGATATCATTTGAGCCAGTTGTAACCGTTTTAGTTTAATTTTTTTGGGGCTGTTGCCATGCGTTCTTGGGGTTAAGGTAGGTTTTGGTAGGAGGAGCTGTTGTCACCCAGACAGAATTACTTGTAGTTTTTACAAAGGCGATGATGTTTATGAGGGTCCTCATCTACAAAAGAGAGGGGGTTTGGTTAGGGTTACGATCGTCATCTACAAATTTAATGTTTTCTGTTGAATTATACATTTTTAAAATAATTGTTGTTTTCTTTTTGTTTTGTTTTTCTTTCCATTTGTGTTTGTCTTTTGCTAAAAATGTACATTAAACTAGGTTCCTTTGTCTTTTTGCTAGGAACAAAATGTAATATCTGTTCTGATTTTACATTTAGTCTATTCTGTCTTCCGTCAGTAAAGGAGAAATCCTTCTAGACTGAGACATTTTAAACTTTTATTTCTATCCAGATTGCCCGTTGTTTGGGAGCTGGATTTTTATCACATTAAAAACCGACGTTGTGTCTAAATTTTGCCCTCGTGGGGAGGTAAGTAATTAGGAAAACATGTTATAAATAAAATAATCATTTTGGGATGAATTAATATTATCGATGGCGCTTGCTCCACTCTGTCATTCTTTCAGAATTACTGCCCATCCAGCACAAAATTGCATTCGTTTGTCCATCCATTCACTAGTATGTTTCTCAGATGGAGAGATGACGCCCCACCCCCGGCTTTCTCTGCTAAACGCTAAGGGCCATGTCTTTATGGTATTTTTCAATGAAGTAATTCCTGGAGCTCAATGTATAATTTTCAATCAGAAATTACTTATGCACATTATTTAGTCATACACATAGGTTCAATATTGGTATCAACTCTTTAGAGGTTAAATAACAAAATATTTTTTGATAATAATTACTACTTGTTAAATGATTAAAAGTAAGAAATTTATAAAATTATTATTTCATGCTTATTCAGCATAAAAAATGTCCTAAATTCCCCCCCCCCCATAACACTTATAAATTGTATTTCTATTTAAAGAAAGATTTGTCATATATGCTTGAAAATGTTATTGACTGCAGAAATGGATGAGATATTTACATTAAATTAATTTGTAGAACTGATCCCCAACCTAATTTCTAAAAAAGTGTTTGCATACCAGATGCTGACATTAATTTTGCAAGTATTCTCGATATTTGCCTGATAATCCACTGTTCTCTCTCTACTGCAATCTTCTGATCACTCGGTTGTCTCAATTAAGATCAAAACAAAGTTCAACAAAATCTTTGATACCCATTTCAATCAGAGTGTATAGATACTCTATAGCTGAGTGGGACAGTGTGAGATCGTTCATAGCAGAAATTCCTGTGCACTCCATTTTTGTAAAGAATATGTCCTGTATCGCATCTTCTATAACTAATTGGTTATTTTTGGTATTGAGAGCTTCATATTCTGCAAGAAATTCCAACAAACCAAACAGCCAACTTTAGTACACCTTGGAATTTGCTGCTTCCATTTCTCACAAAAATCAGTATTTCAATTGTTTCCAACGAAATAGATGCTCTGAAGAGAAAACTTGTGTTTATGACTGCTTGCAACCACTGCAAAAGAGTCATGAAAATGCCAAAGATTCCCATGGCCGATTCATTTAATCTAGAGTTGCTGAGCAGAGACTTGGTTCTCAAGAGTTTTGGTGAATAACAAACATGTTAATGAACAGATGTAATACCACTGTTCCAACCATGATAAATTGGCCAGAGATTATTTCCTAAGCATCTGATAAGTCCAACATTATTACAAAGAACTTTAAATCAAATTCCAACCTATGTAAACAGGGCCTCCTAGCTCCTTAATTTCCAACTATGATTGTAAACACACTAAGTGACATCCATATATCTGTCTGGGATATTGCTAAACTTATCAAGAATCTTAATTGTATCAATAAAGAAGAAATAATTTCTATAGCCTTACATACAATAAATGACAACAATAAGCAGAAGTTCTGAGTGTGTAACATTCAGTTATATTAGGGATGAGACGTTATGGGTGTAAATTTCAGATTCATGCGAGTAGTATTTTTTTGTGTTCGTTTATACATAAATAACACTAAACAATTAAACATTTTGAAAATTTTGCAAATTCAGAAGGTGCAGACCAAAATAGCCGTTCGGCTCCACAGGACTCAAAATCCATCATTTTCCGGTGAAAAAGTGGTTTCATGCAACATTGCAGATTCTAAAATATCCTCAAAAGCTATGAATGGATATAGATGGTTAAATCTGATATAGTACTGAAAATGTTTTAGGACCTGCAATGTTGCATGAAAACACTTTTCACCGAAAAATGATGGATTTTGAGTCCTGTGGAGCCCTAACGGCTATTTTTGCCTGCAGCTTCTGAATTTTGCAAAATGTTCGAAATGTTTGATTGTTTAGTGTTATTTATGTAAAAACGAACACAAAAAAATACTACTCGCATGAATGTGAAATTTTAACCTGTTATGTCCCCCCTAGTTATATAGTATTCTTCTCTTTCCCACTTGTTACATGAAAGCATGTAGTACACATACATACAGAATAGTCAAATTTATTTGTACAAAGTCCTTTTCAGGTGAGTTGCGTTGATTGTTGGCGCTTTTAATCTTGGTCTAAGACATTCAGAGAGCAAGTCAAGAACTGACCTCTGACCTACTACAAGGGTGGAGAGATAAAGCCCTGACACCCAAAATGTGCCTTCATTCTGAGGCCAACCAGTGTTTATTGTTGCTTCTTGAAGAGTAAGACCATAAATGTTTTCTCCCTCAAAAGCCGCATTAAATCTAGGCCCTTCTGAAATTCATGATCAATTATTAAATATTTCCCATCTGTGGTAGGTATCATCAGCTCACTCTATGTTCAGTTTATATTGCATGTTGGGCAGTTTAATGTTATGCATATATTTTCCTTTTTCTATCTCTGATTGTCTTGTTTGTGAGTGTGTAAAAGAGAGGCAAACCATGCAGAGGTGTGTGTCAGATAAGTCTGGTGAAATAACGTTGTTAGTGTTTCCTGCCAAGATTATGATGACACTCTTCATGTACAGGTCAAAACTGGCATTACTATTAAGCTAAACACTAAGTAGGAAAATAGTTTCTAGTCTCAACACATTTCTATTTAGTATTTTTCTTGAGATTTGTTATCTAAGAAATATGCCCTCATCTGTGTAGCATTCGTTCTAAAATGCTGTTAGCTCAGACATGTATATTCTTATTGATGTAGCATTCATCAGAGGACTGTTAGCTCAGATATATGTATTCTCATCTGTGTAGTATTCAGCCTTAGAATCTGTTAGATCAGACATATATGTATGTAATATTCTCACTTTACACCTGCCCTATTTAAATGGTAAAATCTTTACAAATTATTTGTGATGATAAAAATTAGATCCTGTAAAATTCTGGAAGTTTTTAACTACTGTTTTAACATGTTTGATTTTATAACAAATTATGTATATTAAATCCAATTTCTATATGGTTTAAAGTAAAAAGTTATAGCCTGTAAGGAAATGATTGGAACAACTTAACTTCTACTCAATTTCATTTAATCTTTCTACATTTATTTGTGTATACAATATTGTTGATATGTTATTTTTTATGTTTATAAAAACGATCATATTAACTCAGGTGCAAAAAATCTGTAATACGTCAGTTGAATTAGGAAACAAAAGTTTTATTGTCAATTTAAAAGGTCAGATTAATAGTATGGACATTTTTAAGCAGGTCACCAAATCATGTTTACAATTTTAATTTACCGACATCACTTACCCCATATCTCACAATTACCTATTTTCAAAGATTGTTGAATGAGGAAACTTTTCTGTAATATTTTGATATAATTGATATATCTATTTGTATTACTGTATGAATTGTTAAATAAAATTACTTATTCATTCACAGGTAACAGCCACAGTGGAGGAAAATGAAAGTATCCCACACACATCTATAGAATAGAAATGTTAGTCTTCTAAAATGTGTGAATTCATGAGAATAAATCAAATTTCAAAACGAACACAGTGGAGAGAAAGCTCATGTTTATGAAATTTGTATCTCATCATTTTGTAACATCTTTAAAATACATGAATTAATGTCTTCCACTGGTAAGACTTTGAGTACCTACTAAACATGGGAGACTTTGAATGCCTACTAGACAGGGAAATATTTTAATGCTTACCTCTGGTGTCTTCGGTCTCTGTTTACAGAGTTTTTCTAAGACAACCTGGCATAAGGATTCTTCCCCCTGCAAATATATCCTGACAAATATTCAAAATAACAGTATTCGAAGTCCAAATAATATACCATTAGCATGGATTCACGCTTGTTTATACAAGGACTGGGCACCTTCTCATAGTGATTTTATCTCAAGTAACGGCACTAAGCTTGATACTCCACCAGACCAGATAAATTCTTGTCCTGGAATCCGGCAATATCAAGAGACTACAAGACAGATATATTATAATATAGTAAATATTATAATATAGTAAATTGGAGAGAAGAAAATTAATGAAGTGTAACATTGTAGAGAAACCTGGTTCTTTTCAAATTTGTGGTAAGTCAGTAAATACAAAAACTGAAGTACAAATACACATACGTACCAACACTAAGGAAAAACTTTATTCTTGTGAAATTTGTGGTAAATCATTTCCTCAAAGCTATCATGTAAAAATACATATGCGTACACACACTGGAGAGAAACCTTCTTCTAGTGAAATTTGTAGTAAATCGTTTACTACAAGTTATATAGTAAAATGCACACACGAACCAACACTGGAGAAATCTTATTCTTGTGAAATTTGTAGTAAATCCTTTACGACAAGGGATAATGTAAAAATATACATGCGTACACAAACTGGAGAGAAACCTTACTCTTGTGAAATTTGCGGGAAGTCATTTCCTCCAAAATATGATGTAAAAGTACACATGCGTACTCACACTGGTGAGAAACCCTATTCTTGTGAAATTTGTAGTAAATCATTTGCCCATTTTTATCGTGTAAAAATACTCATGTGAATCCACACTCGTGAGAAACATTATTCTTGTGAAACTTCTGGTAAATCATTTACTACAAAATATGAAGTAAAATTACACATATATACCACAACTGGTGAGAAACCCTATTCATGTAAAATTTGTGGTAAATCATTTACTACAAAATATAAAGTAAAACTGCACATGCATACTCACACTGGTGATAAACCCTGTTCATGTGAAATTTGCGATAAATCATTTACTACAAAATCTGAAGTCAAACTGCGCATGCATACTCACATTAGTGAAAAACCCTGTCTATGTGAAATTTGCGATAAATCATTTACTACAAAATCTGAAGTGAAACTGCACATGCCTACTCACACTGGTGAAAAAACCTGTTCATGTGAAATTTGTGGTAAATCATTTACTAACAAATATAAAGTAAAACTACACATGCGAACTCACACTGGTGAGAAACCCTATTCATGTGAAATTTGTGGTAAATCATTTACTACAAAATATGGAGAAAAACTGCACATGCATACTCACACTGGTGAGAAACCCTATTCATGTGAAATTTGTGGTAAATCATTTACTACAAAATCTGAAGTGAAACTGCACATGCCTACTCACACGGGTGAAAAACCCTATTCATGTCAAATTTGCGATAAATCATTTACTACAAAATCTAAAGTAAAACTGCACATGCCTACTCACACTGGTGAGAAACCTTATTCATGTGAAATTTGTGGTAAATCATTTACTACAAAATCTCAAGTAAAACGGCACATGCATGCTCACACTGGTGAGAAACCCTATCCATGTGAAATTTGTGGTAAATCATTTACTAGAAAATATGAAGTAAAACTGCACATGCATACTCACACTGGTGAGAAACCCTGTTCATGTGAAATTTGTGGTAAATCATTTTCTACAAAATATAAAGTAACACTTCATATGCATACTCATACTGGTGAGAAACCCTATTCATGTGAAATTTGTGGTAAATCATTTACTGCAAAATCTGCAGTAAAACTGCACATGCATACTCACAATGGTAGGAAACCCTATTCATGTGAAATTTGTGGTAAATCATTTACTACAAAATCTGAAATAAAACGGCACATGCCTACTCACACTGGTGAGAAACCCTATTCATGTAAAATTTGTGGTAAATCGTTTACAAAAAAATCTGACGTAAAACGGCACATGCATACTCACACTGGGGAGAAACCCTATCCATGTGAAATTTGTGGTAAATCATTTACTACAAAATATGAAGTAAAACTGCACATACCAACTCACACTGGTGAGAAACCCTGTTCATGTGAAATTTGTGGTAAATCATTTACCACAAAATATAACGTAAATCTGCACATGCATACTCACACTAGTGAGAAACCCTATTCATGTGAAATTTGTGGTAAATCATTTCTTACAAAATATAAAGTAAAACTGCACATGCATACTCACACTGGTGAGAAACCCTATTCATGTGAAATTTGTGGTAAATCATTTACTACAAAATCTGAAGTAAAACTGCATATGCATACTCACACTGGTGAGAAACCCTGTTCATGTAAAATTTGTGGTAAATCATTTACTACAAAATATAAAGTAAAACTACACATGCATACTCACACTGGTGAGAAACCCTTTTCATGTGAATTTTGTGGTAAATCATTTACTAACAAATATAAAGTAAAACTACACATGCGAACTCACACTGGTGAGAAACCCTATTCATGTGAAATTTGTGGTAAATCATTTACTACAAAATATGGAGAAAAACTGCACATGCATACTCACACTGGTGAGAAACTCTGCATGTAAAATTTGTGGCAAATCATTTACTACAAAATATGAAGTAAAATTACACATGCATACTCCCACTGGTGAGAAACCCTATTCATGTAAAATATTTGGTAAATCATTTACTACAAAATCTGATGTAAAACAGCACATGCATACTCACATGTGAGAAAGCCTGTTCATGTGAAATTTGTGGTAAATCATTTACTAGAAAATCTTATGTAAAACGGCACATGCATACTCACACTGGTGAGAAACCCTATTTATGTGAAATTTGTGGTAAATTAGACGTTAATGATAACATCAGAAATCTGGAAAAGCTGAAGTCATATAGTACCTTGGCGTTGAGGAAAAAGATACCATCTTACATGTGAAGATGAGGGGAAAAATAGGCCAAGATTACATACGATGTGTGAATAAGATATGAAGACAGCTCAGAAATAAAAACAAGAGCAGATAGGGAGATGGTGACAAAATACCATGGCTTAATGTATGACAAGTAGAGTAAGGCACTAAGTCATGCGAGAATTTACCAGAAGGGTCCATGCGAAACAATTAGTACTCCATACATTATGAATATGTGGTTCTCACATTTGCCTACATAGAAAATGCAGTGGTAATATCTGCCATTGTAATATGAAATAAGGCAGAAATAATGGCAACACTGGTTGTGGTGAGTGTTCCAAATGACAGTGGCTTGAACAGAGCAGATAGGGAGATGATGATAAAATACCGAGGTCTAATGTATGGCCTGAAAAGGATGTGGAACTTCAAAAACATCAACATTATCCCAGTTATAATAGGAGCTAATAGCCTCATGGAGAAGAATTTCAAAGAGTATCTGGAAAATATTCCTAGAAAACCAAGTGCGAACTAAATCCAAATAATTGCCCTAAAAGGAACGGCCAAAATCTTTAAACGAGCACATGGTTGGAGCCTCTAAATAGCAGGCAATAGTCTTGTATTTGGAAGAATACTCTCTCCCTATTCCAATATAAAAAGAAGTGAGATAGTGTAGCATTTGGAAGAATATCCTGTCCATATTCTAATAAAAACAGAAATGAATATTTTTTTAGAAAGTGTGAAACCTTCTTCTGAAATCTGTTGTAAACCATTTACAATAAGTAATCATTTAAAACTACACATGTAAACCCACAATGAGGCTGGCTGAAAAAAACTGACAGCATTCATCATCACTATACCAAGGCGCTCAATGGATTCATCAGTAGTGATGAAGAGCCACCTGAATGGCTTACTGTAGGCAACACGTCTACTATTCACAAAAGTGA
This sequence comes from Sepiola atlantica, assembly GCA_963556195.1. Classification (NCBI taxonomy): domain Eukaryota; kingdom Metazoa; phylum Mollusca; class Cephalopoda; order Sepiida; family Sepiolidae; genus Sepiola; species Sepiola atlantica. The sequence goes on from OY744525.1 coordinate 153,717,625, forward strand.
GGAGACCAATTTGGTTTACAAATACAGGCCTATTTTCTTCTTAACGACAATCTACAAGTTGCTAACAGGGATTATCACTGATGCAACATATGGACATCTATCTGCTGGCGACTACCTTGAAAGTGAGCAGAACGGATGAACCAGGAAAATACTTGGAACAATAGACCAAATGTTTGTAAAAAGAACAAATAATGGAGGACTTTAAAAAGAGACAGAGAAACCTGTCAATGGATTGGATCGATTACAATAAGGCCTGACAACAGGCAACATGGACTTAAGACAATGGTTAATTACTGCTGAAAAGGGAATGTGACCATCGTAGTCCAGCATGTGGTGACGCCTTGCCAGGACAATTAGATTTTTCACATTAATTTACTATGAACAAAGCACATTGCCACTGAGACCGTAGGGCTCACTGTTAATTGGGGTCTGATTTATAGAAGCATACTTAGTGATGAGTCGTACAGCGATATATTTTTTCACATTACATTTAAACTTCTGAATTTTTGTACGATCAAGGAAACGGGGATCAGGGGGGGATTCCAAAGGCTAGCAGTTCCAGCCAAGGAGCATTTTGACTAGAAGCCTTCAGATATCTTGACTCGTTACAGTGAAGTGGTGAGATTTAGTTGAGTGTCAAGTTGGGTGGGCATATTTATGCTGGAGAATGGGTCAAAAAGTTCATGGAAGCACATTACATTTTTTGGATCTGGTCTAAGAGGGAAAGATAATTGGTTTGATGTACAAGCCCAGATGTGACAACAATACTTCATTTATAGGCGAATGGTAGATTTGTAGATATATAGTATACCGGCAATGAAACACAACCTTCCTCACAGCATCCTTGGCAGTATCCCCTATGTATTTTGTGCAACCACACTAAGATACACTCCTCAGGTAATGATAGTTAATCATTATGGTTTGTTTAGTGCCGGTTCAAAATTCAATCCTCAGTGTGGGCAATACTAAGAATACTATTGTTAATTACTAGCAATGGCTGACACAATGAGAGCGAGCTACCCCAGTTGGTTGGTTACAAATTCTGTACAGATTCCAGTGTATGACAGAAACATTTCCGAGTTCGACAAGCTGCACCGGAAGAAGGTTGGAGGTGACATCGGCCGAAAAGTTGTGATAATAGCATACAAAATCAAAACAGTTGTCCGTATAATCTTTATTGATAATCAAAGAATTCCTTAGAATATTTATCATAGGTCAGAAGTTTAGAATAACTTTTGTGGCCTTAAGAGTCATACAATGTTGCATTTTGGGAAACTCTGTACTAAATATAGTCCGATTATCTGAAGATCGCATGCATTTTGACAAAACTATTTCACACTAACTCTGTGTTGAACATCTGCAGGATATAATTTATTAATTTTCATCTTCTTCACAAATTTACACAGCTAGTGAGGAACAGCAACTTATAACAACACATATGTTACCACATTTCACCAGACCCTGTATTGAAAAGCTCAAACTAATATAGCAAATGAGACATCTTGTATCCATATGAAAATTGTAATGCTGTATATAGGAGGACGACACATGGGACATTTTAGTAGAAAGTTGTATAATGTCAGCTAAAGATATTTACACAATTCATTGTTGATAGAGATACAATGGTAGATAAGAATTTATGATAGCAGTTATGGCAATTCATGAAAAGGGGAAAATTTGACTAACCCTATTTGCTGCTTGTGGTTGCAATATATGAAAATGGTAGATATCTTGAAGCGTTTTTTCCTGGCTGAAAGAACAGAAAATTGCAATCTCCCTCTTGCTTAGTTGTATAACATCCTTTGCAGCTGCAGGTCACAATTTGTTTGCTAAGACAATATTTTTATATCTTCATCAAATGGCAACCTTTTCAAAACACCATCCTGACTTCCATTCTCTTTTCAAGAAGGGTTCACATCTTGTTTGCCATGGTGATAAATATAGGATAGGAATTTTCATTAAACAGATTTTGATGTAATGTATGAAATCCACTGGTGGATTACAATGGAAATGAGATAAAAGCAATAAATCATGTGGATTAACTTGATCCAGTGCAAAATAGCAAAATAGAGTATTTGTTTTGCGTTTACACGGGTCAAAATATCCGATTTCAAATTTGAGTATTTTTTACTATAAATGAAACTAAAAATGAAATATCTGCCAAAAGGGAAGTGGCCAGAAATCTATTTGGGAATTTTTATTTTGTGTTTACAATGCTCGAAATATCTGATTTCCGATTTGAGTATTTTTTACTATAAATTAAATTTAAAATAAAATATCTGCCAAATTTATTTGGTATTTTTTTGTGTGTGTTTTCTTTCATTTGACGACTGTGTGTTCAGATTCATGGTTAGTTGTAAAAAAAAAGAGTTAACCGCTTTATAAAGCTCGGGAATCTTTTACTACAAGAATATATAATAATTTTATTTGTTTTTTAACTTATTTTAAAGGGTGGGGGGTTCTTTTTCAAAACAGTCGGTGTTGACTGCTGAAAAAGAAATTCAAAATGGAGGCTCGCTCATGGCCAGGACTTGACAATCAATAAAAAAAAATCGAACACTAAACGATATAATGATAGAAACTGATAAAAAATTACATTTTCGCATGATTGTTGACATTTATTGTATGCGTTTCTATAAATGTATTGTTTAGTTTTCGATTTTTTATCGATTTTCAAGAAACGCATACAATATATGTAAACAACAATGCGAAAATGTAATGTTCTATCAGTATATTGTTTAGTTTTCGACTTTTTTATATAGATTTTCAAGACCTGGCCATGTGCGAGCCTGGTTATGGGCGAGTCTCCATTTTGAATTTCTTTTCGAGCAGTCAACACCGACTTTTTGAACAAGAAAACCACCCTTTAAAATAAGTTAAAACACAAATAAAATTATCCAGGTAGGTAGATGAGTAACTTAACTTGCTTTTTATAACATTTATTTGTTGCACATTTGTTTTTTCACCCTTTTTTTCGTTCTGTTGATTATAGTAAAAGATACCCCAAAGCTCAAATGGCAGAGAAATGGGTGATCATTTTATGTTCAATTTATAGACGAAACTGATCAGCTGCTCTTGATTGTTGTCTTCTTTCAACCAAGTTTATCAGACTGTACACACGTAATTCTTTTCTTAAAGAAAAGTAAAATCTCATTCTTTGGATGGGGAGTAAGTGATTTAGCGCATTGTCTGTTACTCTGCAATTTACCCCCAAAATATCTAGCTGAGTTCAACTATTTTTAAGCCGTTTCTAAACAAAATACTAACTCAACTTGCATCACTGCCCTATAATTCCCATTTATTAATGTTGTCGATTCAAAGAACAATGGACATTATTATTACTTTTCTTTTACTTTGTACTGAATTATCTCCCTTGTTGACTTTAGATTGAATTATCTCCCTTTTTGACTTTAGATTGAATTATCTCCCTTTTTGACTCTCTTATTTCTTTGTGAGCAAAAGAAGAAATTTATATTTAAAATCTTTACTGTAATTAACATCCGATTATTTTATCAATTTCATTTTGTAAAGAAAACAAATAAGACGAAATAATTATATAAAGGTAAGTTCAATCACTACCGAATTTTTTCATTGTTTATTTTACGATTGAATTTTAACTTCGAGTTTAAAAAAGTCTTTCAGGTGTGAGAACAAGATAGTTAATAAATTTTAAGAATGGGTTTTTAAATGAGACCATTTATTTTAACTTTGTATACTATTCTCATTTTACGTCCGAGTTTAAAAAAAAACTTTTCGTTGTTAATGTTTAAATTTGATGTAATCAAAATAGAATTCAACTGAATTCAATTTAATTTGTTTTTATTGTTTTTAATTGTCGGATTTCCGCACATGAAGAAAAACTGAGTAAACTTAATTTAATATATTTTCGGTATTATTCTATCACTGGACCCTTTGCTAGTTCAGACAAAAATGAAAAAATGAAAAAACTACTTTGGTAAACGTTAGTATTGGCGACATGAATTATTTGAAAAGAAATACAGTAGGGCAATTAGTAAAAAAATATTGTTTACTTACTTATTTGTGACCTATTTGTGTTAACAGGTTTAATATTTAAAATAAGGTACGAGCAATTTAATTTACCATAAGTTGAGAGTAAAACTTCTTTTAAATATTGAAAACATAAAAATCTTTGAACAAATAATGGTTACACATGAGTTGCCAATAATAACGTTTACTGCAAAACTAGATATCGCTTTGAGGACATGCATAAAAAATGCCTCTTTTCCTAATTTCTTGGCAATCAATTAAGGAGGTTTGGGGGAGATTTTCTGGATATTACTGTAGATGAAGACCCTGAGTTCAATCATCCCCACCTAAACATTAAATTTGTAGATGAGGACCTAAACACAAATGTGATTTTATTTGGTTAAGACAATTAAGTGATAACACCCTGAAAAACGTTTTAGAAGAAAAAAATATTTTAGAATGAGAGATCAGTTTCTGATATAATTTTAACGTAAAAGGATCACCCACTTTTCAACCAGATATCATTTGAGCCAGTTGTAACCGTTTTTGTTAAATCTTAGATGTAAGCATGTTCATTTTTCATTTCTGAGGGCAGTTCACACCAAAACTTACGTATGGGTAGTGTTCTTGTGGGCTGTTTCCACGCGTTCTAAGGGTTAAGGGAGATTTTGGTGAGAGTAGCTGTTGTCAGCCATACATAATTAGAAGGCGAGGATGTTCATGAGGGTCCTCATCTACAAAAGAGAGGGGGTTGGGTTAGGGTTAAGGTCCTCATCTACAAAGTTAATGTTTTCTGTTGAATTATACATTTGTAAATAATTGCTGATTGCTTTTTATTTTGTTTTTCTTTCCATCTGTGTTTGTCTTGTGTTTTTTTGCTGAAAATGTACGTTAAACCGGGTTCCTTTGCCTTTTTGGTAGGAATAAAGTGTAGTATCTGTGCTGGTTTTACATTTAGTTTATTCTATCGTCTGTCAGTAATAGAGAAATCCTTATAGACTGAGGCATTTGAAAGTTTTGTTCCAATTCAGATTGCCCCCTTTTCACGATTTTTTATCATATTAAAAACCGACGTTGTGTCTAAATTTTGCCCTCGTGGGGAGTTAAGTAAATAAGAAAACATGTTATAAATAAAATTATCATTTTTGGGTGAATTAATATTATCGATGGCGCTTGCTCCACTCTGTCATTCTTTCAGAATTACTGCCCATCCAGCACAAAATTACATTCGTTTGTGCATCCATTCACTAGTATGTTTCCCAGATGGAGAGATGATGCCACACCCTTAGCTTTCTCTGCTAAACTCTAAGGGCCATGTATCGCATCTTCTATAACTGATTAGTTTTTTTTGGTATTGAGAGATTCATATTCTGCAAGAAATTCCAACAAACCAAACAGCCAACTTAAATACACCCTGGAATTTGCTGTTTCCATTTCTCACAAAAATCAGTATTTCAATTGCTTCCAACGAAATAGATGCTCTGAAGACAACACTTGCGTTCATGGCTGCTTTCAACCACTGCAAAAGAGTCATGAAAATGCAAAAGATTCCTATGGCCGATGCATTAAATCTAGAGGTGCTGAGCAGAGACTTGGTTCTCAAGAGTTTTGGTGAATAAAAAAACATGTTAATGAACAGACATTATACCACTGTTTCAACGATGATAATTTGGTCAAAGGTGATTTCCTAAGCATCTGATAAGTCCAACATTATTACAAAGAACTTTACATCAAATTCAATCCTATGTGAACAGGGTCGCCTATCTCATTAATTTCCAACTATGATTGTAAACAGACCGAGTGACATCCAGATATCTGTCTGGGGTTTTTCTAAACTTATCAAGAATCTTAATTGTATCAATAAAGAAGAAATAAATTCTATAGCTTTACATACAATAAATGACAGCAATAAGCACAAGTTCTGAGTGTGTAACATTCAGTTCTATAGTATTCTTCTCTTTCCTACTTGTTACATGAAAGCATGTAGTAGAGGTTCATACAGACTAGTCAACTTTGTTTGTACAAAGTCTTTTTGCAGGTGAGTTGCATTGATTGTTTGCCCTATTAACTTTGGTCTAAGACATTCAGAGAGCAACTAAAAAACTAACCTCTGACCTACTACAAGAGTGAAGAAATTAAGCCCTGACACCCAAAATGTGCCTTCATTCTGAGGCCAACCAGGGTTTATTGTTGCTTCTTGAAGAGTAAGACCATAAATGTTTTCTCCCTCAAAAGCCACATTAAATCTAGATCCTTCTGAAATTCATGATCAATTATTAAATATTTCACATCTGTGGTAGGTATCATCAGCTCACTCTATGTTCAGTTTGTATTGCATGTTGGGCAGTTTAATGTTATACATATATTTTCCTTTTTTTCTATCTCTGATTATCTGTCTTGTTCGTGAGTGTGTAAAAGAGAGGCAGACTATGCAGAGGTGTGTGTCAGATAAAACTGGTGAAATAACGTTGTTAATGTTTCCTTCCAGATTATGATGACACTCTTCCTGTACAGATCAGAACTAGCATTACTAGTTAAGCTAAACACTAAGTAAAAAAAGAGTTTCTGATCTCAGACACATTTCCTCTCATCTATTTAGTATTTTCCTGAGATTTGTTACCTCAGAAATATGTATCCGTATCTGTTAGCTCAGACATATGTATTCTTATTGGTGTAGCATTCATCAGAGGACTGTTAGCTCAGACATATGTGTACTCATCTGTGTAGCATTCATCCTTAGTATCTGTTAGCTCAGATAGTTTCTCATCTGTTTAATATTCATACTTTACACTTTCCCATTTTTAAGGATAAAATCTTTACTAATTATTTGTGATGATAAAAAGCTACTAAAAATTAGACCCTCTAAAATGCTCAGGCAGTATTCACCGAAAGACTGTTAGCTCAGACATATGTGTTCTCATCTGTGTAATATTCTCACTTTACACCTGCCCTATCTTAACGGTAAAATATTTACTAATTATTTGTGATGATAAAAAGCTACTAAAAATTAGACCCTGTAACATTCTGGAAGTTTTGAACTACTTTTTTAACATGTATGATTTTTTTTACAAATTCTGTATGTTAAATCCAATTTCTATATGGTTTAAAGTGAAAAGTTATAGCCTGTAAGGAAATGCTTGGAACAACTTAAGTTCTACCAAATTTCATTTAATCTTACTACATTTATTTTAGTATCCAATATCGTTGATATTTTATTTTTTATGTTTATAAAAACGATCATATTTGCTCAGGTTAAAAAATCTGCACCTGTAAGTTGAATTATGAAAAGAAAGTTTTATTGTCAATTTAAAAGGTCAGATTAATACTATGGAAAATTTTAAGCAGGTCACCAAATCATGTTTACAATTTAAATTTACCGATATCACTTACCCCATATCTCCCAATTACCTATTTTCAAGATTGTTGCAGGAGGAAACTTTTCTGTAATATTTGGATATAATTGATATATCTATTTTCATTATTGCATGAATTGTTAAATAACATTTCTTATTCATTAACAGGTAACAGCCACAGTGGAGGAAAATGAAAGTATCCCATACACATATATAGAGTAGAAATGTTAGTCTTGTGAAATGTGTGAATTCACGAGAATAAATCTAATTTCAAAACAAACGCACTGTTTGTGAAATTTGTATCTCAGCATTTATGTAACATCTTCTTTAAAATACATAAATTAATGTCCTCCACTGGTAAGACTTTGGGTACCTACTAAACATTGGAGATTTTGAATGCTTACCAGACAGGGAAGAATTTTAATGCTTACTAGACACAATCCTCGATTGTCTTAGGTCTCTCTTTACAGTCTTGTTAAGAACACCTGGCATGAAGATTCTTCTTTTTACAAATATATGCTGACCAAATATTCAAAATAACAAAGTATTCGAAGCCCAAATAAGATACCATCAGCATGGATTCACACTTGTTTATACAAGGGCTGGGCACCTTCTCATAGTTATTTTACCTCAAGTAACTGCACTAAGCTTGATACTCCACCAGACCAGATAAATTCTTGTCCTGAAATCGTGGCAAGACCAAGAGACAACAAGAAAGATATATTATAATATAGTAAACTGGTCGATTGGAGAGAAGAAAATTAATAAAGTGTAACATTGTAGAGAAACCTTATTCTTGTAAAATTCGTGGTAAGTCATTTTCAAAAAGTTATCAAAAATATGCATGCCTACCTACACTGTGTAGAAATCTTATTCTTGTGAGACTTGTGGTAATTTAAAAAAAAAATTATTATGTCAAACTGCACATGCTGACCCATACTTTGGAGCAACCTTATTCCTGTAAAAGTTGTTATATAAAAATACACATGCATACCCACACTGAAGAGAAACCTTTTTTCTTGTGAAATTTGTGGTAAATCATTTAATACAAAACCTGAAGTAAAAATACACATGCATACACACACTGGAGAGAAACCTTATTCTTGTGAAATTTGTAGTAAATCGTTTACTACAATTTATAATCTTAAAAAGCACACAAGAACCCACACTGGTGAGACTTGAAGAGCAAAGCTTATGAGCCAGCCTGGAAGAGTAAACTCCAACAAAAGATTGATAATTTCAGAAAAGAAACCGCTCAAATATCTACCTTTCTGACAGGTAAACACCCAGGCGACAAATTGAAAAAGAAGGTGAAGGAACTTAAAACAAAGTATTCCCTTCAAAACCCACCGCAGCTTAGAGCTAAGATAGCAGAACATCAAGCTGAAATAAAAGCCTTAGCTGCACAAATAAAAAACAAAACAAAAAAATATGAGTCAAAAAGAATAAACCAACTCTTTGTGACTAATCCTAGGATGGTGTATCGGAGCCTCATAGGAGACGAAATAAAAGTCTGCTCTCCACCTACCCAAGAAGAAGTTTAAAACTACTGGAGGCCACTCTATGAGGACCCCAAACAACACCAGGAAAAAGAATGGATCAACACCATTAAAGAGGACAACAAGGAGAAACCAAAGATGCCAGCCCTGGAAATTACCAAAGAAGTTGTCTGCAGGAAAGTAGCCCAATATAGTAATTTCAAGACCCTAGGAATTGACAATATTCCACATTTCCGGCTGAAAAAACTGACATCACTTCATCATCACTATGCCAAGGCATTCAATAGAATCATCACTGGTGATGAGGAGCCACCGGAATGGCTTACTGTAGGCAACACGTCCCTTATTCCCAAAAGAGAGGAGACCCATTTGGTTAACAAATACAGGCCTATCTGCTGCCTAACTACAACCTACAAGCTGCTAACAGGGATTATTGCTGATGCAACATATGAACATCTAGCTGCCGGCGACTACCCTGAAAGTGAGCAGAAGGGATGTACCAGGAAAAGACTTGGCACAAAAGACCAACTCCTTGTAAACAGCACAATCCTGGAGGACTGTAAAAAGAGGCAGAGAAACCTCTCAATGGCCTGGATTGATTACAAAAAGGCCTTTGATAGTATACCTCACTCCTGGATACTCCGCTGTTTGGACTTGTACAATGTCCACGAAGATATTAGGTCATTCCTCCAAATGCAAATGACCAGGTGGCGTACATCAATCACGCTTCACCATATGGAATGGAAAAATTCAGACTCCAAACGTTAAGATTCAGAGAGGAATATTCCAAGGAGACAGCCTCTCACCGCTTCTTTTTTGCCTCACAATGGATCCACTGAGTAAGCTACTTAAACGATCCAATGCTGGATACAACCTTAGCCGAGGCAGAAAGAAGGATGAAAATAAAAAATAAATCATCTCCTCTTTATGGACGATCTCAAACTCTATGTAGAATCTGAGAAACAACTAGTCTCTCTGATAGAAATTGTAAAAAATTACACAGAATACATCTGCATGGAGTTTGGATTCGAAAAATGCGCTAAATGCACAATAAAGAAAGGGAAAAAGACAGCATCAGAACATCTTAATATTAACACTGGCTCTATTGAAGACCTAGGAGAAGATGCTGTCTATAAATACCTTGGAGTAGAAGAGAATGAGACGCTTGAGCACGGAAAGATGAGAGAAGGTACAGGGTGAATATATTCAGCACCTGAAAAAATCCTCACATCAGAACTCTCATAAAAATAAAATAACTGCCATGAAACAACTTGCAATAGCTGTCGTTACCTATGGGTTCGGCATTATCGATTGGCCACAATGCTACGTCAATAACCTGGATACAAAAACTCGGAAAACGCTAAATGCACAATAAAGAAAGGGAAAAAGACAGCATCAGAACATCTTAATATTAACACTGGCTCTATTGAAGACCTAGGAGAAGATGCTGTCTATAAATACTTTGGAGTAGAAGAGAATGAGACGCTAGAGCACGGAAAGATGAGAGAGAAGGTACAGAGAGAATATATTAAGCGCCTGAAAAAAATCCTCACATCAGAACTCTCATCAAAAAATTAAATAACTGCCATAAACCAACTGGCAATACCTGTCGTCTCCTATGAGTTCGGCATTATCGATTGGCCACAAGGCTACATCAACAAACTAGACACAAAAACTCGGAAAATGCTTGCCTTAAATAAAGTCATTTACCTACATCAGTGTATGGACAGACTTTACTTACCGCGAAGAGAAGGTGGTCTGGGCCTCATTGAGATCAATCATACCTACCGAGCCTCAATGGTCAGTGTGGGACAATATATAAAGAGCTCCTGTGATCAAAAAATGAGAATGGTGAATGAACATCACACCAAATACCTTCTTCAGCAGACCTCAACAACAAAACTAGCCGATAATTTCAGTGGAAACACACTGGAGAACACTAGCGAAGATGATAACAACCCAGCAACCCTGATCGCGCGCAAGAAGAGGGAGGAGTACACGAAAAAGGAGCTGAAGACCAGACTAGAAGGATGGCGAAATAATAAAAGAGCAGGAAAGTTCATTGAAGAACTCAACCCGAGCTATATCGACAAGGAGGCTTCACTACAATGGCTCAAGAGTGGCAACTTCCCGTTCGATGAGGAACGGATATTAATAGCAGCACAAGACCAAGGCCTACTTTCTAATGGATTTAAGAAAATGACGGGTCTACAAAAAACTGACCAGTGCAGGTTCTGCCACTTTGCCATCGAAAGTCCAAGCCACCTAATGTCTGGATGCAAGATCCTTTTGGCTGTAGCCATTACACTGCCCACCACAACAAAGTATGTAAATACCTACATTGGAAGATCTGCGGAGAGATGCAGCTAGAAAGATCACTGAACATCTGGGAACATGAACCCCCACCCATAACATCGAATGGAAAAGTGACAGTGTCATATGATAAAGACATACAGGCGGGCAGATACATAAAAGACAAGGCCATCAAACCAGACATTGTCATCTGGAACAAACCAGATAAAACTGCTCTCATCATTAATGTAACCGTCCCAAATGACTACGGTCTCAATAGAGCCGAACGGGAAAAAATAACAAAATACCAAGATCTAAAAAATGATCTAAAAATAACATGGTCCCTCGATGAAATAAACATCATACTGGTTGTAGTGGGGGCAACTGGTCTGGTGAAAAAAAATCTAAGTAAATACTTAGAAACAATCCCCGGAAAACCAAAGTGTAGGGAAGTACAGATAGCAGCCCTAAAAGGAACCACATCTATCCTTAAGAGAGCCCTCGGATATAAATTTTACTCATAGGGAAATCAAGTGTTAGCCTCAAGAGTAGGCCCCTTGATCTCTTTAGATAAACTAAATAAAATGAAAAAAAAAAGTGAGAAACCTTATTCTTGTAAAAATTTGTGGTAAATAATTAACAAAGGTTTTCATTTAAAATATACATGGAGACCCAATGATGAAATAGAAAACTACTGGAGGCCTATGTTTGAGAATGAGGGATTATTCAACCAAGAGGTCAAGTGAATCTTAGATATAACTTGAAGTAATAAAAGCAAGCCAAAAATGTTTGAGAATGAGGGATTATTCAACCAAGAGGCCAAGTGAATCTTAGATATAACTTGAAGTAATAAAAGCAAGCCAAAAATGTTTGAGAATGAGGGATTATTCAACCAAGAAACCAAGTGAATCTTAGATATATCTTGAAGTAATAAAAGCAAGCCAAAAATGTTTGAGAATGAGGGATTATTCAACCAAGAGGCCAAGTGAATCTTAGATATAACTTGAAGTAATAAAAGCAAGCCAAAAATATTTGAGAATGAGGGATTATTCAACCAAGAGGCCAAGTGAATCTTAGATATTACTTGAAGTAATAAAAGCAAGCAAAAAATGTTTGAGAATGAGGGATTATTCAACAAAGAGGCCAAGTGAATCTTAGATATAACTTTAAGTAATAAAAGCAAGCCAAAAATGTTTGAGAATGAGGGATTATTCAACCAAGAGGCCAAGTGAATCTTAGATATAACTTGAAGTAATAAAAGCAAGCCAAAAATGTTTGAGAATGAGGGATTATTCAACCAAGAGGCCAAGTGAATCTTAGATATAACTTGAAGTAATAAAAGCAAGCCAAAAATGTTTGAGAATGAGGGATTATTCAACCAAGAGGCCAAGTGAATCTTAGATATAACTTTAAGTAATAAAAGCAAGCCAAAAATGTTTGAGAATGAGGGATTATTCAACCAAGAGGCCAAGTGAATCTTAGATATAACTTGAAGTAATAAAAGCAAGCCAAAAATGTTTGAGAATGAGGGATTATTCAACCAAGAGGCCAAGTGAATCTTAGATATAACTTGAAGTAATAAAACCAAGCCAAAAATGTTTGAGAATGAGGGATTATTCAACCAAGAGGCCAAGTGAATCTTAGATATAACTTGAAGTAATAAAAGCAAGCCAAAAATGTTTGAGAATGAGGGATTATTCAACCAAGAGGCCAAGTGAATCTTAGATATAACTTGAAGTAATAAAAGCAAGCCAAAAATGTTTGAGAATGAGGGATTATTCAACCAAGAGGCCAAGTGAATCTTAGAAATAACTTGAAGTAATAAAAGCAAGCCAAAAATGTTTGAGAATGAGGGATTATTCAACCAAGAGGCCAAGTGAATCTTAGATATAACTTGAAGTAATAAAAGCAAGCCAAAAATGTTTGAGAATGAGGGATTATTCAACCAAGAGGCCAAGTGAATCTTAGATATAACTTTAAGTAATAAAAGCAAGCCAAAAATGTTTGAGAATGAGGGATTATTCAACCAAGAGGCCAAGTGAATCTTAGATATAACTTGAAGTAATAAAAGCAAGCCAAAAATGTTTGAGAATGAGGGATTATTCAACCAAGAGGCCAAGTGAATCTTAGATATAACTTGAAGTAATAAAAGCAAGCCAAAAATGTTTGAGAATGAGGGATTATTCAACCAAGAGGCCAAGTGAATCTTAGATATAACTTGAAGTAATAAAAGCAAGCCAAAAATGTTTGAGAATGAGGGATTATTCAACCAAGAGGCCAAGTGAATCTTAGATATAACTTGAAGTAATAAAAGCAAGCCAAAAATGTTTGAGAATGAGGGATTATTCAACCAAGAGGCCAAGTGAATCTTAGATATAACTTGAAGTAATAAAAGCAAGCCAAAAATGTTTGAGTATGAGGGATTATTCAACCAAGAGGCCAAGTGAATCTTAGATATAACTTGAAGTAATAAAAGCAAGCCAAAAATGTTTGAGAATGAGGGATTATTCAACCAAAAGGCCAAGTGAATCTTAGATATAACTTGAAGTAATAAAAGCAAGCCAAAAATGTTTGAGTATGAGGGATTATTCAACCAAGAGGCCAAGTGAATCTTAGATATAACTTGAAGTAATAAAAGCAAGCCAAAAATGTTTGAGAATGAGGGATTATTCAACCAAGAGGTCAAGTGAATCTTAGATATAACTTGAAGTAATAAAAGCAAGCCAAAAATGTTTGAGAATAAGGGATTATTCAACCAAGAGGCCAAGTGAATCTTAGATATAACTTGAAGTAATAAAAGCAAGTCAAAAATGTTTGAGAATGAGGGATTATTCAACCAAGAGGCCAAGTGAATCTTAGATATTACTTGAAGTAATAAAAGCAAGCCAAAAATGTTTGAGAATGAGGGATTATTCAACCAAGAGGCCAAGTGAATCTTAGATATAACTTGAAGTAATAAAAGCAAGCCAAAAATGTTTGAGAATGAGGGATTATTCAACCAAGAGGCCAAGTGAATCTTAGATATAACTTGAAGTAATAAAAGCAAGCCAAAAATATTTGAGAATGAGGGATTATTCAACCAAGAAACCAAGTGAATCTTAGATATAACTTGAAGTAATAAAAGCAAGCCAAAAATGTTTGAGAATGAGGGATTATTCAACCAAGAGGCCAAGTGAATCTTAGATATAACTTGAAGTAATAAAAGCAAGCCAAAAATGTTTGAGAATGAGGGATTATTCAACCAAGAGGCCAAGTGAATCTTAGATATAACTTGAAGTAATAAAAGCAAGCCAAAAATGTTTGAGTATGAGGGATTATTCAACCAAGAGGTCAAGTGAATCTTAGATATAACTTGAAGTAATAAAAGCAAGCCAAAAATGTTTGAGAATGAGGGATTATTCAACCAAGAGGTCAAGTGAATTTTAGATATAACTTGAAGTAATAAAAGCAAGCCAAAAATGTTTGAGAATGAGGGATTATTCAACCAAGAGGCCAAGTGAATCTTAGATATAACTTGAAGTAATAAAAGCAAGTCAAAAATGTTTGAGAATGAGGGATTATTCAACCAAGAGGCCAAGTCAATCTTAGATATAACTTGAAGTAATAAAAGCAAGCCAAAAATGTTTGAGAATGAGGGATTATTCAACCAAGAGGCCAAGTGAATCTTAGATATAACTTGAAGTAATAAAAGCAAGCCAAAAATGTTTGAGAATGAGGGATTATTCAACCAAGAGGCCAAGTGAATCTTAGATATAACTTGAAGTAATAAAAGCAAGCCAAAAATGTTTGAGAATGAGGGATTATTCAACCAAGAGGCCAAGTGAATCTTAGATATAACTTGAAGTAATAAAAGCAAGCCAAAAATGTTTGAGAATGAGGGATTATTCAACCAAGAGGCCAAGTGAATCTTAGATATAACTTGAAGTAATAAAAGCAAGCCAAAAATGTTTGAGAATGAGGGATTATTCAACCAAGAGGCCAAGTGAATCTTAGATATAACTTGAAGTAATAAAAGCAAGCCAAAAATGTTTGAGTATGAGGGATTATTCAACCAAGAGGTCAAGTGAATCTTAGATATAACTTGAAGTAATAAAAGCAAGCCAAAAATGTTTGAGAATGAGGGATTATTCAACCAAGAGGTCAAGTGAATTTTAGATATAACTTGAAGTAATAAAAGCAAGCCAAAAATGTTTGAGAATGAGGGATTATTCAACCAAGAGGCCAAGTGAATCTTAGATATAACTTGAAGTAATAAAAGCAAGTCAAAAATGTTTGAGAATGAGGGATTATTCAACCAAGAGGCCAAGTCAATCTTAGATATAACTTGAAGTAATAAAAGCAAGCCAAAAATGTTTGAGAATGAGGGATTATTCAACCAAGAGGCCAAGTGAATCTTAGATATAACTTGAAGTAATAAAAGCAAGCCAAAAATGTTTGAGAATGAGGGATTATTCAACCAAGAGGCCAAGTGAATCTTAGATATAACTTGAAGTAATAAAAGCAAGCCAAAAATGTTTGAGAATGAGGGATTATTCAACCAAGAGGCCAAGTGAATCTTAGATATAACTTGAAGTAATAAAAGCAAGCCAAAAATGTTTGAGAATGAGGGATTATTCAACCAAGAGGCCAAGTGAATCTTAGATATAACTTGAAGTAATAAAAGCAAGCCAAAAATGTTTGAGAATGAGGGATTATTCAACCAAGAGGCCAAGTGAATCTTAGATATAACTTTAAGTAATAAAAGCAAGCCAAAAATGTTTGAGAATGAGGGATTATTCAACCAAGAGGCCAAGTGAATCTTAGATATAACTTGAAGTAATAAAAGCAAGCCAAAAATGTTTGAGAATGAGGGATTATTCAACCAAGAGGCCAAGTGAATCTTAGATATAACTTGAAGTAATAAAAGCAAGCCAAAAATGCCAGAGCCTGTGATAACGTCTGAAATGATAAAACAAAAGCTAGATCAATTTCAGAATCACAATAAACCCAATTTCTGGCTAAAGAAACTAACAACACTGCCTAGCCATTATAATAGCTGCTTCACCAGACTGTTGAGGGGTGAGGAGGCTACACCAGCATAGCTATGTAAAAGGTAATACGACCCCCACACCCAAAACGAGTGAGACACAAAACCCTACTGCCTTACTACAACCTACAAACTCTTCACTGACCTGGTTGCAGACAGCATCTACGAACACCTCTCTTATGAAGAACATGGAAAAAAACAAGCAGGGTGTAGGAAGAAGTGTTTAGGCAGCAAGGCCCAATTATTGATCATCCTTGAGGGCTATGAAGAGGCAGGAAAATCTAAGCATGGTGTGGATCGATTACTAAAAGGTATAAGATAGTGTACCCCATGCATTGCTCCTGGACAGCCTTGATCTATATAATATCCATCCGGTCATCAAGAAAACCATAGAAGTACAAATAAATATGTGGAAAACAACCATGGCATTAAGACACACTCATGGAACAATAACAATTGCTGCCATCAAGATCCAAAGCAAATTACTAACCAAAAGTCTACAATCTGAGCCAGAGCCACAAATAAGATCTAAACAAAAGAGTCAACCACCTGCTCTACATGGATGACCTCAAGCTGTATGCTAGTTCAGATGCTGACTTAAGCCGACTCTTACAGGTTGTACATACGTTCTCCAAAAATATTGGAATGAAGTTTGGCCTTGACAAATGTACCAAGTGCTCCCTCAGAGCTGGGAAGACGATCCAAACGGAAAACATACAGCTTGATGATACTGACATCAAAGACCTTGAACAATACAAATACGTTGGCATAGAAAAAAACAATTCAATTCAACATGCCAAGATGAGAGAAAAAATAAGCAGAGAATATATATATACCATGTTAGAAAAATTTGCAAAGCACAGCTTACAAACAAAAACAAAGTAACTGCATATTAACTAATTAGCTATGCCAGCGATAACATACAATATCTCATGAGCTCCCAGAACCCAAACTTTATAATAGTATGCCAACAAAAAAACAGAGCAAGCAGAACAACCTCTATCACAAAATAGGCCAAACATTTTGGACAGGACTGTCTTACAAATGAGGCAGAAACAGACAACAATCCTGCCACAGAAATAGCCAGCAAAAGCTGCTAGAAATATGCCAAAACCTTCCATTCCAGAAAACTGGAAGAATTGGCCAACCAACAACGTGCTAAGTATTTCCTAGGTGAATTATTCCAGGAATATATAGATAAGGAAGGCTCTGTAGACTGGCTTAACAAAGGATCTCTCCATTATGATGAGGAGAGAATGATAATGGTTGCTCAAGATCAAGGCTTGATGACCAATGCCTTTAAAAAGATAAGTGGTCTCAGCAACAATAAAAAGTGCAGGTTTTGCCACACAAACGTAGAGAGTGTGAGCCATCTGACATCCAGTTGTAATGTTCTCCTGGGGGATGGCTATTATACAATGCAACACAACAGAGTGTGTGAATATCTTCACTAGACTATTTGTAAAAAGTTGAATATTCAGTAGCAGCAAGTGCTGGGAGCATATACCAGAAAGAACAGTTGGAAATAATTTATACACCATCCACTATGACTATGCAATCCCTACAGCTACATATCTAGAAAATGGAGCTGTTAAACCTGACATCGTAATATGGGACGAAAGGGAAAAAGTAGCAACCCTAGTTGAAGTCAGTGTCCCTAATGATGCAGGATTAAACAAAGTTGAAAGAAAAATGATTACAGAATTACCACGGTCTTAGGTACGACATGAAAAGAAACGAATCTTAGGAAAATCTCTGTCATCCCAGTAATTATAGGAGCAACAGGACTAATTAAAAGGAATGTCAAAAGCTATCTGGCGAGTATACCCGGTGAACCGAGTGCAAGAGAAATACAAACAATTACACTTAAAGGGATGGTAAGAAAATAAGATGGGTTGGTCCAGCCAGCAGACATGTACTATAGAAAAAGAATTGAGTCCAGGGGATTTATCTCGTCTTGCCAAGTCGTTGCTAGAGACGAGTAAAGGAATATAATATCTAAATGTGAACTGGATGGAAATGGGAAAAGCATCTAATGCATATTATTTCATATCATAAATTTTATTTATAAATTTCAAATGATGCTGCGATTAATAGCGTACATCACGTTCACTGTAAAAATACTTGTTGATAAAAAATGACAATTCGACTTTTACTGCTAAAATAGGAACAAAATAAAAATGCATTGTGCAAAAACTTGTGTTGCAATTATTTTTACCTTTTTTCACTGGACTATGACAAATATTGAAAATAACATTCAAAGGTAAAATAAGATCTCTTAGCATGACTACAAACTTGTTCATACAACGAAGGTAATGGTGCACCTTCACCTAGTGATGTCAAATTTGTATATTTCACATCGTTTTTGTTTTGACTTTTACTGTTAAAATAAAGACTTTATTGAAATACAACTTGTGTTGCAATTATTTTTACCTTTTTAAAAACGGGCTTATTTCACTGAACTATGACCAAATATTAAAAATACCATTATATTCAAATGTCAAATAAAATACCCTGAACACAAACTGGCTCCTATAAAGTAAATTAATGGTGCACTTTCTCTTAGTGATGCTACCACAAGTAAGAAAACTTAGCTGGATACTCCACCAGACCAGTTAAATTCTGAAATGGGGTCTCATTTTATGTTAAATTTATATACGAAACTCATCCCCTGCCTAAATTGTAAAAACAAAATTCTTCTTTTAACCAAGTTTATCAAATTATTCACACCTAATTATCTCCTAAAAAAATTATAATCTTATTCTTTAGACGGGTATATTCAGCGGAAGGTGATACTCTACAAATTTACTCAAAATATCTAGCTCATTTGAACTATTTTAAGCCATTTCTAAACAAAATACTAACTTTAACTTGCATCACTGCCCAATAATCCCAATTTATTAATGTTTTACATGTACTCCAATTCAAAGAACAATAGAGATTATCAATTTTGTTTTACTTTGTACTGAATTATCTCCCTTGTTGAGTTTATATTGAATTGTCTCCCTTAATGACTCAAATAATTATTTGACAATGAAAGAATTTATATCTCAAAGAAGTAATTTTGATTGAACATGTTTTTATCATTTGATTATTTTATCAATTTCATTTTGTAAACAAAGACGAAAGAAATATGTAAAGCTGAGTCCAATTCATACGAGGAAAGTAATGGTACACTTTCTCCTCGTGTGGCACGATGAGGAACTGTCTGGTGGAATTTTAATTGATTAAAGGTTTTTAATTAATTAATTGAATTTAATTATGTAATAAATCTGGTTGAAATGAATTTAGAATTGGCACGCAGAATATTGTTTTTGTGAACGATCTAAGTTGAAAGGTCATCTTTTGCACTGGGGTGACCCTGAAAGCTAGAGCTTTATTTTCGATCATTGACAGGTCACGCTAGGACCTTGTTTTCCCAGATTAACAATGACAGTTGAAAGAAATAACTCAAATTGAATTGTTTATATTTCTTATATCAAAGTCAGAATGGGAAGAGAATCATACTTGATTCCGACAGGTGTTAACGATTTGATTTGATGACCTTTCAAAATTATAAGTGAAATCTAATTCAGAAAAATGAATAAATTATTTATGACCAATCATTTTGTGTCGAAAGATTGGAAAGGTCGCGAGAGTACACTTTCCATATCTGACAAATATAATCACCTGCCAACTGATATTAAGGTGTGCTAATTCTTAATTAAGACCCAGCCCCATATTGGTTGCCCATAATTAAGGCCCACCCTTTTGGTAAAATAAAGGTTTTTCATTGCTCAACCAATCATAAAAGAGCAGAAAAATGCAATACGAATTGTGATTGGTGAGCGAATCACAGACCTTGTAACAAGTAGAAATTCCCAATAAAAGAACTGGCTCTGGGAGAATTCGACAGAGGACCGTTGTCAGCTCAGTGAGATAGATATACTGAGAGAAGGACCGTGTTGGCGACCGACCAAAAAAGGGAACTCTGTTCGAAATTCAACTAAGGGACACAATCTCAAAGAAAACTTTAAAAGTCCCCTAACCAAGACTAAGAACCAGTCAGATTCCTCAACGCGTCTTTTCTACCCAACAAGAACGACATAACTTTTTTGTTGTTATTATTGTAACACACCTGTGTTCCAATAAATATTTGTTATTGTTCTTGGCGAGTTTTTCTTGTTTTGGGGTTGCCAAAAACCGACCTCAAACCTAAGTTCCTGACGCAGCTGAATCAACACGAAATTTCCACGGATCTTCAACGCAGCGTGGGCGTGGAGCGATTGATGGAACAGCTAGTCGGAACGCATCCGATCCTCGTGACCTCGAACTACATTTAGTGCCGAGTCACACAGAATACAACACTGAGTGACTCCCCGGGTCACGATAGTATCACAATAGTAGAGTCTCCATATTTTATCATTTACCAACAGTATAGACAATACCTCAGACCAGCTAGAATGTATCCAACACCCAAGGTCGCACAAGACCAAATACCTATAGCTGAGGAAAACACACCATACCCTATAAGTGTTCAACGATCCCTCATCTCATTGCAGAGACCAAAGCAGTTCATCATAAGGAAAACACACCATACCCTATAAGTGTTCAATCATCCCTCATCTCATTGCAGAGACCAAAGAAGTTCATCATAAGGCTCCAGCCAGGTAATAATGTCTGAAGCACCGATACCACACATGCTGATAAAACAACCAACCACGAATCACATGCCAGTGGATCAACTAGACCTATCCCCGAACCATGGCGATCTCGGAGATATATAAAGATTTCTTAGACTAGACCTCTGAATCCCCATCCTCAAGAAGAAATAAAAGATTGATTGAAGATTTTCCTTGAAGCAGTTTCCAAACTTAAACTTGATTAAATATCCCACTTTTTAATTAAGAAAGGGAGATGTTTTATTAGTTACATCCATTGACTAGTACCACTACCCTAACGCTCCTAATATTAATATGATTATCCGCCTCTTATTATGCACTTCCTGTAATGGCTAAGCTTTAATAAAAAAACCTGTTTGCACAGCTCCTCGTTCTATCTTCTAGAATCCAAGCCATCCTGATGAGCCACTCACAGAATATCATAACAAAGACGAACGTCGAAAATTGGGTCAACTTATGAGGATAAACAGAGTTTTTAAATGACCATTGCCCATTTAAAGGTAACAATAGAGGAACTAAAAACTCTGAAATGTCAACATCAGGTGCTTGAACAAGATTTTGAGAAAATCCAAGCTGAACATGATGAAATGTACAGGTAGTTTATGAAGTGACTCCATCAGGTTTAGCAGAAAAGCAATTCTAGGAAATTTTCTATGCTGGATAAACTGGTCAAACAGTAAAAAACGCCAACTTAACCAAATACATACATATCATAGTAAGCAAAATGAACTGTATTCACTCTTTTTCCTATCATACATACAAGAGACACACACACACTATGCATCCATGTTTTTATCAGTAACAGGAGACGTTTAGTGTCGTCATTATTTTCCTTCCTTTGCATATCGTAAGTAAAGAAATCACCAGACATGCACATTAAGAGATACCAGAAATAATAAAGAGCACCCGGTGAAAACTAATCAGTTTTAACTCCGGCTTAAAATTTAAACACACGTATTCGTCTTGTTCTTTCATTTTTTTTGTCTTTTGTTTTAGTCTCGCAAGCCAAATCTATGACATCACACGTTGGTATGTAATTCATTTGGAGAGGATAATATTTCTAGCAATGTATCACTCCATTCATAGTTCCAGGATTAAATATAGTGTTATGAAATTTAAATCTTTGCCCAAGATGATAACACTGATTTCTTCACCATTCTTTGGATTTGGTTGATGTATCACAAAATATACGGCCATTGTGAAAATCAAAAGTTGACGTTCGCAATCTACAATCAAATGTTGATATATCAACCCATTTAATGTTTTTATTTACTTTTATGCTGTGAGGGTTACGCCACTCGTTCAGACAACTCATAGGAACACATTTTCCTGAATATGTACAAAAAGACTACTTCCATGTTCCTCACTAGTTGTGTATATTTGTGAAGATGAATTATATCCTGCAGATCTTCAACACAGTGCTAGTGTGAAACAGTTGACGGAGTAGGTAGCCAAAATGCATGCGATCCTTAGGCATCAGCCCATATTTAGTAGTCACCCAGAATGCAACACTGTATTACTCTCCAGGCCACGATAGTATCACAAATAGATGTCTTATTTTGATCATACAGACTACCGTTTTCATTTTGTATGTTATTCTCACAACGTTTCGGCCGATTCAATCTTGTCGAACTCGGAAATCTTTCCGTCATACATGGGAATCTGTACAAAATTTTAAACTAACCCAGTGGTAACGCGCTCTCATTCTGTCAGCCATAACCAAGTAGAAGTTTTAATTTTAATTCATAATTGTATTCTTAGTATCGCTCGCACAGAGAATCGAACATTTAATCTGCACTAAAAAACAATACTCTTTTACTATCATGATCCGAGGGGTGTATATTGGTGTTGGTGCACCAGCAAAGATATTCCGAGGTAGAATATAAATTGGAACAAATACATAGACGATACTGCAAAGGCTGCTGCAAAGAAGGTTGTCTCCTTTCACTCGGCTAGAAATCTTGTCACACTTGCCAGTATCCTATCCCTTTACAAAGCTACCATTCTCCAATGGATGGAGTATTGTTGTCACATCTGGGCTGGTGCACCAACCAATAGTATTTCCCTCTTAGACCGGGTCCAAAAAAGAGCTTCTAATCTAATGGGTACCACACTATCTACCAAGCTCCAGGCTCCGTCATATCATTGTAATATTGCATACATGTACTGGTTTTACAAGTATATCAATGTAATGTGCTCCGATGAACTTGCTGTCCTCATGTAAATACCCACAACCAACCTGACAATCAACTAAAACAAACCCCTTCACTGTAAAGATCCCAGATGTTGGAAAGCTTTCTACTCTAATCGCTTCTTTCTTCAAACTGCTAGCCTTTCGAATTCCATCACTGCACCCTGTTCACATGCAATGTGAAAAATATCTTGCTGCACAACTTAGGATGCTTCCATAAATCTGACCCCCAATTCACAGTAGGCCCTTAGATCTCAGTGGCTACATGCTTTGTTGGGGATGAATTAATGTAAAAAAATCTTATTTTCATGGAAAGGCATCACAACATCCTGAAGGACGATAATCACTTTACCTTTTGAGCAGAGGTTGACCATTGTATTGTTCCCATATTATCTGCTGTCTGGCTGAACCAGTAATAAACAGTCGCATTAGGTGTTAGTTATTCTGTGCAGAGAATTAGCTGGACTCACGGAAAAGGTACAATAACAGCTGAAAATTGAACACTTGATAAGAAAGTGGACAAAACATTTTTAATAAAAATAGTATTTATTTTCATCACTGCATTTTCTAAATCACAAAACTCAAATCGTCTATGTGACATGTATTAACAACTACTTTATTGCGACAATAAAAAGTGTAAAACATGTTTAATAAAAAGAATCAACAAAAGGAAAGAGAGTAAAAGAACAAAAGTCAAACACCACACATGCCACTCGAAGCCATCATCACTAGCTGTTAGCTGAGATGTTATTTGTGCTTCAAAGATTTTGTTATTTTTTAGAATATTTGCTCAAAGTTTACTTGTACTTTTTTTACTGCATGCATTTCTAAAAATAAAAACGTTCCATTAAAGTTCTCCTTTACTTCCTAATCATTGAGTTAGTAAAGAAGTAAATAACATTAATTTTCTCTAACACCAATTGACCAGTTTACTATGTTATAGCATATCTTTCTTGTGGTCTCATGGTCTTACCAGATTCATGGAGAAGAATTCATCTAGTCTGGTGGAGTATCTTGTTTAGTGATGTTACTAGAGTCATCATCACTTGGGGAATGGTGCACGATTCCTCAAATGAGTCAGTGTAAAGCCGTGTTAAGAGGATCTTATTTCAGCTTAGAATACTATGTTATTTTGAATATTTTATCAGTTTACTTGTAGGGTGAAGTATTCTCATGTCAGGTTGTTCTGACAAACACTTGCATAGACAGATCAGAGACACTCTAGTAGGTAATTAAAATTGCTCTACAATGTGGGTTATCATGTGTATTTTTAAATTATTACTTATTGTAAATGATTTACAGCAGATTGCACAATAATAAAGTTTATCCCGAGTGTGGGATCGCATGTGAATTTTTACCTCAAGTTATTTCGTAAATCATTTAACACAAATGTCACAAATAATAATGTTCTTCCTTAGTGTGTATGCATGTGTATATTTACTGCACGTTTAGTTTGAAATGATTTACCACAAATGACAGAAGAATAAGGTTTCTCGCCAATGTGGGTTCGCATGTGATTTTTCACTGTATATTTTGTAATAAATGATTTATCACAAATTTGACAAACATGAGGTTTTTTGCAAGTGTGGGTTCGCATGTGCACTTTTAAATTATTACTTATAGAAAATGATTTGCCACAAATTTGAAGAAAATAAGGTTTCTCACCAGTTTCCCACAAATGTCACAGATAATAATGTTCTTCCTTAGTTTGTGTAGCATGTGTATATTTACTGCACGTTTAGTTTGAAATGATTTACCAGAAATTACACCAGAATAAGGTTTCTTGCCAGTGTGGGTTCACATGTGAATTTTCACTTTATATTTTGTAGTAAATGATTTCCCACAAATTTCACAAGAATGAGGTTTCTCTCTAGTGTGGGTTGTTCGCATGTGTATTTTTTCTATGGATTTTGTTGTAAATGATTTCCCACAAATTTCACAAGAATATGCTTTTCCCCAATGTGGGTTCGTATGTGGATTTTATTGTAAATAATTTCCCACAAATTTCACAAGAATACGGTTTCTCTCTTAATGTTTAATTTTACTTCAGTCGAAGATCTCAGAAATCAAGGGGCCCCTTCCTGTAGTAGTATATCTTTTTTGTAGTCTGTTGGTCTTACCGGATTCCAGGACAAGAATTAATCTAGTCTGGTGGAGTATCCAACTACGTGGTATTACTTGAGGTAACATCACTAGGAGATGCACGATTCCTCGTATGAGGGATCTTATTTGTACTGCAGATACTATACAGTTTCTCTCCTGTGTAGGTTCGTATCTGCATTTTTTCTGTGGATTTTGCTGTGAATGATTTCCCACAAATTTCACAAGAATAAGGTTTCTCCCTTGTTTCATTTTATTTCAGTCAAAGTTTTCAGAAATCAAGGGGCCCCTTACTGATGTTTACACTTGATATCTATATGAGATGCATAGATATTATAAAGTTCTCTTTTACTTGTCAAATGTTAAGTTAGTAAAGAAGTTAAGAACATTAAGTTTCCTCCTCCCAATTGACCAGTTCATTATGTTATAGTACATCCTTCTTGTGGTCTATTGGTCGTACCGGTCGCATGTGCATTTTTAAATTACTTTTTGTAAATGATTTACCACAAATTGTACAAGAAGCAGCCTTCTCAAAAATGAGGGTTAACATGTAAATTGTTACATCAGTTTTGGTTTTAAATGATTTAGCACAAATTTCACAATGACAAAGTTTCACTCTTTTTGTGTTCATTTTTTTTCAGCCGAAGTTCTCAGAAATCAATGGGCTGCTTCATGGGGCTAACACTTCCTTCACCACAAATTTGACAAGAATCAGGATTCTCTACAGTGTTGGTTCACATGTGTATTTTTACATAAAAGTTTTAAAGAAATGTTTTACCACAAATTTCACAAGAATAAGGTTTCTCCCTGGTGTGGATTCGTTTTCATGTGAATTTTCACTTCATATATTGTAGTAAATGATTTCCCACAAATTTAACAAAAATAAGATGTTTGCTTAATGTTTAATTTTACTTCAGTCGAAGTTCTCAGAAATCAAGGGCCCCCTTCCTGGGGCTAACACTTGATCTCTATATGAGATACATAGATACCTGAGTATTCTATTAAAATTCTCTTTTATTTCTCAAGCATTGAGTTAGTAAAAAAGTTAAGAATAATTTCTTCTCTCCCCAACTGACCAGTCAAGTATGTAGTAGTATATCTTTTTTGTAGTCTGTTGGTCTTACCGGATTCCAGGACAAGAATTCATCTAGTCTGGTGGAGTATCCAGCTACGTGGTGTTACTTGAGGTAACCTCACTAGGAGAAGATGCACTATTCCTCGTATGAGGGGATCTTATTTGTGCTGCGGATACTATGTAATTTTGAATATTTGGTCAGGGTTTACTTGTAGGGGTAAGTATTCTCATGTCAGGTTGTCCTGACAAACCCTTGTACAGAGACACTGAAGACACTCGAGGATAGTGTCTAGTAGGTAATTCAAACTCTTCTTTTTTGCCAGTGTGGGTTCGCATGTGCATATTTAATTTGTTACTTATTAAAAATGATTTCCCACAAATTTCACAAGAATAAAGCTTCTCTCTTTTTTTTTCATTTTAATTTAGTTTATCTAAAGAGATCAAGGGGCCTACTCTTGAGGCAAACACTTGATTTCCCTATGAATAAAATTTATATCCAAGGGCTCTCTTAAGGATAGATGTTGTTCCTTTTAGGGCTGCTATCTGTACTTCCCTACAATTTGGTTTTCCGGGGATTGTTTCTAAGTATTTACTTAGGTTTTTTTCACCAGACCAGTTGCCCCTACTACAACCGTTATGATGTTTATTTCGCTTAATGTTTATCCAGCACGTGGTGTTACTTGAGGTAACATCACTAGGAGAAGATGCACTATTCCTCGTATGAGGGGATCTTATTTGTGCTGCGGATACTATGTAATTTTGAATATTTGGTCAGGGTTTACTTGTAGGGGTAAGTATCCTCATGTCAGGTTGCCCTGATAAACCCTTGTACAGAGAGACCGAAGACACTCGAGGATAGTGTCCAGTGTGGGTTCGCATGTGAATTTTCACATGACATTTTCTAGTAAATGATTTGTCACAAATTTCACAAGAATAAGGTTTCTCGCCAGTGTGGGTTTGCATGTGCCTTTTTAACTTATTACTAACTGTAAATGATTTCCCACAAATTTCACAAGAATAAGGTCTCTCGCCAGTGTGGGTTTGCATGTGAATTTTAAAACTATTACTCATTGTAAATGATTTCCCACAAATTTCACAAGAATACGGTTTCTCGCCAGTGTGGGTTCGCATGTGAACTTTTAAGTTATTACTCACTGAAAATGATTTCCCACAAATTTCACAAGAATAAGGTTTCTCTCCAGTGTGGGTTCGCATGTGTATTTTTTCTTTGGGTTTTGTTGTAAATGATTTCCCACAAATTTCACAAGAATAAGGTTTCTCCCCGGTGTGGGTTCGTATGTGCATTTTTTCTGTGGATTTTGTTGTAAATGATTTCCCACAAATTTCACAAGAATAAGGTTTCTCTCCAGTGTGGGTTCGCATGTGACTTTTAACTTCATATTTTGTAGTAAATGATTTATCACAAATTTCACAAGAATAAAGTTTCTCGCCAGTGTGGGTTCGCATGTGACTTTTTAAATGATTACCTGTTGTAAATGATTTCCCACAAATTTCACAAGAATAAGGTTTCTCTCCAGTGTGGGTACGCATGTGAATTTTCATATCATATTTTGTAATAAATGATTTATAACAAATTTCACAAGAATAATGTCTCTCGTCAATGTGAGTTCGCATGTGCCTTTTAAAATCATTAGTCATTGTAAATGATTTCCTAGAAATTTAACAAGAAAAAAAGTTTCTCGTCAGTATGGGTTCGCATGTGAATTTTTAAATCATTACTTACTGTAAATAATTTAAATCAGTTTATCTAAAGGGGCCTACTCTTGAGGCTAATAACTATGTAAATGACTTACCAAAAATTTCACAAGAATAAAGTTTCTGTCCAGTGTGGGTTTTTCATGTGTATTTTTACATAATAACTGTGTTTCTCTTCAGTGTGGGTATGCATGTGTATTTTTATATAACAACTAATGGTAAATGATTTACAAATTTTACAGGAATAATGTTCCTCCATAGTATGGGTTCGCATGTGCCGTTTTACATCATAACTTTTATGAAAATGATTTGCAATAAATTTCAGAAAAATAAGGTTTCTCTACAATGTTACTTTTAATTAATTTTCTTTACCGCAATCGACCAGTTTACTATGTTATAATATATATTTCTTGTCGTTTCTTGGTCTAGCCGGATTCCAGGACAAGTATTTATCTGGTCTGGTGGAGTATCAAGCTTAGTGCAGTTACTTGAGGTAAAATAAATGTGAGAAAGTTTCCCAGTCCTTGTATAAAAAAAGTGTGAATCCATGCTGATGGTATCTTATTTGGGCTTCTCATACTTTGTTATTTTGAATATTTGGTCATGGTATATTTGTAAGGGGAAGACTCCTCATGCCACACCCCTGTATAGGGAGACTGAAGATACTCGAAGATAGTATCTTGTAGGCACTAAAATTTTCCCTTGTCTAGTAGACATTAAATTCTGCTCAGTGAAGTACAGTGTATATATTTTGAAAGATGTTACATAAATGACGAGATACAAATTTCACAAGCTTGAACTTTATCTCCAGTGTCTTTGTATTTAAATGAGATTTATTCACGTGAATTCACACATTTCAAAAGACTAACACTTCTATTCTATATATGTGTATCGGATACTTTGATTTTTCTCCACTGTGGCTGTTACCTGTCAATGAATAAGAAATGTTATTTAACAATTCATTCAGTAATGAAAATAGATATATCAATTATATCCAAATATAACAGAAATGTTTCATCTTGCAACCATCTTTGAAAATAGGTAATTGTTAGATATGGGGCAAGTGATGTCTCTAACTTTAAATTGTAAACACAGTTTGGTCACCTGCTTAACAATTTCCCTAGTATTAATCTGACCTTTTAAATTTTCAATGAATGTTTCGTTTGATAATTCAACTTACAGATTCAGATTTTCTTTGCACCTGAGTAAATTATATGTTCATAAAAACTAAAATATCAGTAGTATTAGATTAAAAAATAAATGTAGTAAGATTCAATAAAATTTTATAGAACTTTGATTGTTTTAAGTATTTCCTTACAAGCTATCACTTTTCCCTTTCAACCATATATCAATTGCATTCAACCTACAGTTTTTGTTAAAAACACACACATATTAAAACAATAGTTTAAAACTTCAAGAATTGTTCAAGGGTCAAATTTTTAGAAGCTTTTTATCATTACAGTAGATTTACTATGATAATAATAATAAAAAATAATAATAATAATAATAATGATGATAATAATAATAATACACAGATGAGAACATATATGTCTGAGCTAACAGGCTTTTAGGATCAATACTACACAGATAAAAACAGTAGTTAAAAATTCAAGAATTTTTCTAGGCACAAGTTTTTAGAAATTTTTCATCATCACAGACGTTTCACATAGGATAGGTGTCATGTGAGAATACTACACCGATGAGAACATATATGTTAGAGCTAACAGGCTATAAAGATGAATACTACACTGTATGAACATATATGTCTGAGCTAACAGTCTACGGTCGAATACTACACAGATGAGAACATATGTCTGAGTTAACAGTCTACGGTCGAATACTACACAGATGAGAACATATATTTCTGAGCTAACAGGCTATAAAGATGAATATAAGTTTTTCTTGTGAATGTTTTACAGGGGGAACAATAATTTGGAGCTCAGTCAAGCACCTACCATGAAAATAATGATAGAGATGAGAGAAACTGGCAACCTCTATTCTGTGAGGAGGAGGATGTAGGGAAGAGACAACCTCTACTGGATTGTGAGGTTGTGTTCCACAGATGAGTAGTTCTTGGAAAGAAACTTTTATTATTTACTAGAATTTAATGAAAATAATGATAGAGATGAGAAAAACTGGCAACCTCTATTCTGTGAGGACGGAGGATGTAGGGAAGAGAAGAGGACAACCTCTACTGGATTTCAAAGTTTATTTTATACTCTGGCAAGCCATTAGACTATTATATAGAAAAAAAGGAAAATATGTGTATAACAGTAAACTGCCATGCACTTACTAATGAGTAAATCTTGTACCTTAGCAATGCAGGAAAAGGTGCTTTGAGTGCCCCTCCCCAAATGTTGCAACAGTGCTCCATCTTAGGTGTATTAGACTATTATATAGGGAAAGGATTGTATCAGAATTTAATGATCTAACCATTTTTCCAGCGACATTATCAACAGGTTGGATTTAAGTTTTCCATTTTACATCTGGAATAAAGGTCAGTCATAGAAGCTTATCAAAGCAGGGAGCTTCTTCAAGGAGAGAGTCATTCTTTTCAACTGCAGCAAAAATCTTAATCATTAATGTTCTTCGAAGTGTTGCCATAGATGGTTGTCTCATCTGCATAAATGTCAACAAAAATTAAAAGATGATTTGAGAGATAATTGATAAAGATCAGAAAGAGGGTTGGGTCTAGAATGGATCCTTGAGGCACACAATCATTGATAGTATCTGTTTCTGACTTCTGTCCATTAACGACTACTCTTATTAACCTAACACTTCTTGATTTATCACAGATTCAAACAACTTACTCATGACGCACTGGAGACTGATTGGTCCGTATTGAGATGCAGAACATCGATTTCTAATACTTTTTTAATATTGGGATGACTGAAAAGTTTTTCAAAATGATGGGAAGCATTTCTCCTTTAAGCAATGATTGAACAGCTTTGTAAGAATCGGAGCTAGTTCTGGTAGCAGCTTCTGAAACACTATGATTGGAATGTTATCAGGACTAATTGCCTGTTCACTATGGTTGGAATTTGATACGAAGTTCTTTGCAAAAATGTTGGTTCTATCAGATGCTGAGGAATTTATCTCTTATCCATAGATGATGGTTGTGATAGTGGTCTTACATCTGTTCCTGAACCTGTTTTTTGCCAGAACTATTGAGAACCAAGTCTCTGCTCAGCCACTCTAAATTTAATGCATTCTTTTGCATTTACTCGTTTGCATTTTTTCTGATTCTTTTGCAGTGGCTGTGTCCAGTCCTGAATGCAGCTTTGTCTTCAGAGCATCTACTTTGTTTGAAGCAATTGAAATACTAATTTTTGTGAGAAATAGGAACAGCAAATTCCAGGGTGTACTAAAGTTGGCTGTTTGGTTTGGGCGAATTTCTTGGAGAATATGAAATTCTCACTACCAACAATTAACTAATCAGTTATAGCAGATGCAATACAGGGCACATTCTTTGCAAAAATAGAGTTTACAGGAATTTCTGCTCTGAAAGATCTGGCGCTGTCCCTGTCAGCTATAGAGTATCTATACACTCTCTGATTGAAAGGGGCATGAGAGATCT
The DNA here is from genome assembly GCA_963556195.1 of Sepiola atlantica. Lineage (NCBI taxonomy): Eukaryota > Metazoa > Mollusca > Cephalopoda > Sepiida > Sepiolidae > Sepiola > Sepiola atlantica. The sequence goes on from OY744525.1 coordinate 153,749,102, forward strand.
TGTTGAACTTTGTTTGGATTTTAATTGAGACAACCGAGTGATCAGAAGATTCCAGTAGAACAGGGAGAACAGTGGATTATCAGGCAACTATCGGGAAGACTTGCAAAATTTACGTCATCATCAGGTACGCAAGCAACTTGCAGGAAAATTTTTTTTAAAAAATCACTTATTTTATAAGTTAGGCTGGGGACCAGTTTTACAAATTTATTTAATTTAAATAGCTCATTCATTTCAAGCATGAATCCTGCTTTAATAAGAGATACATTTGTTACATGTGTCACGAATGCCACCGGTCGGGACCACCGAAAGACAATACGTGACAAAGATAAAAAAAAGTTTTTTAAAAAAGTAATTAAAAAAAGTCCGGAGTGGCTCGTATTATCCCAGGTTCAAATAAAACGTGATATGGGATGGGGATTTCTCCAATATAAAATACCGTCAGGAAACAAACCAAAGATACGAAGAAACGACAAAAAGACATTAGGACTTACATTTATATTCATTTATTTAATGAAACTGTATACTAGAAAAAAAGGGGAATGTATCTATAAAACAAAACGAAATAAAACATCAAAACAAAAGTATATTCTTAAGAAGAGGGGGGGGATTGTTTATCCTATCCTTATAGTAGCAGGATCCATTTCTACACAAAAATACACATACAACAGCCCTAAAGGGGCGAATGTCCGTGAAGAGATATTCAGGTTGTTACTCACAAATGGATGCATTGTTCGATTTAGAGTAGATATTTCCGGCATGTCGTCGTAGCCATACCTCCTTGCACATATAGGTTTAGAATACATTTTTTTCTCAGGAAAAACAATTCCTGGCTGGTTACTTTTTCTCCGCTTAGTTCAGTGGGTCGTCTCGCTCGAGCCGAGGGCGGCTATAATTCCATTTTCCTTTCTCTGCTTAGTTCAGCGGGTCGTCTCGCCCGAGCCGAGGGCGGCTATAATTCCATTTTCAACAGGCTCGTCTCACCCGAGCCGAGGGCGGCTATAATTCCATTTTCAACAGGCTCGTCTCGCCCGAGCCGAGGGCAGATATAATTCCATTTTGTACAGGATCGTCTCGCCCGAGCCGAGCGCGGCTATAATTCCATTTTCAACAGGCTCGTCTCGCCCGAGCCGAGGGCGGCTATAATTCCATTTTCAAATTCCATTTACAAAAGGCCCCTGCCTTTCCTCACGACTTTCTTGTCGACGGTTGTTCATTTCTTCCCCGTTCAGCGCAAAGGTACTCGGGAAGACTGACTATAGTTGTCCTAAAAATATGTCCGTCTTAACCCGGCAGCTAACGTACTTCCTTGCCGGCATCCTTCGTCCTCTGTCTCGCATTAACTTCCTGTGTCTTTTCTTCTTCGCGTGTGGCTCAAGTTTTTTTTTGTCTTCACTCTCTCTTTTTATCTCTCTTTTTCTGACGTCATTCAAGTCGCATTATTATAATTTCTCGGCCGTGTATAAATATGCAAAAATGAATCCCATCTCTCTCCGTAAACCGGAGTCGTGAGTTCGAGTCTCGATAGCTCTCCCTACATTTTGTAACACATGTTATGAGGGGGGTAAAACATTTGGGGCATATTTTATGCTGAATGAGCATAAAAGAATAATTTTATAAATTACGTACTTTTAATCACTTGGTATTATTACAAAAAAAATATTTTGTCATTTTACTTCTAAAGAGTTGATACCAATATTGAACCTATGTGTATGACTAAATGGGAACAAATACAATTTTGTGCTGGATGAGCAGTAATTCCGAAGGAGTAACATGATGAGGCATAGTCAATATTTATTCACACAAAAGTAATTATATTATTTATAACATGTTTAATATATATTTTTAGACGAAACGCATCACTTAAAAAAGTAGGCATTATTACCAAGAGATTATTTTGTCATGTTACCTCTAAAAAGTTGCTAAAAATATTGAACGTATGTGCATGTCTAAATAATGTGTATAAAGGAGCATTTCTAAGAAATGTCTGATTGAAAATTATATGCAGCCGCCCTTTGAGTTCCAGGAATTACCTTATTGAAAAACTACCTTTAAAGCATGACATTTAGAGTTTAGCAGAGAAAGCTGGGGGTCATCTCTCTATGTGGGAAACTCACTATTTAATAGATGAACAAACAAATGTGATTTTGGATGGATGGCCAGTAATTCTGAGGAAGCGACGGGGTGGAGCAACAGGCATCACTGATATTCATTTACACAAAAGTGATTATTTTATTTATAACAAGTTTTCCTATTTACTTGCCTCCCTCCGAGGACAAAGTAAGACAAGGTCAATTTTTAATGTAGGGAATTCCAGCTCCCCCAAAACAGGGCACTTTGGATTGGAACAAAAGTTAAAACTGCCTCAGTCTAGAATCACTTCTCATTGACTGACAGAAGACTAAATCTAGGATCGGAACAGATACTGCACTTTGTTCCTAACCAAAAGGCAAAGGAACATGTTTTAATGTACATTTTCAGCAAAATTTTCACAAGACAAACACACATGGAAAGAAAAACAAAACAGCAATTATTTTAAAATGTATAATTCAACATAAAAACGTCAATTTGTAGATAAAGACTCTCAGTTAAACCAACCCCTAACCCTAACTCTTCTCTCCTTTAAGTAAATTAAATTGCATATAACTTTTTCAAATAGTAAATATTCAATTTTTGAACACAAATAGGTCACGGATGAGTAAGTAAACTAAACTAAATTATTTTTGACTAATTTCATAACTGTATTTAATTTCAAATAATTTATGTCGCCAATAATAACGTTTACCAAAGGGTTTTCATTTTTTTTTTTAGCTTAACTAGCATAGAATACAGGGATATAATAATACCGAAAATATATTTAATTACTTAAAAAATAATAATTAAGTTTAATCAGTTGATCTTAATATGTGGAAATCTGAGAATTAAGAAACAATAAAAAAATTAAATTGAATAAAGTTGAATTCTTTTTTTGGTTACATCAAATTTAAACATTTACAACGAAAAGCTTTTTTAAACTTGAACTTAAAATTCAGTCGTAAAATGAGAATATTATACAAAATTATTATAAATAGTTGAATTTAAAAACCTATGCTTTACATTTGTTAACTATTCTGTGCCTACACCTGAAAGGTTTTTTTTTTTAAATTCGAAGTTAAAATAAACGCAATGAAAACAATTTCGGTAGTGATTGAACTTACCTTTAAGTATTTCTTTCGTCTTATTTGTTTTCTTTGCAAAATTTTAAATCTAAATTTCTTCTTCGCGTTGTAAATTCTTTTGTTAACAAAGAAATAGAAGAGTCAACAAGGGAGATAATTCAATCTAAAGTCAACGAGGGAGATAATTCAATCTAAAGTCAACAAGGGAGATAATTCAGTACAAATTAAAATAAAAGTAATAATAATCTTCATTGTTTTGAATAGACAACATTAATAAATGGGAATTATAGGTCAGTGATGCATTTACCTTCCATTTTAGCTTTTTAGAGCAGATAACTGATTGGTGCAACTTCAGAAAAGCCTCAATACAAAAACCGATGACCGGGACGGAACAAAGATATCGTACACAAAAAATTACATAAATTGATCAAATACATGATACCAGTATGTCTTCATACTGATATCATATATTATTGGTTTTCCGAAGTTGCACCTGTTGCGATATCCGTATACGTTGATTGATGTCGATTAGACGAAAATACAGGGAGGCTGAAGTGAAACACGTTTATTTACTTAGGTGTACAAACCGGAACTGCTGGCGGTGAGCCCGAAACCGGAAGAGGGGATATGGGAAGGGAGTGGGAGGAGGGCTAGCTAGATTTCTATTGCTGATACTACAACATCCCCTTCTGTATTAAAGGAGAAGTACGTTGGGCTGTGATGGGCTGGAGAGGTTGCGTGGTGGGGGAGATAGTTCATTTTGTTCTGTTACAGGTCGAGCCGCTGGGTGGGTTTGCTCGTCCTGTTCGACCTACGTAGTTTGGCAGGTGTTGATGGAACTGGTGGATGTGTGCTTGAGATGGTTGATGGTTGACCACTGGCTGGCCGTGGTCCCTGTGCTGGGATAGTGCTGTGAGGGTAAGGGACTCGGTGTGTGCCACAACAAGTTTTCCGTTGGTGCTGGCATTTCGTGTTGTCCGCCTTTCCCTTTGTTGGCCTTAATAACTGCCGGTTTCTGCGATGGATTCCACCGTTGGCGAATTTTACTACATATGACCTTGGCTCTGCTGCGATCTGCACAATCTTTCCAGGTTCCCAGAGTCTGGTTCTTTTGTCCTGAACATGAACCTGTTGGCCGGTATGTAACTGTGTGTGTTGATGGCTATTCTTTCGGTCATACCACTTTTTTGTTTCTTCTTTGCTCTTCTCCAACTCTAGCTTTGTTTGTTCATCCCCTAGTTGTTGTTTCGACACTAGTGGGGTCCTCATGGGTCTTCCATTCAGTAGTTCTGCTGGGGATTTGATTTGAGCTGATAGCGGTGTGGCCCTGTACGCCATCATTGCTAGGTGGGTGTCTGTGTTCGTTTCTCGTGCTTTCAACAACAACTTTTTACAGACGCCCACCATCCTTTCTGCGAACCCGTTTGACTGGGGGTGGAGTGGTGACGAGGTAGTGTGCCTAAAGTTGTACGATTTGGCAAAATCTTCAAACTCTGCACTGGAATACTGGGGCCCATTGTCACTGAATACTGCCTCCGGGACACCTCGTTCTTCGAACAGGAGCTTCATTTGTCGGATTACTGCAGCTGATGTCGTCGAGTGGAGACGCCGTATGAAAGGGCTGCGGCTGTAATGATCCCGCACCAGTAAAAATTCCTTATCTTCCATGGTAAAGATGTCGGTACTGACATACTGCCATGGGTAAGAAGGTGTCTCGTGCTGGAGTAGTGTTTCTGATGGGAGACTGGGTTGGTACTTCTGACATGTGGAGCAGTCTCTAATTAGTTCCTCTATGTCTTTGTTGATACCGACCCAGAACACTGCTGTTCGGGCCAGTAAGCGGGTTTTCTCTATCCCTTGGTGGGATGAATGTAGTTGTTGTAGGATGTCTGGTTGAAGTGAACGAGGTATGATGATTTTGTTGCCTTTAAGGAGTACTCCATCTTGGAGGCCAATTTCGTCCCTATAATTCCAAAAAGCTTGTACGTGAGAGTGGCAGCAGGATCGATTTTCTGGCCATCCAGACATAACTGTGCTGGTGAGCTGTTTTAATACTGGGTCTTTGGGTGTTTCTGCCTTGATCTCTAGCAAGCGAGTTGGGGATGCGTTCAGGTGTGCTTTAAGCAGATGTATGTTGATGTCTACATCCCTGATTGGTTCCCCTGGGATTGGTGACACCCTGGACATGCAGTCGGCTATGGGAATGGATTTTCCTGGATTGTATTTAACTGTGAAATCATAGCCTTGGATTTTAAGTAACATTCTCGCTAACCTTGGTGGTGCATTAGCAAGATTCTTTAGGGCTATTTATTCTAGCGGTTTGTGATCAGTTATTATTGTCACTGCTTGGCCCCATACATAGTGATGGAACTTTTCCAGCCCCAACACCACTGCTAGCATTTCGCGTTCTATGTTCGAGTACCTTGTCTCAGGCCCCGACAGGGTTTTGCTTGCTAGAGCGACCGGCATTCCATTTTGGATGAGGGCTGCACCCAGTCCAGCTGATGATGCATCAACCTGTATATTTATTGGCGCTTTTGGATCAAAATATTTAAGCACAATTGCTTTCCCTACTTCGTCTTTTATGCTGTTAAAAGCCATCTGTTCCTGTTCAGTCCAGATGAATGGAGTTTTTGTTGACAGAAGATCTCGGAGTGGCTTGGTCAGCATTGCCAGTTGTGGCGAGAATTTGTTTAAATAATTTGCTAGCCCAAGAAAGCTTGCTAATTGTTTTTCGTCTTTTGGTGGTTTCATTTGGACGATCGCCTCTGTCTTCTTTGGGTCTGGTTTTATTCCATCCCTTGATATAATGTGGCCAAAAAAAGAGATTTCTTGCGTGCGGACCACTAATTTATCCGGGTTGAATTTGCAGTTCTTAGACCGAGCTCTTTCTAGGAGTTTGTTGAGTGCTATGTCATGATCGCTGCCATCCTCCTCAAATCCAACGATAACGGTGTCGTCCGATATTGAGAGGACATTTTTAATGTCCCCAAAGGTCTCAAACATGGCCCGCTGAAATTCGTCTTGCGCACTCTTGACCCCCATTAGGAAGCGCTTAAACATATAGCGTCCCTCAGGAGCGATGAATGTTGTAAGTTCTCTTGATTTTTTGTCCAGCTTCATGTTCCAGTAGCCTGATTTCACATCCACTATTGAGAACCATTTTGCTCCATGAAGTCTGGAGATGATTTCCTCAAATGTTGGTGTAACAAAGTGTGGCCGCAACACTGCCCTGTTTAAGTCCTTAGGGTCCAGGCATAGTCTGACAGATCCATTGGCTTTTGTGACGCATACAAAAGAGTTGACCCAGGCTGTCGGTTTTGTTACAGGGGTTATTATATCTTGAGCTACAAGGGAGTCTAACTCTGCTTTGAATTTCTCTTTCAAGGCTATTGGTACCCGACGGGGTTGGTGTATTACTGGGGGTACTGACGGGTCAATCTTGATGCTGCACTCCCCTGGCAAGCAGCCAATGCCTTCGAATATGTCAGCAAATTCCTTGAGTATCCGTTCTCTTTCTTTCGTATCTCCTTCTGGTTTTGATTGTACTGCCGCGTGTGTGGTCTTGTTTTGGTATATTGGTCCCTATTGTAAAATTGAGGGTCACTAGTCCTAGTTTCCTAGATGTCTGGAGGCCAAGTAGCGCGGGTCCATCACTTCTTACTACATGGAAGTTGGTACTTGTGAACTTGTCACCATATCTGACTCCTAGGTGACATACGCCCACTTGGTCGATTTGAACACCCCCAAAGGCTAATAGTCGGATGGGAGTGTCTTGAAGGTGTACATGCTTGAGTTTTTTTAAGTATTCCCAAGGGATAAGGTTGCTCATAGCGCCTGTGTCCACCTTTGCATTTATTTTTATTTGGGATCTGTTGTTCCCTATTCTTAATTCCGCATATGCCTCTCTAGCATCTGTTGGAGTATGCGATTTTGCTGATATGGTATGGAAATATGCCTCTTTTGGCAAGTCGTCGTCTTCTTCGTCGCTGTGTGCTGTTATGTTGTGAGCGTTTCTATATCTTGGGAGTTTTGCCGATCTTGGAGGTCTATCGTGCTTATTAATGGAGTCTTTTGTGTCTCTGGTGCGGCAAACAACTGTAAAATGCCCTGTCCTCCGGCACTTCCCACAGGTTTTTCCTTTTGCTGGGCATTCACCTCTGTAATGGCCTTTTCCACAGAAGTAACATTTATTATAGTACTCCTTCCCCGTCTTTATTGCGTGGGCATCTTCTGTTCTTTCCTCGGGGATCTTTGGTTCTCTACGTGTGTTTTGTATTGCCTCCACCTGCTTCAGTGTTGCCTCTTCTGTCTCTGCAGCATGTAGCGCTTCTGCGATGCTGAGATTCTTTCCTTCTTTGAGTAATGCCTTTTGTGTGGACTTTATGTTCAGTCCCAAAATAAAAAGGTCGACCAGAAGGGTTTTCTCGACGGGGAGATCGTACTCGCACTGTTTTATTATTTGCCTTAGTCTCTTCAAGAATCCGTGGGCTGCTTCATCAGGTTGTTGCCGGCACTGTAGTAGCTGGTATCTCGCGACGCGGAAGTTTGACCTCGGCTCTATATATGCGCGAAATTTCTTGATGTAGTGTTCTACATTGCACGCTTCACCTGCCTCAAATTCAAATGTGTCACTCAATTCTTGGCCTTCTATTCCCGACCATAGCAACAGATAATTCACTTTTACGTCTTCACTTGCATCTTTGAGAGGTCCGTTAAAGTGCAACATAACCTGTCGAGCGAATCTGTCGAAATCTTTTGGTAAATTGGCACTCTGCCAATCCATAGACGGGGAAGGTAATTGACAGGCCATTGTTGACAAAGTGAATTAGTACACGTAGAAGAAATGAAAACGAATACGTATTATTATTATTATTATTATTTTATTTTTTGTTGTTGTGTAACTTGAGTTATTAGCGTACGGTATTTGTATGTAAATTATTTTGTTGTTGTTGTTGTTATTGGTTTAGAAAAATAGCAATAACAATATGGATATGAATAGCGAATCGCCTACCTTCACAGGGTCTTGTTCTGGCGTTTTTCGACAGCGTCTCTCTGTTTGCTTGTTTTATTTATTTTTTTTTTTGTATATTATGTCCGTGACTTTGTAGATTCACTTTACACCGTGACTTACTTGTTTTGAGTTCCTCTTTTACCGTCTCCACGTGTAAACTGCTGACCCGTTTCTTTTTTTAATTTTTTTTTATATCTTCTCTATTTTTTTTTCTCTGTTGTTGTTCGACTTTTCTACGATAACTGTAGATGTCTATAACTTATTTGCAACCACTTCTGACACCATGTTGCGATATCCGTATACGTTGATTGATGTCGATTAGACGAAAATACAGGGAGGCTGAAGTGAAACACGTTTATTTACTTAGGTGTACAAACCGGAACTGCTGGCGGTGAGCCCGAAACCGGAAGAGGGGATATGGGAAGGGAGTGGGAGGAGGGCTAGCTAGATTTCTATTGCTGATACTACAACAGCACCAACTGATTTTTTACCACTAACCGTGAATCCTAGTTGCAAGGTCGTAAGAACACACGTAATAACATAGAAAAGAGGAACCCCTCTCCCCATTTACTGAAAAAATAAGCACGGAATGTTCTATAGAGGCTGGGTCTTCACATGGATTTTAAAACCAACCTCTATAATATTTTGTAATAGAACAGTCGCCCAACGAAAGGAAGAAAAAACACTTCTATAAAAACAATATATGTATTTATTTAAGTGACCATTGAGTGTAGGTTGGCGAAAGTTTAGAAGAGTGACCAAGACAGTTTGCTGTTGAAAGTCTTCTGGAGGCAGTATCTCTTCAAACGAAGATTGTTTTGTTCAGCACCTATGCGACGTGGGCAGGTGTCACAGTATGACGTATTTACCTCCTCTTAGACTGTAGTGTTCATGATTCCTTTTTCTTGTTTATTTTACCGCTGTCACTATATAAATGTTTTATACATTTGATGTTAGTAAAGCTTGCTTTTGTTCGTATGGGGAAATAGGGGATCTAAGGGGAAGTAACTACGTCATACTGTGACATCCCTGATTTTATAGAAAGTGATGTCGACTTATATGTTGTATTTTGGGGAGGTCTTTACGACAGGTCCATACCTGGTGACTATGCCGGTTGGTGTATTGTTATACAATTACTGTTATATAATACAATTAATGTCATGTAATACATTAGTATTCATGGTATACACTAGTATTCATTTAATACACTAGTATTGATGTAATACACTAGTATTTATGTAATACATTAATAATTGTAATACAATTAAATTTATTTGATGCAATTAATGCCATGTAATACACTAGTATTCATGGAATACCCTAGTATTTATGTAATGCACTAGTATTAATATAAAACGTATTTATGTACATTAGTAATTGTTATACAATTACTTTTAGTTGATAAAATTGATAAAATTAATGTCATGTAATACTTTAGTATTCATAGTATACACTAGTATTTGGTGACTATGCTGGTTGGTGTATTGTTATACAATTACTGTTATATAATACAATTAATGTCATGTAATACATTAGTATTCATGGCATACACTAGTATTTGTTCGGATCGAGGGTCGTGTTCCCCCGATTATAAACGTGTTCAGTAAATCAAGCAATTGCTGCATGCAAAGACAGAGTAATAATTAATAAACAAAAATGAAGTAGTTCAAATAACGTTTATTGAACGTGTGTGTACGTGGAATGATGAAGTGTGTGATGTATGCATGTGTGTCGATGGAAAAACAGTTCTTGAAAAGGTATAAGAATAAATGAATCCGGCGTAGGAAAAGTCTTTGAAAGCCGTACACAAAGAAAACGAGTTGAGAACTCTTACCGTTGTTTGACCACGTGTGTTGGTAGTTGTTATGCCGAAGACTAGTTGAAGAGAAAAGCGTGAGACAAAACGCTAGTGTATTAGCGTCGTTCTGTCGAGGCCAATCGACCAGAAGAGAAAAGTGAAACGGAACGCTAGTGTCAGCGTTGTTCTGCCGATGCTGGTCGGTGAAAAAGAGGGAATTTCCGTTTTGCGCCGGGTTTTATAGTCCGAAGGGCAGATAACTCTGGTGTCGCTTTACAGTGCCACCTGTCGGTGAAAAAGCGACACCTACCGGCAAACCCGGTGTAGTTATGTTTTGAAAGGAGGAGGTAACTGCTACATATTCATTTAATACACTAGTATTGATGTAATACACTAGTATCTATGTAATACATTAATAATTGTAATACAATTAAATTTATTTGATGCAATTAATGCCATGTAATACACTAGTATTTATGGAATACACTAGTATTTATGGAATACACTAGTATTAATATAAAACGTATTTATGTACATTAGTAATTGTTATACAATTACTTTTAGTTGATAAAATTTATAAAATTAATGTCATGTAATACTTTAGTATTCATGGTATACACTAGTATTGATGTAATACACTAGTATTTATGTAATACACTAGTATTTATGTAATACACTAGTATTGATGTAATACATTAGTAATTGTAATACCATTACTGTTATTTGATACAATTAATGCCATGTAATACACTAGTATTTATATAATACACTAGTATTTTTGTAATACACTGGTATTTATGGAATAGACAAGTATTTATTTAAAACATTTGTATTTATGTAATACATTGGTAATTGTAATACAATTACTGTTATTAGATACAAGTAATGTCATGTAATACTTTAGTATTCATGGTATACACTAGTATTTATGTAATATACTTGTTTTTATGTAAAACATTAGTATTAATGTAATACATTGGTGATTGTAATACAATTACTGTTATTTGATACAATTAATGTCATGTAATACTTTAGTATTCAGTGTATACACTAGTATTTATGTAATACACTAGTATTTATGTAATATACTAGTGTTTATGTAAAACATTATTTTTGTAATACATTAGTGATTGTAATACAATTACTGTTAGTTGATACAATTAATGTCATGTCTGTCTGGGAGGTGTCTTCTAATAATACCATCGAAATTAGTAGGCCCTAAATTGCAAAAGATTTTAGGAGTTATCTTCCCGAAAACAGTGGTTCGGAAATGCGGGATCATTTGGTTAAATAGAAATTGCTGACTGTGTCATGGTGGCCAAATCTGAAATGAGATATTTCGAGAGGTGTAAACGCAAAAAAAATCCACAATATATTTTTGTCAACTTTGTTTTTGGCGGCTTTTTAAAATTTTACTTTCACTAATAGTAAAAAAAAAAATACTCAAATGTAGGTCGACACATATTTCTTTAAATCATCTGAAGAGCAACAAACTTCAGAAGAATAAGGATTTTCTTCGATGTTGGATCACATATGAAACTTTAAAGTAGATCACATTGGAAACAACAAGTCACCTTTGACCTAGATATTAAATCAGTTCTAAGTTAGACCATGACCAGGATTTTGACCAAGTATGCTAACGATAAGTCAAGCGATGTGAACGCTAGGATGTACACAAACTCAACTGAAAACATAACCTCCTTGGCAGAAGTAATGATGAGTCACACAGAGGTTTCTCCTTTTCTTATTTCTTTTTTCATAAGGATGGGGCATGAATTGCAATTATTTAGATTTCTTTCACACTTAATTTTCCAGGAATACTTTCCAGATACATGGATGTGGGGATTACCCCTTTTCTTCATTTTACTTCAGTTTAAAGTCTTAGAAATCACAGGCCCCTTCTTGGGGCTAATACTTGATCTCTATATGAGATACATAGATATCTGAGTGTTGAACTAAAGTTCTTCTTTATCTCTCAGACGTTGAGTTAGTAAATTAGTGAAGAATATTAAATTTCCTCTTCCCAATTGACCAGTTAACTATGTTATAGTATACCTTTCTGATGGTTTCTTGGTCTTACCGGATTCAAAGACAAGAGTTCATCTTGTCTGGTGGAGTATTCAGCTAAGTGCTGTTATTTGAGGTAACATCACTAGGAGGTGCACTATTACTCTAATGAGACAGTATATAGTCGAGTCGAGGGGATCTTACGTAGGCTTCGAATACTATGTTATTTTGAATATTTGGTCAAAGTTAACTTGTAGGGGGAAGTATTCTCATGCCAGGTTATCTTGACAAACCCTTGTATACAGAGACCGAAGCCACTCGAGGATAGTGTCTAGTAGGTAATTCAAGCTCTCCAGAATTTTTTTTATTTAATTTTACTTCAGTCGAAGTTCTCAGAAATAAAGGAGCCCCTTCCTGGGGCCAACACTTGATCTCTATATGAAATACATAGATATTCGAATATTCTATTAAAATTCTCATTTATCTGTCAAACGTCGACTTAGTAAAGAAGTGAAAAACATTCCTTTTTCTTCTACATTGACCGGTTAAGTATGTTATAGTATATCTTTCTTGTGGTCTCTTGGTCTTAACAGATTCCAGGACAAGAGTAAATCTAGTCTGGTAGAGTATCTTCATGCCAGGTTGTCCTGACAGACCCTTGTACAGGGAGACCGAAGACACTCGAGGATAGTGTCTAGTAGGTAATTCAAGTTTCGGGGGAGGAACAGTTGACCCGATATTTTCTCAACTCCCAAGGTCTAGGAGAGATATTTTATATGAAATCTTAACACAATGAGTGGATCTCTGAATTGTTTATTGACAATTTATTTATATTGTGTCTGATATTGGTATATTTGCTGACGACACTACGCTCTACTTTCGCAACACAGACGAGCACATATCCGATGAAATGGCTGCATCCTTTAGAGAGTTACTACCAGTCTTTAGTGGAATAAGGTCATAACTGGATTGTGACATTTAATGCTACTAAGACAAAGATCCTTTCCTTCAACAACTACAAGAAACCTCTTCAACCACCGATTGGCTTGGCAAATAACACCCTACCTGAGAGTCCAACGTCCAAACTCATCGGCCTTACATTCACAGGTAACATGAATTGGAACAAATACATAGAAGACATTGCCAAGGCTGCTGCAACACATGATAGTATCCTAGTGCACCATCGACCCATCTCTCCATTTTCGACAACGTCCGAAATAGAGTATCTAATCAATACGTCCATCACTATAAACCAAGCTCCAACCCTTGTCTTATCGTCGCAATGTTGAATCTTTCTGCTTGTTTTACAAGTACTTCAATGGAATGTGCTCCGATGAACTTGCTGCTCTGGTGCCCTCTCGATGTAAATACATTCGACAAACCCGCTAATCAGCTAAATCCCATTTATTCACTGTGGAGGTCCTTCGTTTCCGGAGAGCCTTCTACTCCAATAGCTTATTTTTTGTAGCTGTCGACTTTTGGAACTCCCTCCCTGTTTCCCTGACTGTGCCGACATGCAGAAATTTAAAACTAATGTCAACAAACATCTTGCTGCAAAGCTTCTAAACTTAGGATGACCGCTTCCCAAAAAACTGTCACCCTAATTCTCAGTAGCCACTTACGTCTACAGTGTCAACTTGCCTTGTTTGAGGTTAACTAAGTTAAAAAAAAAGAAAGAAAGAATTTTGCCCACAATAATTTATTATTTACAATTTACCATTTATTTGGTGAAGAATGTAGAATTTTTCCAATGTAAATTAAAACAATTTTTATAAAAAAAGTAAACAAAATCAACCAAACTGTAGTACCATAATGGCCAAAAAGTGTATATTTGGTGTTGCTGCGCTTACAATGGAATACGATGGTCACAGTTCCTTTTAAGCAGCTGTTTACCATTGTCTTCAGCCATGGTGTCTGCTGTTTAGCTGAACAAGTAATAAATAGTTACATAAGGCGTTTGTCGTTAATTCTGTGCAGAGAATTAGCTTCACTTCGGGAACAGGTACCATAGCAGCTGAAAATTGAACACTTGATAAAAAACGGGACAAAACATTGTGTATAGAATTGTATTTATATTCATCAGTGCATTTCGAAAATCACAAACTCAAAGTGTCAACGTCTGGCTTGTGTGACACGTATTTACCACTACAATACTTTCTTGTGACAATAAAATAAAGAAAAAATGATCAGTTTCAATGTGAATAACATTACTTGAATGTTACTATATTGTTTAACTGAGAACTCATAAACTTCATTAATAAAATTGACTCATAAATTTAATCTGATTAATTAAAAAATATGTCTTTCAGCAATTTATTTGACAAAGTTAACCAAACGTCAACAAGATAAAAAGCTATTGAAGTTCATCTGATAATTTATTTTAAATATATTTCCGGCAATTAATTTGACAAAGATAACTGCACGTCAATAAGTTAAAAAAAACTATTGAGCATGTATTTAATGTTTAGAAACAAGTAACGAAAACAAGGTCGTTTACATTTCTTTGACATAAAAACATGCTGCTTTTCAGATGTATCATTAATAAAATTACATATTTTGGATCAATCGACTCTACTAGAGTTTTAATATGTTCATATAAAAACCTCATAGCAATGCATGGTGCATGACACTTGTGCCGCAATTATTTGGAGCCTTGATTTAACTGGACTATTAAGATTTACCTGTATGGTTAAATATCCTCACATGAGTGTACTTATAAACTCTCTCCTTTACAGTGAGACAAAATTATCCGAGCATAGTGTCTAATAGGTACCGTGTCCTCATGTCTTTTTAAATCAAATTATGGGTTCAATATTTTCGTCACCTTAATAGGGCCGATGATAATTAAGATAACACGGTGGTATATTTACAAGTGTGTATTTACATAAGTACATAATAGAATGTTACAGAAGGTGTGCGTCTGATACTGTGACTATGACTGCCACAAAACTTCATTGTAACTCTATATATAGTGTCTAGAAAAGTCCATCTATTCCCGAAAACAAGAAACGAAAACGTCCGATACTGTTACTATGACTACCACGACATTTCATCAGAAGTCTATTGTGTCTGAAATTGTCTATTTCTGAAATAGGGTAGATCAACATCACACCATAACACATATCTGAATGTTCATATAAGGAACTTCCCTACTTCTTAAACTTTGATTAAATTAAGCAGTACTTAATGCTAATTTTCTTCTGCTTAATTATGTTATAGTTCCTTTTGTCGGATTACAGGACTAGAATTGTGCTGAGCTAGTAAATATCGATCTTACTAGTTAAGTACTGAACTTACTGTTGTTAGTTGTGGTAGCATAACTAGAAGTTGCACCACTACTTTCATCATATGAGCAAGTGTGTAGACATACAAAATATATTATATTTGCACTTCAAAACTTTCTGATTTTTCTTTAAATCTTTGCTCAAGTTTTACTTCTAATTTAAAGTATCTTAATGTTTAATTTTACTCTAGTCGAAGTTCTCAGAAATCAAGGGGCCCCTTTCTGGGGTTAACACTTGATCTCTATATGAGATACATAGCTATCAGAATATTCTAATAAAATTCTCCTTTATTTCTCAAACATTGAGTTAGTAAAAAAGTTAAGAATAATTTCTTCTCTCCCCAACTGACCAGTCAAGTATGTCATAGTATATCTTTTTTGTAGGCTGTTGGTCTTACCGGATTCCAGGACAAGAATTCATCTAGTCTGGTGGAGTATTCAGCTACGTGGTGTTACTTGAGGTAACATCACTAGGAGAAGATGCACTATTCCTTGTATGAGGGGATCTTATTTGTGCTGCGGACACTATGTAATTTTGAATATTTGGTCAGAGTTTACTTGTAGGGTTAAGTATCCTCATGTCAGGTTGTCCTGACAAACCCTTGTACAGAGAGACCGAAGACACTCGAGGATAGTGCTTCAGTGTGCGTTTCTCCACGGTATGGGTTCGCATGTGGCATTTTACTTCAGATTTTGTTGTAAACGATTTACTACAAATTTCACAAGAATAAGGTTTCTCGCCAGTGTGTCTCTGCAGGTGTATTTTTAAAGAATTACTTAGTGTAAATGATTGACCACAAATTTCACAAGAATACGGTTTTTCTCCAGTGTGAGTTCGCATATGTTTTATTACATCGGAACTTCTTGAACATAATATACTACAAATTTTACAAGAATAAGGTGTCTCTCCAGTGTGGGTTCGCATGTGACATGTTACCTCAGATTTTCTTGTAAATGATTTACCACAAATTTCACAAGAATAAGGTTTCTCCCCAGTGTGGGTTCGCATGTGTCCTTTAACACTATAACTTGTAGTAAATGATGTACCACAAATTTCAGAAGAATACGGTTTCTCTCCAGTATGTGTGCGCATGTGTATTTGTATTTCAGATTTCGTTGTAAATGATTTACCACAAATTTCACAAGAATAAGGTTTTTCGCCAGTGTGGGTTCGCACATGCACTTTTAAATTATTACTCATTGTAAATGATTTACAACAAATTTCACAAGTATAAGGTTTCTCACCAGTGTGGGTACGCATGTGACATGTTACCTTAGATTTTCTTGTAAATGATTTACCACAAATTTCACAAGAATAAACTTTGTCTCCCGTGTGGGTTCGCATGTGCGTTTTTTCATCAGGTTTGGTTGTGAATGATTTATCACATATTTCACAAGAATAAAGTTTCTCCATTTTAAAATTTTTTACTTCAGTGTTCTCAGAAATGCAGAGGCCTCTTCCTAAGGCTTACACTTGATCTCTATATAAGATACATAGATGTCCACCTGTCGAATTAAAGTTCTCCTTTACTTCTCAAATGTAAAGTTAGTCATGAAGTGAAGAATATTTTAGTTCCTCTCCCAAATTGACCAGTTATGTTACAGTATATCTTTCTTGTGATTTCTTGTTCTTAGTAGATTTCAAGACATTCATCTAGTCTGGTGAAGTATTCATCTTAGTGAGGCAACATCACTTGGAAAAGGTTCATCATTCTTCGTATGAGCCAGTGTGTCGTCGTCGAGGAGATCTTACTTTGGCTTTGAATACTATTTTATTTTGAATATTTAGTCAGGGTTTACTTGTATCGACGTGTCCCTATGCACAGTTGTTCTGACAAACCCCTGTACAAAGAGACTGAATACACTCGAGGATAGTGTCTAGTATACATTCAAATTATCCTCTATGTAGTAAGCATTAAAATTCACCCCTGCTTTCCTACTATGGAACATCATATGTATTTTTCAAGATATTACTTCACACGATAAACCACCGTACTCAACAAAGAACAAGATTTCTCTCCAGTGTGAGTCGCATTTATGGGTCCGTAGGTGTAACTTAAAATTAAAATGAAGCACTGCAAATTTCACAAGAATAAAGTTTCTTTCAACCGTGGGATTACATGTTTCTAAGAAGTTGAAATTTTAAATGATGAGCCATAAATTTCACAAGAATAAAGTTTCTTTCAACTGTGGGATTACATGTCTCTAAGAAGATGAAATTTTTAATGATGAGCCATAAATTTCACAAGAATAAAGTTTCTTTCAACTGTGAGATTACATGTCTCTAAGAAGATGATATTTTAAATTATGAGCCATAAATTTCACAAGAATAAAGTTTCTTTCAACTGTGGGATTACATGTCTCTAAGAAGATGAAATTTTAAATGATGAGTCATAAATTTCACAAGAATAAAGTTTCTTTCAACTGTGGGATTACATGTCTCTAAGAAGATGAAATTTTTAATGATGAGCCATAAATTTCACAAGAATAAAGTTTCTTTCAATTGTTGGATTACATGTCTCTAAGAAGATGAAATTTTAAATGATGAGCCATAAATTTCACAAGAATAAAGTTTCTTTCAACTGTGGGATTACATGTCTCTAAGAAGATGAAATTTTAAATGATGAGCCATAAATTTCACAAGAATAAAGTTTCTTTCAACTGTGGGATTACATGTCTCTAAGAAGATGAAATTTTAAATGATGAGTCATAAATTTCACAAGAATAAAGTTTCTTTCAACTGTGGGATTACATGTCTCTAAGAAGATGAAATTTTTAATGATGAGCCATAAATTTCACAAGAATAAAGTTTCTTTCAACTGTGGGATTACATGTCTCTAAGAAGATGAAATTTTTAATGATGAGTCATAAATTTCACAAGAATAAAGTTTCTTTCAACTGTGGGATTACATGTCTCTAAGAAGATGAAATTTTTAATGATGAGCCATAAATTTCACAAGAATAAAGTTTCTTTCAATTGTTGGATTACATGTCTCTAAGAAGATGAAATTTTAAATGATGAGCCATAAATTTCACAAGAATAAAGTTTCTTTCAACTGTGGGATTACATGTCTCTAAGAAGATGAAATTTTTAATGATGAGCCATGAATTTCACAAGAATAAAGTTTCTTTCAACTGTGGGATTACATGTCTCTAAGAAGATGAAATTTTAAATGATGAGTCATAAATTTCACAAGAATAAAGTTTCTTTCAACTGTGGGATTACATGTCTCTAAGAAGATGAAATTTTTAATGATGAGCCATAAATTTCACAAGAATAAAGTTTCTTTCAACTGTGGGATTACATGTCTCTAAGAAGATGAAATTTTTAATGATGAGCCATAAATTTCACAAGAATAAAGTTTCTTTCAATTGTTGGATTACATGTCTCTAAGAAGATGAAATTTTTAATGATGAGCCATAAATTTCACAAGAATAAAGTTTCTTTCAATTGTTGGATTACATGTCTCTAAGAAGATGAAATTTTAAATGATGAGTCATAAATTTCACAAGAATAAAGTTTCTTTCAACTGTGGGATTACATGTCTCTAAGAAGATGAAATTTTTAATGATGAGCCATAAATTTCACAAGAATAAAGTTTCTTTCAATTGTTGGATTACATGTCTCTAAGAAGATGAAATTTTAAATGATGAGCCATAAATTTCACAAGAATAAAGTTTCTTTCAACTGTGGGATTACATGTCTCTAAGAAGATGAAATTTTAAATGATGAGCCATGAATTTCACAAGAATAAAGTTTCTTTCAACTGTGGGATTACATGTCTCTAAGAAGATGAAATTTTAAATGATGAGCCATAAATTTCACAAGAATAAAGTTTCTTTCACCTGTGGGATTACATGTCTCTAAGAAGATGAAATTTTTAATGATGAGCCATGAATTTCACAAGAATAAAGTTTCTTTCAACTGTGGGATTACATGTCTCTAAGAAGATGAAATTTTAAATGATGAGTCATAAATTTCACAAGAATAAAGTTTCTTTCAACTGTGGGATTACATGTCTCTAAGAAGATGAAATTTTTAATGATGAGCCATAAATTTCACAAGAATAAAGTTTCTTTCAACTGTGGGATTACATGTCTCTAAGAAGATGAAATTTTTAATGATGAGCCATAAATTTCACAAGAATAAAGTTTCTTTCAACTGTGGGATTACATGTCTCTAAGAAGATGAAATTTTTAATGATGAGCCATGAATTTCACAAGAATAAAGTTTCTTTCAACTGTGGGATTACATGTCTCTAAGAAGATGAAATTTTAAATGATGAGTCATAAATTTCACAAGAATAAAGTTTCTTTCAACTGTGGGATTACATGTCTCTAAGAAGATGAAATTTTTAATGATGAGCCATAAATTTCACAAGAATAAAGTTTCTTTCAACTGTGGGATTACATGTCTCTAAGAAGATGAAATTTTTAATGATGAGCCATAAATTTCACAAGAATAAAGTTTCTTTCAATTGTTGGATTACATGTCTCTAAGAAGATGAAATTTTTAATGATGAGCCATAAATTTCACAAGAATAAAGTTTCTTTCAATTGTTGGATTACATGTCTCTAAGAAGATGAAATTTTAAATGATGAGTCATAAATTTCACAAGAATAAAGTTTCTTTCAACTGTGGGATTACATGTCTCTAAGAAGATGAAATTTTTAATGATGAGCCATAAATTTCACAAGAATAAAGTTTCTTTCAATTGTTGGATTACATGTCTCTAAGAAGATGAAATTTTAAATGATGAGCCATAAATTTCACAAGAATAAAGTTTCTTTCAACTGTGGGATTACATGTCTCTAAGAAGATGAAATTTTAAATGATGAGCCATGAATTTCACAAGAATAAAGTTTCTTTCAACTGTGGGATTACATGTCTCTAAGAAGATGAAATTTTAAATGATGAGCCATAAATTTCACAAGAATAAAGTTTCTTTCAACTGTGGGATTACATGTCTCTAAGAAGATGAAATTTTAAATGATGAGCCATAAATTTCACAAGAATAAAGTTTCTTTCAACTGTGGGATTACATGTCAATAAGAAGATGAAATTTTAAATGATGAGCCATAAATTTCACAAGAATAAAGTTTCTTTCAACTGTGGGATTACATGTCTCTAAGAAGATGAAATTTTAAATGATGAGCCATACATTTCACAAGAAATACGTTTTCCCTTTAATTTAGTAAAGTTTGTTCTTAAGTTTGTTCTTTTTTCAGATGGTGTTCAACACATTTCACAAGGTTTCCCCACAGTATAGGCTTGTGTGTGTTTCTTTTAATTAGATTAACTTGTAGATAATTTGTAACAAACAGCAAGAATAAAATCCCATCACTATTTTAGTTCAATAAGTTCTTGGAGATCACTCTTTTTTCAGCAGATGACATTCAAATAGCATACTTTAGTAGAATAACGTTTCTCTCTCATGTGTTTGTATCTTTTGAAATCATTTTAGAAGACTAAACTTCGAATGATTATATGTATAGTATTATTTCATTTGTCTCCACTGTGGCTGTTACCTGTGAATGAATAAGAGATTTGATTTAACAATTCATGCATTAATTAAAATAAAAAGCAGATATCAATTATATCTAATTACGGATTTTTGATTTTAAATAAGTAACTGTGAGATATGGGGCAAGTTATGTCTGTAACATGTTAATTCGTAAACACTATTATGTCACTTGCTTATTAATTTCTCCAGGAATTATCTGACCTTTTCAGTTATAAATAACTCTGACTTTGATAATTACACTTACACGTGTAGACTTTCTGCATGTGTACAAACGACATGACCTTTCTTCATTTTATAAACATATAATATAGAATATCGACAATGTTTGACGCAAAAATAAATGTAATAAGATTCAGTAAACTTTAGCAGAACTTAAGTTTTTCTTAGCCTTACCCTAACCCTAACCTTACAGAAAAATATAAGATAATGTACTCAGAGCAAACAGGGTCTTAGGTTGAATATTACAAAAATGAGAAAATATGTGTTATGGTACCGTACCTATAACGGACTTTTGACTCTCCTATTCACAATAAATGCTTCTCAGTGTTGAGTAAAGCCCAGTCGATACTGGCAGTCAAGACTGACGTACCACTACTCTTGTTTCTGTTGTATTATACTTTTCTTCAATTTACTTGTTTTTGCTAAACCCCATGTTTATGTTTTAATTCCAGCCCCTTAACAGGTCCACAACAATATGTTTGAGCTAATAGAGTCTTAGGACGAATACTACACATATGTGAAAATATATGTCCGAGACAACAGAATATGCAAATAAATACTACACAGATGTGAAAATATATATCTCAGCTAACAGAATCTGCAAACAAATACTACACATATGTGAAAATATATATCTCAGCTAACAGAATCTGCGAACAAATACTACACAGATGTGAAAATATATATCTCAGCTAACAGAATCTGCGAACAAATACTACACATATGTGAAAATATATATCTCAGCTAACAGAATCTGCAAACAAATACTACACAGATGTGAAAATATATATCTAAGCTAACAGAATCTGCGAACAAATACTACACAGATGTGAAAATATATATCTAAGCTAACAGAATCTGCGAACAAATACTACACAGATGTGAAAATATATATCTCAGCTAACAGAATCTGCAAACAAATACTACACAGATGTGAAAATATATATCTAAGCTAACAGAATCTGCGAACAAATACTACACAGATGTGAAAATATATATCTAAGCTAACAGAATCTGCGAACAAATACTACACAGATGTGAAAATATATATCTCAGCTAACAGAATCTGCGAACAAATACTACACAGATGTGAAAATATATATCTCAGCTAACAGAATCTGCGAACAAATACTACACAGATGTGAAAATATATATCTCAGCTAACAGAATCTGCGAACAAATACTACACAGATGTGAAAATATATATCTCAGCTAACAGAATCTGCGAACAAATACTACACAGATGTGAAAATATATATCTCAGCTAACAGAATCTGCGAACAAATACTACACAGATGTGAAAATATATATCTCAGCTAACAGAATCTGCAAACAAATACTACACAGATGTGAAAATATATATCTCAGCTAACAGAATCTGCGAACAAATACTACACAGATGTGAAAATATATATCTCAGCTAACAGAATCTGCGAACAAATACTACACATATGTGAAAATATATATCTCAGCTAACAGAATCTGCAAACAAATACTACACAGATGTGAAAATATATATCTCAGCTAACAGAATCTGCGAACAAATACTACACAGATGTGAAAATATATATCTCAGCTAACAGAATCTGCGAACAAATACTACACAGATGTGAAAATATATATCTCAGCTAACAGAATCTGCGAACAAATACTACACACATATGTGAAAGTATATATATCAACTAACAGAATCTGCGAACAAATACTACACAGATGTGAAAATATATATCTCAGCTAACAGAATCTGCGAACAAATACTACACATATGTGAAAATATATATCTCAGCTAACAGAATCTGCAAACAAATACTACACAGATGTGAAAATATATATCTCAGCTAACAGAATCTGCGAACAAATACTACACATATGTGAAAGTATATATATCAACTAACAGAATCTGCGAACAAATACTACACATATGTGAAAGTATATATCTCAGCTAACAGAATCTGCAAACAAATACTACACAGATGTGAAAGTATATATATCAACTAACAGAATCTGCGAACAAATACTACATATATGTGAAAATATATATATCAACTAACAGAATCTGCGAACAAATACTACATAGATGTGAAAATATATATCTCAGCTAACAGAATCTGCGAACAAATACTACACACATGTCAAAATATTTTTATCTGAGATAAAAGAGTCTTAGGGTGAATACATACAAACATAAAACTGTAGAGGAGGGTCATCAGCTAAATCAATGCCCTCTCCTTTGTTAACGATACAAGTCCACCCACCAAAAACCTACCGTAACCCTAAAGCCGGGTAGCAACAGCCCTCAACAAAGAAACCCCCACTCATCCTAAGTTTGGGTGGCAACATCCACCTAAAAATAACAAGAACATACTTATATCTAAGATTAAACTTGAACAGTGACAAGTAGTTTAAACGATATCTTGTAAGAAACGGGGTGATCCTTCAATTTAAATTTATATGTGAAACTGATCCCCACATTAAAAAATAATTGGGTATTTTTCTCTCCCAAGTTTTAAAAGGGTTGTCAAACGTAATTGTCTAAACAAAGTAGACACATTTTTATTTGGGGTGGGGTAATTTTACTGAGGGATTTCATCTACAATAATACCCACAATTGATTTTCAAGAAATTATTAAAATGGCCATTTCTTTTTTTTCTTTGTTAAATATCTCCAACGAGCAAAGATAGACGGAATGGTTTATGGTTGGGAATGGGGTTGTAGGTATTTACAAAACCTATGTATTCCGTTTCTACCATCCTCCTCCTACACTGACCAGAGGCAGTGAGTTCCTTTACTCAGCATAGACGAGACGTTGGAACTTGCTCCAGCAGAGAAATCCGTTCTCTGCCACATTACGTGTTGTTACTAGACCCTGTGGCAGTTGGTCGTTAATGGGTGGTACTTTTCCAAGTCTTTTCAATCGCAGTCATTTAAAAATAAAGAATAGTCTTCAATATTAAAGATAAGCATATAATTGTCTCCCTCCCCCCTCCTCGAATATATTTTTTCGGTTTATTTTTATTTTTCTACTTTTCCAGCGGCCGCCAGCGCCAAACGGCTCAAGTGACTCAATCGTAGTCATTTAAAACAAAGAATAGACTTCATTATTAAAAATAAGCATATAATTGTCATTTTATTTCTTCCCCTCCCCTCGAATACAATTTTTTTAGTATATGTTATGTTATACTTAATCTTTTTGCACTTTAAGGACCATGCTGAAATAATAACGTTATTATTTAGAAAACCATTATAAATTTAAAAAAAACACCCATTATAAAAAACAATATTTCATACATAAATATATATATATTGTTTATTGAAATGTTGTTTATTTTTTAAAATTATAATGGATGTTTTAAAAAAAATTATAAAGGGTTTCTTATAATAACGTTATTATTTCAGCACGGTCCTTAAAGTGCAAAAAGATTAAGTATAACATAAAAGATACTAAAAAATTGGGGTATCTTTTACAATAGCCCTCAAACAAAAACGCTAAAAAACAAATATACAACAAATAAAAGTTACCGTAGCCGATAAAACTGAATGTCCAACATACCTGTGACATTTATTAATGATTATAATCTGTTAAAAGTGCTATTTTTTATGAATCGATATTTTTATCGTACGCAAATTGTAAAAACAAAATGGCTGCTTCGTGTCAAAAATGTTGCAGCCTCGTTTTCGTTTCAATCTGTCGGGGTTGTTTTTTTACTGGGACTCATATTCAAAGCGCAATTTTTCATTTTTTCATCCAAGCAAAAGAACAAAACAAAACTACATTTTAAGCAAAAGGAATAAAATCATTTTCTTTTGATTTACATGTCATTGTGCTTTTATTTACATATTATTTTCATTCGTCACACCATAATGTTTTTTCCTGTTGTTTCTGTAAAAAATTCCTTACCGTAACTCTAAACCTAACTTCAGCCCTAAACCTAACTCCAGCCCTAACCCTAACTCCAGCCCTAACCCTAACCCCATAACCTATCGACATAAGGGTCAATTCGCACATGGCACGGAGTATGAGTTGCGCTTGGGTCATTTTTGCACGTGATCCTTCTGGCTATCGCCCTATAAAATATTTTTTCAACATCTTCTTGGCTGAATTTTAGAACAATACCGAAAATATATTTAATTACATTCCGAGAATTAAGAAACAATAAAAATAAATTAAATTGAATTAAGTTGAATTATTTTCGGATTGCATCAAATTTAGATATTTACAACGAAAGGCTTTTTTAAACTCAAATTTTACACTCAGTCGTAAAATGATCGCAATGAAAACAATTTCGGTCGTGATTGGACTTACCTTTAAGTATTTCTTTCGTTTTATTTGCTTTTCAAAAACACATTAATAAAATAATCGGATGTTAATTAAAGTAAACATCTTAAATTTCTTCATCTTCTTAAGTTTCTTAACATTTCTTCAACATCTTAAGTTTCTTCATTGAGATATACATTGATTTGCTTTCAAAGAAATAGAAGAGTCAACAAGGGAGTTAATTCAGCCTAAACTAAACAAAAATGGGACAGTTCAAAATAATTTTTAAAATAACAAGAAAACTTGGTGCAACTTTGGAAAAGCCTCAATACGAAAAACCGATAATAAATGCATATCTTTATTATGTATGTGACCGGGACGGAACAAAGATATCGTACACAAAAAATTACGTAAATTGATCAAGTAATTTTTTTTTAATCACAGAAAATCAAATGTTGTTATTTTTTTCCACGCTCGCTTGTCAAGACGCCATCTTTGCAAATGATAGCTAAAAAAGGCCTAATGTTGTGGATTTGGCTTTTTTTAAGTAGTTTAGTTTAGCAGCATTTATCCGGTTAATACTTAAATTACTTAAATCACAATCTTCAAAGCATCACTTTTTATTTCTCAACTTTTTCAACATTTTCCTTTGAAAGTAAATTACAATCTTCAAGACATAAATTAAATTTTTTTATTACAATGTTCCTTTGAAAATTTTCACGTTATTCAATAAAATATTTTATTTTTTTGCTTATGTCGTTACGTCTTCGTTGTCCATTGAAAGTTTTCACATTATTTTAATAATTTTGCTTTTATATATATCGTTGTCATTAGGGTCAAACTGCTTCAAATGTTGCATACCCTTTAATTTCTCGTAGCATAGTCTTTAAATTTCTCGTACCTTCTCTTCCTCCTGGTAGAGGGATGTCGTCTAGTGGTTGAGTTCTTTGTTCGCTTCTGTACTGCCGTGAACATCGCCGTCTCGATGTCGTCTAGTGGTTGAGTTCTTTCTTCGCTTCTGTACTGCCGTGAACATCGCCGTCTCGATGTCGTCTAGTGGTTGGGTTCTTTCTTCGCTTCTGTACTGCCGTGAACATCGCCGTCTCGATGTCGTCTACAACAAAAAACTTCCCAACAAAATTCACGAGGCAACAATCTTTTACTTTGATTTGTTTATTTCAATTTTATTTCAGGCGTCATTCTACCGTCGATCTTGGAGATGTTTCACCAACGTTAAGGGGGAGACCAAATTACTACTCTATCGTTGTTAATTCCTAGCTTAAGTCCTTAGCAATTCGAGGAGGGGGAAGAAGGAATCTCATGCTTGTATTCTCTTAGGGAAGTTAATTCCCCCAATCATTTGAAGACTACATAGAGAAATCGTCTGTTCGTCTTGCTTCCAAAACCCAGACTGCCAAAACTCCGTGTCCCACACAAACCCCCTTGACGTCACAGAACCCCTATGCGCAGGTGCACCTTGACCCTTGACCTGAGGTCTCGTCAACGTAGTGGCCCTGTCAACGCTTTTGAGCTCCGACTGTGAGAACCAGTTTATTTTGACCTCGACCGTATGGGTCCACCCGCACTAAATCGCACAAGCCAAACCAAACGATCTCCCACATACGTCCACTTCAAAATGCGTCCGGCCCCACAGGGCCATTATCCAACTCAAAAAAGGCCAAATGCACAAAATTTGACCCTTTTTTTGGTTGCGAGTTGGCCTTTTTTATATAATGCTGGGCTGAATAACGTCCCTTGTTGAATTGGCTAACTAACCAGCGAGCATGGAAAAAAATGACAAAATTTGATTTTCTGTGATATAAAAAAAACTACTCGATCAATTTACGTAATTTTTGGTGTACAATATCTTTGTTCTGTTACGGTCACGTACATGATACCAGTATTGTGGAAATTTCGGTATATTTTCTAGTAAGTCATCGGTTACTTCCCTTTGTTTGAAACCGTTTCAGTTTTTGCCTACGTGCCAGGTTGAAGGTCATATGGATTATTTGCGTAGGAGTTGAGTAGGTTGACGCCATTTTGTGTCACGTTATTTCTATTTTTAGCAATGATGCATTAGTTCTGTCTCGATTTGATATAGGCGCGAATTTTAATCAGAACAGAGTTGGACGCCAGGCAGTCAACACCTGTAGAAACTGTTTCTCCGTCCATATGTGGGACGTTAAATTTTGTGAAGAATTTCTACTTGAAGAAATTTAAGAGATAGGATATCTCTTGGCAAGAATTGCCTTTTATGTATGAAATATTTTTCCTTCGGTCAACAAATATTTCCTTGGGAAGAAGTTTCAAGTCAGAGACTTGAAATGAAGAATTATGGAGAATTTGAACGAGATAAAAATATCTCCGGACACGAAATTGCCTATGTTGAAGAGCTTAGCTCCCGTGAACTGAAATACTTTGCTGTTGAGAAGATTCTAAATCAGAGATTAAGAATCGTAAAGAGTGATCGTCCTTGCAACACAGATCGATTTGAAAGAGATGACTTTGAAAATTAGTTCCTTACATAATCGCGAGTGATGCTATTCGGGACAAACGGTGAAAAAAGCAAGTATTATGTTTATTTGAAATTTGAACTGTTCTTGTGACGTATTTCTTACGTTGGATTTGCTATAAGAAAATTTATGAAGAAAAAGAAAGAAAATAAAAAGAACTTTGTGACAGACGTTTGATAAATAAAAAAAAGGTTATTTTTACCATGAAAATTGTGTCGGATTTCAGCACGGTTTGTCAATTTTATTACTTTTGATTGTAACTTTGGTGTAAAGAAAAAAAAGAGACTATTTGATTGATTTTGTAAGAATACTGACTTTATAGTAAGTTCATGTTTTAAAAGGATTTATTCCTTTGCTTAGATTGTGTCAATTTTTGTTGTATCTAACTTTAATGTTAAGAAATCCTGATGTTGTATCCTTTTTATTTTTATTTATTTCGTACGTTATCTAGGAATAATTCATTTATTCCAGCTTTGGAAAAAAGCAGTCCAAGCTACCTTTTTTTTGTAGATAAAACTTTGTTTTAACTTTTATGAACATCTTGTATTCTTCCATTCCTTCTCTCTTGTTATAATTTTTTTTGTGATAATTGTCCTAGGTAACATGACCTTTGTTTAGAGCGGTTTTCGTTAACACCCACGAAAAATCCGACAGTATGTCTTCATTTTTATATATTATCGGTTTTCCGTATTTAGGCTTTTTCGAAGTTGCACCGAAAACTATATATATAATATATATATATATATATATATATTAGGTACGCTTCTTAAAAGTGTATTTTCTTAATTGTTAAAGCAGTTTTCGTTTAACTTTTGATTGCGTTTGAAAGATGAAAGCATAATGTTAATATATAAAAGGAAACAAATGTATATTTACGTGTGAAAAAAAAATTAGAATTAAAAATGTTATCAAAACAGCGAAAAATCAGTTAAAACTGAAGATTCAATAAAACATGTTTAAAAATCGCTGGAAAAGTAAATATCAGGTTTCTGGAACTATTTAAAATATGATTATTAAATTAACGTCTTAAGAGAGTGAATTACAAAAGAATGTACTTTTTTTTACTAATAATTGCTTAATTATCAAAAACAAAAGTGAAAGTTATCTAAAACATGTCCGGTATCTGTGTAAACAGAATGCGGCTACAAAATCTCAAAGTATGGAAGGCTCAAACTGCCGTAATGGTTATTTTAAAAAATTTTACGTTACGAAATGCGTCATTTTTATTAATTACCTTTACATGATGATTGATTATAATCTTGAACAATTACATTTATTCTTTAAGAATTAATGTAATTTTAAATTACATTAATTCTTAAAGAATAAATAACTAATTTATTCTTACTACACATGTAAGAATGTCTTACATGTGTCGTAACGATAAATTACATTAATTCTTTTAAAATAAAGCTAAGGATATTTTTTATTTTAAGTGTGATAAAGTAAATTAAAGTCAATGACTACACTGACAATATTCATTTTTAAAAAGTTAAAACATTAAAAAATATTTATTAATAAATAAAGAGAATTCAATTTTGAAAAAAAGTGTCATATTTTAATTCTATTTATAATAATTATTTTAAACTTTTTAAATAATATTTATTAATGAAAAACTGACAAAGCAAATACAAACTTACGTTTTATCTTTCCAAATAAATGACGATGTTTTGTGAAATTAACGAAATTGTTGAATCTCTGAAAATAAAATTTTGAGGGGAGTAGTGTAGGTGAGTGGTGGGAAGTCTAATCGCGCCTGTTTATTACAGAACCTGGCTTCCATAGCGCTGCAAATCGATCGTTATTAGAAAATATTCAATTTTTTTAATTCGTTTTTACGTTATTTTCCTGAGTTTCCAATTTGTAAATTTTTGGTTTATTTTCAAGATTATAAAAAAAAATTATTGCGCTGATGATGACACGTACATGTATGGAAGGGAAATATAATTATGTCACAGTTTTTATTTTCCAAAAACTCTAAAATTTATTTACTATTCGTTAGGAATCACCATAGAATTTACCCCCAAATTATTTGTATAGACACATTTGACACTTCAACATTGTTCTTCACGATTGTATCTTGAGCTGAGAGGAGTGAAAAGTGTCTGACGTCAATCTACGATCATCTGAAATGAATAGAACTCAATGGAAGTGAGCTCCATGAAAATTCCTGATGCAAGGTTACTTGAATCAGAAAACTTTGATTTCACACCTCAATATAGTTTTTCACCAATGTTTCCTGTCATCTGAAAAGAAATAGAACTCTTGTGTACGTGTTTCCTTTCTTTTCATCTTCAAACTACAAAATCAGCAAATCTGAATTTTCAATAATATTCCTAACAATAAATATGCAACAATTTTAAACAAGAACAAAGAATTTCAACTAGACTCATAGACAAGTTCTAAGAAGTTAATGTAAAAGTCACATTTGTATTAAGTTCAAGTTTAAAGTTTGCATAATTTCATTTATTGTAAGCAATCGTCAATATAATTTATTTCTTCTTAGTTGAATTGATTTCAGAGAAGTCCCTGTTTGTTATTCCGAAATAAATGAAGGTCATTTATTTGTGATTTGAAAAATGCTTGCGGCCTCTTTTCCTGTGTTAAATTTGAAATAAATGTGATCTGAATGCAATATGATCATCTTTTACTTCCATATCTTATGCAACCCCCCACCCAAATGAGTTTCTACTTTTTTTAAACGATGACATTTTTATGTACTAACCAGTCACCGATTATCAAGGCCCAAAAGCCACTGAAGGATGAAGTTTGTAAGGAGGACAGTGAGACAACTACATAAGGATTTGAGACGATAGTTGAAACCGGGCTGAATTCGATTATTTCAGAGGATGCCTCACTAAGAATATGTTAACATTGGACTTGAAAACGATCGTGTTGTAGTAAGCTGGGAAGCATGCCCGTCGAATTGTGTTCTACAGACATATATTTATTGGATCGAAACTTTGCTAATTGAAGTACTGTTGAGTTCTACAAATCACAAGAAATGCATGGAAATTATTTAGAGTTGTTGTAGCTTGACAAGTTGTTGTGTAGCTGTAGAGAAGAGAAGACACCCCACGAGATTTCGAAATCGATGTCAAAGCTCTGATCAGCATTTCCCGAAATGTGGAAAAAGTACTTTATCTTAGGGTGTATTTGACTCTTATGCGTATCTAAGCACGGAGCTTCCTCCAGGGGAAAATCATACATTACAATTGGGGCAAAGTGAGGATCCGAGTATTGGTGGTGAAAGGAGGGCAGCTTGATTTCAGATGTATTAAAAGTATAACCAGCCACCCTGTTCCCCATTGAACTACATGATACAGGTCAGAAGAGAGAGAAACAAAGGGATTTTGATCATTAATGCTCTTCAAAATGTTGCCATAGATAATTGTGTACTCTACATCAATGTCAACGAATGATCTTTAGATGGGATTTGGGAGATCATTGGAACAGAGTGGGGAGTATTTTCCTATATAAATTTAACGTAAACTGATCACCAACTTTTTGACCATGTTGTTTGTTCGTAATTTGATCGTAATACTTCACCACCAATTTTTACTCAACTTTTTACTCACCAATTTTTTTTTTGTACAATTACCTATCATGCCGCTAGTGAATTCTTAGTTTGGGGGATTTTTTTCCCATATTTTCGATTTTAGGTTGGTGGATCGGCTTACTATATACATTTAACGTAAATTAATACCCCACTGTATGACCATGACACAGTAAGACGAGCTATATATATATATATATATATATATATATATATATATATATATATGAGAAAGGAAGGATGAGAGTAATCCGATGTAATGGGAAATGAAATAGGAAAAACAAAAAAAATGTTTTTTTAATGTAATCATCAACGTTTCGTCTTTATTTGTAAGACTAATTCGGGTTGGTAATTTTAAGAAAAATGTCATGCAAGTACATAGAAATATTCGGTTGACATGATGGATTGATGAGAAGAAGTAGTAGCCACTACTGGGAGCGCAGGACCAAGATCCGGGCTGAGAGTAATCGGGGGCAGTGTGAGTGAAAAATAGGAGGGGTTGGAATGTTAGTGAATTTGTCTTAGGGGGGGGGGGAGAGAGGGGAGGGGGTGCTGAGGTTTTTGTCGTTGTGAGGTGTAGCATGGATTTTGAGGGGTTCTGGAAAGCGGAGGGAAGGGAGTAGCTCTGTGTCTTTGGTTTGTAGGTAGTATCATAGTTTTAGAAAAAGATTTGAAAAAATGAAGATGATTTGAAAGTAGGCGGGATCGGTGGGTAAGAGTGGGAAGAGAAGTAGTCGAAAGTGTGAGATGGGTGAGGGGGCAGAGGGGAGATGTTTTTTTTAAATTGAGGGCAAAAGTGGTTTAAATATCTAAATATTTGTGAGGGTGTCTAGATTGTGTTCAATGGGGAGGCTGTAATTTGTGGTTAAGTGGTTTAGAATCTAAACCACTTAATCATAAATAACAGCCTCACCATTGAACACAATCTAGATACCCTCACGAATATTTAGATATTTAAACCCCTTTTGCCCTCAATTTAATTTAAAACCATCAACACTGCATGCACAATACTCCTACCCTCCAAAAATTTCACACCTAACCACAACAAAATCTCCTCTACAATTATTTCAAAGAAATTATGGAAATGGACAGCTATTTAACATGTCTTTAAAAACGTTATGTTGTCTAGAAAGTGTAACCGTTACTATTAGTGGCATAAATTATTTTAAAGAAAATACAGGTCGAAAATTAGTCAAAAACAATTTATTTAGGCTTAACTATTCATGTATGACATATTTTCGTAAAAATGTAAGATTTAATAAAAAATGTTTATATTTAAGAAAAGTTATAAGCAATTTAATTTACCGTAAATAGTGGTTGTGAGTAAAATAATCCGGTTATGTATTAACTTCCTGTGAATAATCAAGATGGCTGAACACAGATTATTTTACTCACAACCACTATTTCTAATAGTAGTTGACACTTTCACAAAATGGCTGGAAATATTAAAATGTAAGAAACCAACGTCGCAAGTAACAATTGTTTAGTATGAATTGTTCACACGTTTCTGAGTCGTTGAGTGTATAGTATTGAACAATTCTAATATATGATATATATGGATCCTAGACCACAGTTGTTCAATTTTCGGCCAGGGTCTGAATATTATAGCTGTATTTTCTGCTTTAGCAGAACATTTGTATAATTTCACCGCATTTTCAATATCTTTGTCCATGTTCGTCAAATATACATAACTTCACATGAGACTTTTCATTTTCGAAATTCCCGGCTGGCCGAGAAAATTCTCTTAGAATTATTGTTTAATGCTCCAGAAATAAGCACTCGATTGCTGTACATCATAACATCATCACAGATCGAATACACTTCCGAGATTTGTCAGTGTTTTTCATTTATACTCATTTTTAAGTTCTTTAAGAAATAGTAATTTGTTTGCAGTATGCGTTAGTAAAGCTTTTTTCAAGCTATAAATTTTTAACAGTGATTTATGTTTGATTTGTAATAAAAATGTTTTGCTGCAAATAAAACGAAAACATTTTGGTTCCATGTAATGTAACTGTTGTTATTCGTTCATCCTGAAAATTTAGTTGTTGTCCACTGATGCTTATGGCTTTTTTTAAGTTCTCATCAAAGTTGGTTTTCCAATGTTCTTCCTCGTTTGACGATTTATGATGGACAAATCTGAGCCTGAGTCAGGATGCATTTTAATATTCTTCAATATTCTTGTACAAACTTTCTTCATTACTTATAGCGATTCTAATAAACTTTTAAAAAAATTCTGTTTACTCTAAAGTGTGTACTTTTGTGTCCAATGCGATCCCACTTAAAATACTTTTTTATTATATATAGACTACCTTTCTACCAATGCAATTGCCTTCAACAAAAACACGGTTTAGGTGGCAGAGTATTTTTGTTCAGTTATCAAATTTAGCTGGTGAATACATTTTCTTTTGGTTACAGATTTTTGTAATATGTGAGACACCACTTTGTTCAATGACTTTTGAATCGTGACAAATGCTTAGAAAATGTTGGCAGACGTCTGCTATATGTTGCAGAATTGAACCAGGTTCATACCTGTGTTTATTAAAAAGCTTTCTCTTGTATTCCACATCCATATTCGATAGTATTCTTTGCACAAATATAAGGCAATTTAAATTGTTAGGGTTAATTTTATATGTTCAACCATACCCAATTTACTTAATAGCAAACGAATCTTCTTAAAATCCATCCAGTTCGAAGTTTGTATTGTAAATTTCATTGTATCATATGAAATACGAAGGAAACAATCTTACTTTCAGTATCGGGAAACAATTATCAAGTGTTCAAAATATTGTTTTGGGAAAATACGCTTCCATCTTTTCTTTTTTGACCCCAATTCGATTATTCCTATCATTTTGTCTGTTCCTGTTTAGTATAAAGGAACATTTCTTCAAACAATTTTATTTATTTCAGCTTTTCTGTTTCCATTATTTCTTCTGATATTCCATTTTTATGTGTCAATTCTCTTTTTGTATTCAATTTTTTCTGTTTTCATTTTCTTTTGATATTCCATATTTTCTATTTCCATATTTCTCTGATATTCCACTTGTTCTTTTTGCAGTTCTTGGAATTTTTCTTATAGTCAAAGATTTTCTGTTTTTATTTTCGTTTGATATTCCACTTGGTTTTACTTGATCTTTCTGCAATTTCATTTGTTCTTTTTTCAATTGCAGTTACTGATCTTGTTGGTGCTTGGAAATTTCTAAGATTACATTTTTGAATTCCTCCATTTACATCACTCCAAATAGGCCGACTTTTTCGTATATTACACATATATATTTAAAGACATATCTTTCTTTTTTAACCTCTCAGTGAGAGAGAAAAAAAGCTTGTTCAAACTTATTCTCATGATAAACAAAAAACAGACATTTTCGTTGAGTTTTGACTGAAGTAAAGTTTATTTTTGCAGATTTCACACACTTTGCTTGTAAAAATTCTTGCTAGATTTAAATTTAAACTTGGAGTAATGGTTCTGTTATATCAGATATATATTTTAGTTTTAGTTACCAGTCTTGTGTGCAACCTAAGTTTCGGTTATTTTTGTGTCCGAATAAGTTGGAGTCCTCGTCAGTAGTGTTGTGGGACAAAGGTTCGAATATATAAGACAACATGGAGGTATATTTACTAGAGTGCCTTTACAGAAGTACAGAATAGCATGTTACAGATAGTCTGCTACTGATACTGTGGTATGTCAGCAGTTAATCCTATCATAAGACTTCATTGTAATTCTATATAGTGTTTCTCTAAGAGTCAAACTATCCCCTAAATACTGTAGATAAACATCACACCATAACACAAATATCTGACTATTCAGATAAGGATCTTCCCTACTTCTCTAACTTTGATTAAATAAAGCAGCGTATAATAATAATTTTCTTAAATTGTGCTAGACTAGTTAAGTACTGAGCTTACTGTTGTTAGTTGTGGTAGCATAACTAGAAGTTGAACCACTACTCTCATCATATGTGCAAGTGTGTGGACATGCAAAATATATTATATTTGCACTTGAAAACTTTCTTATTTTTCTTTGAATCTTTGCTAAGTTTTACTTCTAATTTAAAGTATCACAAATTTCACAAGAATAAGGTTCCTCCCCAGTGTGAGTTCGCATGTATACTTTTATATAATAACTCCTTAGAAATGAATAAAGGTTTCTCCCTTTCTTTCTTTTTCTTTTCGTTCATTTGCTTGGGACAGGACATTCTTCCAAATGCCATACGATCACCCGCTATTTACAGACTCAAACCGAGATCTCTTTTCAGCATTATGATTGTTCCCTTGAGTGCAGTTGTATGGATTTCTCTTGCACTTGGTTCAAGTTCTTCATCATGAGTCCAGTGACTCATATAGTAACTGCAATGATGGAGAACTCTTTGAGGTTCCAGTTCCAGTTTCTTTTCATATCATACATTAGACCCTGATATTTTGTTATTATCTCCCTTTCAGCACTGTTAAGGCCCCCATCATAAGAGACACTGACCTCAACCAAAGTTGCCACTCTCTCTTGTTCCATATGACAATGTCAGGGTTGACAGCTGCGTTTTCCAGATAGGTAGCTGTGGGGATTTCATGGTCATAATGGATGGTGTATGTCTCATTCCCCACAGTTCTCTCAGGTAGATGTTCCCAGTGCCTGCTGCTACATCTGATATTCAGTTTCTTACAGATGGTCCAGTGGAGGTACCTGCACACTCCATTATGTCGTGATGTATAGGAGCCATCTGCCAACATGATTTTGCAACTTCATATCAGGTGGCTCACACTCTCCACTTCAGTGTGGCAAAACATTCACTTGTTGTCCTGACTGAGACCAGCTATCTTTTTAAATGCATTTGTCATCAGGCCCTGGTCTTCGGCGGCCATTATAAGCATCTCCTGGTCGTAGTGGAGGGCTCCCCTTCTTAGCCAGTCCAAGGATCTTTCCTTATCAATGTAGTCCTTGGATAGTTCATCGAGGAAGTATGTGGCACGTTTCTGTCCTGACCACTCATCAATGCACCTGTTCTTAAAAATCTCGGTGTATATCTTCCGGCTCTTTTGGGCTATCTCTGTGGCAGGATTGTTTGGTGTTTCTGCCTCATCTATATGACAGCCCTGTCCAAAATGCTTGGCCAACTTTGTGATGGAGTTTTTTTTGTTTTTTTTTTAACATGGTTCACCCCAAACAAGGCAGGCTGCCACTGTAGACGTAAGGGGCTACTGAGAAAAAAGAAAAGGGGAGAAGGTGGGGGGGGGGGTCAGCCTAAATCATGATCTGCGCAGCAAGATGTCTGTTTACATTAGTTTTAAATTTCTGCATGTCAGTACTATCGGGGAAAGAGCAGGAAGAGAGTTCCAGAGGCCAGCAGCACGAAGTAAAAAGCTAATTTGAGTAGAAGGCTCTCCGAAATCTGGGGACCTCAACAGTGAATGAATGAGATTTAGTTGATTGTCGAGTTAGTCTAGTGAATTTACGTCGAGGGGGCACCAGAGAAGCCAATTCATCAGAGCATAATCCATTGAAGTATTTGTAAAACAAGCACAAGGATGCT
Source organism: Sepiola atlantica (assembly GCA_963556195.1). Taxonomy (NCBI): domain Eukaryota; kingdom Metazoa; phylum Mollusca; class Cephalopoda; order Sepiida; family Sepiolidae; genus Sepiola; species Sepiola atlantica. The sequence goes on from OY744525.1 coordinate 153,785,950, forward strand.
ACATTGCGGCGATGGGACAGAGGCTGGAGCTTGGTTGACAGTGAGGGACCTATTAGGTTGGCGATTCTTTTTTGGACCTTGTAAAGAAGGGAGAGACTAGTAGATGATGCACCAGCCCAGATGTGACAACAATACTCCATGCATGGGCGGATGGTGGCTTTGTAGAGATACAGGATAATGTCAGGTGTGAGGAGTTTACTAGTACGGTAGAGGGAGCCAACCTTCTTTGCGGCAGCCTTGGCAATGTCTTCAATGTATTTGTTCCAATTCATGTTACCTGTGAAGGTTAGGCCGAGGAGTTTGAATGATGAACTCTCAGGTAGGGTGTTATTTGCCATGGCAATCGGTGGTTGGAGAGGCTTCTTGTAGTTGTTGAAGGAAAGTAGCTTTGTCTTTGCGGCATTAAAAGTTACCAACCATTTATGACCCCAATCCACTACAGCCTGGAGGTCATTTTCTAAAGATTCAGCCATTGCCTCAGATATTTGGGCATTGTGTCGGTTTGGCTTTAGATATGAGGCTTGTATCTCCCTTGGTGAGCGATGGTGGTGTGGCCTCTTCACCCCTCAGCAGTCTCCTCAGTATGGGTTCGCATGTGTCTTTTTACACTAGAACTAGTTGTACATGACTTACCACAAATTTCACAAAAATAAGGTTTCTCTCCAGTGTGAGTTCGCATGTGTAGTTTTACCATATAACTTGTTGCAAATGATTTACCACAAATTTGACAAGAATAAGGTTTCTCTCCAGTGTGAGTTCGCATGTGTATTTTTAGATGATTACTTATTGAAAATGATTTATCGCAAATTTCACAAGAATAAGGTTTCTCCCCAGTGTGAGTTCGCATGTGTATTTTTAGATGAGTACTTATTGAAAATGATTTACCACAAATTTGACAAGAATAAGGTTTCTCCCCAGTGTGAGTTCCCATGTGTGTTTTTAGATTATTACTTATTGAAAATGATTTACCACAAATTTGACAGGAATAAGGTTTCTCCCCAGTGTGAGTTCGCATGTGTTTTTTTAGATGATTACCTATTGAAAATGATTTATCGCAAATTTGACAAGAATAAGGTTTCTCCCCAGTGTGAGTTCGCATGTGTACTTTCATATCAGAACTACTTGCAAATGATTTACCACAAATTTGACAAGAATAAGGTTTCTCCCCAGTGTGAGTTCGCATGTGTTTTTTTAGATAATTACTTATTGAAAATGATTTACCACAAATTTGACAAGAATAAGGTTTCTCCCCAGTGTGAGTTCGCATGTGTTTTATTAGATAATTACTTATTAAAAATGATTTACCACAAATTTGACAAGAATAAGGTTTCTCCCCAGTGTGAGTTCGCATGTGTATTTTTAGATGAGTACTTATTGAAAATGATTCACCACAAATTTGACAAGAATAAGGTTTCTCCCCAGTGTGAGTTCGCATGTGTCTTTTTAGATTATTACTTATTGAAAATGATTTACCACAAATTTGACAGGAATAAGGTTTCTCCCCAGTGTGGGTTCGCATGTGTATCTTTAATTGTTGATTTCGAGCAAATGATTTACTACAAATTTCACAATAGGGTTTTTCACCAGTATGAGAACGCCTGTGACATGTTACTTCATATTGTGTTGTAAATGATTTATCACAAATTTCACAGGAACAAGGTTTTTCCATTTTGTTTTAAATTTTACTACAGTAAGTGTTCGCAGAAATCAAGGGGCCTCTTCATGGGGGTAACACACAATCTCTACATGAGATACATAGATATCCGTGTATTCAATTAAACTTCTCCTTCACCTGTCAAATGTTAAGTTAGTAATGAAGTGAAGAACATTATATTTTCTCTCAAGAATTGACCACTTAACTGTTATACTATATCTTTCTTGATATCTTTGTCTTTGACCATTCTAGGACAATAATTCTACTAGTCTGGTGGAGTATGCAGCTTAGTGCTGTTACTTAAAGCAACATTACTGGGAGAAGGTTAACAATTCATCGTATGAGCTAGTGTATCAACGTTGAGGGGAGCTTACTATGTTATTGACTACTGTTTATTTTGAATATTTAGTCAGGGTTTACTTATAGGGAAATGTCCGTATGCAGAGACACCGAAGACCCTCGAGGAGAGAGTCTATTAGACATTTAAATTCTATGCTGTTTCGTAGGCATTCAAATTTTGCTTAGTGTTGGACATCGTATTTATTTTTAAAGTTGTTACTTTAAACAATGTGAGTTCACATGTTTGGGTTCGTAGCTGTAACTTAAAATTATAAATGAGGCACTGCGAATTTCAGAAGAATACATTTTCTTTCTACTGTGGTTTACTATGTCTCTAAAAAGTATAAAATGTTAAATCATGAGCCATGAATTTCATAAGTTGTCTGTACTTTAGTGAACTTTTCCCCCAGAGATCTCTTTTTGTCATATGATGTTCGACAAATTTCACAAAAACGTTTCTCACAGAAGAGGCTTGCATGTGCTGCTTGAAATTATTTTTAGTTGAACACGATTTGACACAAACAGAACTAAAATCTCTCACTATTTTAGTTCAATTAGTTCATGGAGATGTCTCTTTTTTAAGTAGATGACATTCAAAAAGCATACTTTAGTAGAATAACGTTTCTGTCTCGTGTGTTTGAATGTATCTTTTTAAATAAAATTTTCTTTGAAGTAACGAAATACAAATTTCACATAAATGAGGCTTATTTCCATTGTGTCCGTGTTTAAATGAGATTTATTCTGGTGAATTCAAACACTGGATTCTATTGATGATATGTATAGAACATGTACAATTTTCTCGACTGTGGCTGTTACCTGTGAATGAATGAAATATTATATTTAAAAATTCATGTATTAATTAAAATAGAAAGCAGAAATCAATTTTTCCTTCTGCAACAGTTTTTAGAATAAGTAATTGTGACATATGGGGCAGGTGATCCCTGTAACTTTTTAAATCATAAACACGATTGAGCCAAAATCTTTCATAATTTCTCCAGGATTAGTCAGACCGTTAAAATTGTAAATAAAACCCGAGTTTGTTTATTCTATTTACAGGTCAAGATTTTCGTAACGTGTGCAAACGATATAATCTTTCTTATTTTTATAAACATATAAAATAGAATGTGAGCAATATGGAATAAAAAATAAACGTAATAAGATTCAGAACAATTTAGTAGAACTTGAGTTGTTTCAAGACTTTCCTTACATAAGTAGAACTTAATCTGATTTACATAACTATTTACCAAACAGCAGAAGCACACATTTGACCGACTTACATTAAGGTGATCCATGTAGTATCTGATAAAGCAACTCTGATTTTCAACTGTAATACATTATTAAATTTCTTGATTCATAACTATCAGGAAAATAAGACAAGTACATAAAACTAAGACATTTATAATCAGTCCGTTCTGATCAACTCAAAATGTTTGCATTTAAGTCTCTCTTCAATTTGTAGCTCGCATAAGTGTTGGTACCCTACTTAGATGACTTTATTTAATATAGCTTTTTCTATAATAACGTGTATTACATTTATTTAGTATAAACTATTCATCTCAGATGAAGAAATTAATTCAGCAACAAGTTTCCAAATAAAGTATTCGATTGTTTCAAATCTTCAAATAAATCTATAATACATTTGTTGATAATTTACAAAAGCTTACAATTGGTATTGTTCCACTTTTAGAATTTCACGAATATAATTTTTCATAGCTTTTAATCATCACAAATAATTAGTACAGATTTTAACAGTAAAATAGTGCAGATGTCAATTATATCTCTGAGCTAACATAGTCTTAAGATGAATAATACACAGATTAGAAAATATATACCTGAGTTAATAGAGTCTTAGGACGAACACTACACTGATTACAATATATATATCTGAGCAAACAAAGTCTTAGGGCTAATACTACACAGATTAGAAAATATATGTCTGAGCTAAACGAGTCTTAAGATGAATACTACAAAGATGGTAAATTATATGTCTGAGCAAACAGATTCTTAAAGTGAATACAACACAAATGAGAAAATGTATGTCTGAGCTAACAGAGTCTTAGTTAAATACTACACTACATTTTTTAAAACTTGGCCAAAATATGGACCTCATCATTGAAAGATATTCAGTAATAGGTATCCCAAACCCAAAGTGTATTTTTATTATATCTAAAAAACATCACGTCGACACATGAAAAACATAAACAATGGTACAAAAGTAATTTTAGCAGCACAAATTACCAAGAAATTATGACTGTTCAAAATTTGTCGGAAATTAGAATATTTGCCGACTTGTGTGATATTTGTCTAGAAGCCAATTTACACGGTTTATAACTAGAAATGCAGGCTTCAAACAAGTGAAACATTTATACAAATGTAATCTTGTAGTAACTAAAAATTAATCATAATGGAAACAATAATTATTAGATTAAACCAGAATAAATACTCACATTTTAACCATGTAAAAAAACGAAACACACTCTGATAATAGGGCAAAAATGGATTAAAAAATAAGTCAAAAGAATATATTACTGAAATTGCTGTAAAACAGTATCCACTGGAATTACAATCTTTAAACTTTGTAACTTTTCTAATTTGGGATGAGGAATTCATAAAATGTGTCTTATTCGTATTATCAAAGGTGGTTGTCAAATATATATTTTAACTTGGGTGAATTTATTCAATTTTAACTCATGAAAAAAGGTTGGCCAACAACGAAATTTAGAAATTTGTTATAAAAAGGAATCACAAGTGTTTATTTTAGGCAAATACTTATTGTAAAGATTTTATCTTAAAAAATTTGAAATGAATAGAAATATTTTTTTAAACTGATGAAACATCTATGCAAATATCTACGGTTTTTCTGCTTACTGATTCGTAGTGGGAAGATTTTTTATAGATGTCTACTACAATAAATATACTTGGAACATTCGGAATCCTACCATTACTTAAAATTGGCATTACATTAAAATTGCATTTATATACAAATGTAAACTCCACCTTTGCAATATCATCTGACAAAGGACATGGGAAATAACCATTTCTGCTATTGGTTTTGCTTAAAAACCTTATTGCAAAATTTAAAAAAAATGTTAACCCAAAGAAAATATGGTAATCTTTTACTTCCACAGCTTATGGTCATCGCCCACTCAAATGAGTTTTTCATTTTTTAAACGATGACATTTTTTATGTACTAACGAGTTACTGCTTATCAAGGCCAAAGGGCCACTCAAGGATAAAGGTTAATGAGTTTGTCAGAACAACATGAGGTTGGTGAGAATTTGATTGTTTAAGAGGATGCGTCAACAAGAATTTGTTAACAATTGGACTCTAAAATGACCATGTTGTATTCAACTGGGAAGCAAACTCGTGGTATTGTGTTCGACAGACAGTTAGCTCTTGAAAAAAAACATTTCCCTAGATGTGGCAATAGTACTCTATCTTATGATGTTTTGACTTTTATAGACGTAAAGGATTGTATAAGAAGTGAGATACTTTCTCGAGCGGTGGAATGATCCAAACATTTTTACAGCAACATTAGCAACAGATTTGATGTAAGTCTTTCATTTCAGGTCTCAAGTTAAGGTCAGTCCTAGAAGCTTATCAATCAGGGAGCTTCCTCAAGGGAGAGACATTCATTTCAATTGGGGTAAAACGAGAATCCGAGCATGGGTGGTGAAAGAGAAGAAGCTTGGTTTTAGATGTATTTAAAGTAACCAGTATATAGACAAGGGAGATAACTCGAATTTTGTTTACTGGTTCAACAAAGATGGCTGCCGAAAGATAAAATCATTTTTATTATTTTTGATTTAAAAAATACTGGATGAATTTATGTAAATTTTGTTGTACAGTCTTCTTTTAAGCTACCACGTAAGTACATAAAAAAGTTTATACATTTCTTTAGAATTTTTTTTTTCAAGACAGGGGCTAAACAGCAGAAACACCTCTTTTTTTTATAAATTCTTTGTTTTCTAAGAAATAGAAGAGCCAACAAGGGAGATAATTGAGTAAAAGTAAAACAAAAATCGGCCAGTTCAAAAGAAAATAACAGGAAAACTTATGGAGAGACTTACTTATCAGTGAAAAATACTCGTCTACAACAAAATTTATGCAAAATTATCGCGTAGAATTTTGAAAAAAAATTAAAATTTATTTACTATTCGTAGTCCACGTTGTGCACGAATTCCAAACGACATTCACGTCAAGCCAGCGCGTCGTATGTTAACTCCCTTCTTCTAAATTGTGAAAAAAAAATTCATTAGTGATTGCTCAAGGAGAGGGAGCGTGTGCACTTACCTTCCTTACTAACAAAAGGAGATAATATTGCCTCCTCAGATGTTTATAGTTTTTTCCTCAGGTCATGTGACAACCACATGACCATTTGGTTATTTAACAGGAGATTCCTCTCCTGTCGGATGTTGTTTTTTTATATGGATGAATTAGCGTTAATGGAGCGAGGAGGCGACTTTACCATTGCTTGCTGGCCGTAATCACTTGTTATTAGACTGACACGTCGCGGAAGGGGGCAATTCTTTCGCAACCTAAGGTAAGTGTACATTGCTTCCTTTCTCGACTGAGCAGTCTCTCTTTTTTTTAGGGGAAAATTAATTTTTTCTACATTTTGCGAAAGAATTGCATAAACATGAATAGAAGTAAGGCAGATTTGCAGAAGAGAGTTTCGCTTTTATGGACTAAAATTAGAACCATCCTGGAGATGGCTCACCTGGAAGATGAACTCTCTAGCAAATCATTTGCCGCTTTACAGAGATCCGTTATGGATTATTTAACGGAAGTTGACACATGTGTGAGTGAAATTCAGGTTTTGTCTGAGGAGGTGGACTGGGTGCAAGTCGAGAGGGAGGCTCTCACACATACCTTGCGATTCAGAAGGGAACTGGAGGAGCTTGAGTCTAGGTTCCTCCCTGCTACTTCTGAGCCCCTAAGTTCTGCATCTTATTCCTCAGGAATTGAAAGGGGTGTGTCTTCATTTTCCGTGAAGCTGCCTCAGCTACAAATTACAGGACCAACCTTCGATGGGTTGGAAATGCAGTCCAACCCCATGAGTTATAGAAATTTTCTGTCCAGATTTGAAAATTGCGTGGCCGGCATGGCTAACGATGCGGAAAGGCTAAATTTCTTGAAATGTTCACTGTCTGGTCCACCTTTACTGTTAATAAATCACCTGACTATTTGTGAGAGGAACTATCAAGTGGCTCTTTCTGTCCTGAAGAGCGAGTACCTTGATGAGGATGAAATAATAGATCACATCTTCCAGGATATATTAGATTTCTCCTATAAGCGCGATAAGGGCTTTACTACTCTGACTAATTTCATCTCCAAAGCGGCTTCTCTTCTGGTAGAGTTGGAAGGCTCATTTGGTTGTTTGTTCTCCAGGGACAAATCATCGGGGGCACGTCTTATGGCGAAGATACTCTTTTCCAAATTCCCCAGAGAGGTCCGAGGAGAGTTAATTCAAATTTCTGGGAAGAGAATACCAACATTGTCATCAATATTGCAAGGTACTAGGGAGGCAGTTAAACGTCTTCTCATCAAGGGAGATGAGATCTCGGGTTCCTCCTTCAATGCTGGTCGAGGGTCCTTGGGGGATGCACCATCGAGAACAAGGACCAATCCCTCTCGAAGGGATTCTTCTCTTCAGGCCAACTCGATCTGTCGCTCTCAGGGTGGAAAATTCTCATGCCTTCCTCCTGTTTTGTGTGTTACGTTCGGCAGAGATGGTGTTCAGGTTTCTGCCAACTGTTTGTTGGACACTGGCAGTGGCCGGACTTATCTGTCCGGTAAAGTGTTAGCACCACTTGGTCCCTTGGCGTCCATTGGATTGGATTGTAGCCTCAAGTTAACTACTGTACTGGGAGATTGCGATAGGCACTTTAGTGAAGTGGAGCTGGAGGTTAATGTTGGAGCTCTTTGTCCTCACTCTGTTCCAGTGCTGGTACAGGAAGATCTGGATATCTCTGTACGTATTGAGGATTTAGATATTCTGTTGGATAGGTTCCAATCACTTAATTGTCCCCTTGCAGGTAGATTTGAGAGAGGCACCAGTTTTATTCCGATCCATGGAATAGTTGGACTGGATTTCATTCAACACTTAGGCACTCTCCAATTAATTCCCTGTTTGGAGGGACAGGCGTTTACTACTCCAACAGGCCTGGTTCCCTTTGGTGAGGTGAAGCAGTTCCTTGACTTAACCCATTCTCTGGATGAGAACCAGGAGGGACTTGCCTTCAATTCAGTTCTGGCATCGACTGCCGAAGTGAACCCCTCTCATCTGTGTTTTATACTGGAGTCTCGGAGTACATATGAGGATCCCCTTAGCGATTTTTTCCCAGATAGTGAGGTGCAGAGAGGATTAGAGAAGATGTTTGGGATGGAATCCCTGGGAATTAAAGAACAGGAATTCTCTGACTATGATGAGCGGAAGATTGCACTCTTCCAGGAATCGATCTTGTTTGAGGATAATAAATATTACATCCAATTGCCCTGGGATGATGACCAACTATCGCGTGTGCCGTCCAACCATGCTGTGGCCTTGCGAGTATTAGAGTATGTGGCCCGAAACCTGGAGGGGAAAAAACTTTACCAGGACTATCTGCAAGTGTTCCAACAGCAGGAACGGGAGGGTATTATAGAGGAAATATTTGTGCCCCCAGAGAGGTTTAAGGATTTTATTTGGATTCCTCATAGACCTGTGTTTAAGATGGATTCTGCCTCGACTACAAAGATTCGTCCAGTATTTAACTGTAGCCTCAAGGTTGGGGATGCTCCATCGTTGAATGAGGCTACTTACAGGGGAGTAAATATGACTAGTGACCTCCTGGATTTGCTGCTCACCTTCCGCTCCAATAGTCATGTGGTGTTGGCGGATATCAAGAAGGCCTTCTTAATGATCCGCCTAAAGTTGGAAGCGGATAAAAATAGATTCTGTTTCTTTTTGAGGGATGGAGGACGTCTCCGTTGTTTCAGATATAACACCATAATTTTTGGGTTCGCTTCCAGTCCCTTTATTTTGAATTACGTCTTACGGTTTCATGCTGCTCAGTTTCCGATGGATGAATGCAGATATATGATGGAGAATCGCTTTTACATGGATAATCTAATCATGTCTAGCGGTGATCCAGAGGAGTTAGGTGAATTATATGCTCTCTCTCGGGAGCGATTACTACAGGGAGGCTTCGAACTACAATCTTGTAATTCCGATCATGTCGGAATTCGCAGCCTAATGGAGGAGCATGGTACCCTGAGTGTCCACGGCAATGGTTGGGAGAGGGTACTTGGTTACCGATATTCTCCTTTCTCGGATACCCTTCGATTGAGTACGGTTAAATGCAACCCTGAAGCGCTTACAAAGAGACAAATTCTTGGAGAGACGGCTCGAGTCTATGACCCCTTATCATTGTGCTTGCCCGTAACTTTGAGAGGTCGTATTCTGTTAAGCAAGCTTTGGGAGAAGGGGTTGGGGTGGGATGTGCCGGTTCCATCTGAATATTTGTCCTCGTGGAGGAAACTTTCTTCTGATCTCTCCGAATTAGACACCATTTCCCTCCCCCGTAAGGCCTTAAGTGAGAATGAGCCAGGCGAACTGTTCCTGTTTTGCGATGCCTCTCCAGAAGCTTATGGGTTTGCGGCATATGTCGTGCAGAAACGCCGATCTTGCTTGGTATTTGCCAAGGCTAGAGTGGCTCCATTGAAAAGGAAAACACTGCCTACCCTCGAACTTTTGGCAGTGTTCCTGGCCATGAGGTGCTTACCCACGATTTTAAGGAACTTTAGAAGATTCTCTCCCTCCGTGATTCATGTAGCCACAGATTCTCAGGTAGTCCTGTCATGGCTTATTTCTGGAAACATCGTAAGCAAGAACCTGTTTGCACGGAATAGATTGAAAGATATTCAGCAGATGAGTGTGGAGTTAGAAGCCTCTAGAGGCTGGTCTCCCTCATTTCGATATGTTCCTACAGCGGAGAACCCCGCTGACTTAATTACTAGAGGAATGACGCTGGCAAGGTTCCAAGCCTGCTTCCAGTTCTGGTGTTATGGACCAGATTGGTTAAGTAGTGGTACCACTCCGTGACCTACTCAGAATTTGCCATGCCTCAGCAAACATAGCCAGGGAATAGCTCGTTCTTCTTGGAATGCTGCAATCCTCCATAGGGAGGTACCACCTACTGTTTTGCCCTTGGAAAGATTCTCTTCATTTTCAAAGTTGTTGAGAGTCACTTCCTTAGTCCTCAAGTTTATTAATCGCTTACGTCGGTTGGAAATTGACGGTGAAAAACTGGCGGCTATATTACTTATGCAGACTATGCAGCGCCAAGTATATCCTGAGGAACTGGATTTTTTGCTGGATCCATCAGGGAAGACTGTTCCTGGGTTGGTGCGGGACCTTGACTTGTTTGTTGATGCTGAGGGTATAATCAGGTCGGGTGGCCGAATTGGTAGATCCCTCCACTTTAGTATGGAGGTTAAACACCCGATTCTGTTAGCAAAGCATCACCCAATTACCAGGCTCATCATAATGGATGCACATACTAAATGCCAGCACTTGGGGATTGCGTCCACTTTGGCTGAGTTGAGACGGTGTGGGTACTGGGTGCCAAAAGGCAGACAGGCGGTGAAAACGATCCTGGCTTCATGTACTCTGTGCCGAAGGTACAACGCCAGACAGGTCTTGCCTCCCAATGTAGCTAACTTGCCCGCATCCCGTATTGAATTGGAAGTTCCCTTCAAACATACGGGGGTGGATTTCACCGGTCACTTTTGGGTTAGGGAAGGTGGTAAGGAGGTGAAAATGTATCTGCTCATCTTCACGTGTCTCGGTGTCAGGGCTATACATATTGAAGTGGTTCCTGACATGAGTGTGTTGGCTTTTTTGCAGGCATTGGTGCGGTTTACGAACTTGTATGGCATCCCATCAGCCATTTACAGCGATAATGCAAAGACCTTTCTGGGAGGCGGAAGGTTGTTTAAAAGGTTGATATTAAGCAATGATTACCAACAGAAGTTTGGCTCCTGTTCGATCAAGTTCTGCACCATTCCTCTTTTCTCACCCTGGGTTGGAGGTGTTTGGGAGAGGAGTATCCAGACAATCAAGAAATGTCTTTACAAGGTGGTTGGTAGAGGTGAGATGAATTATTTCTCTTTGCTTACTATCATATCGGATATTCAAAGAGCTATCAATAACCGCCCTCTGACTTATCGAGAATCGGCTGAGTTAGAGGCCGTAACTCCTAACATGTTTTTGCGACCTAATAAGAATCCTGGGTTGCTGTTACAACTGAATAACCAGGATTTTGCCTCACATCTTCCACCCAGCCGAGAAAGGCTGCTTAAGACTATGCAGGTTAGGGATCAGTGCCTGGAGAATTTCCGCACACTATGGTATGATGAGTACCTATTGAGCCTCCGAGAGAAACCCCACGGGCGTTCTAGAATACCCTTCCAAAATAGATTAAATGTTGGAGACGTAGTGATAGTGAGGAGTCCTCATAAGCCTAGGCCGTTTTGGGTGCTTGGGATTATTTTGGAAGTGTTTTGTGGAGAAGATGGGGTAGTCAGATCAGCAAGGGTTAAGGAGGGGGGAAATGCAGTACATGTCCATTCGTTAAAAAATTTGTTTCCCCTTGAGTTATCCTTGAATGAGGAGGATCAAGAGAGATCCATATCTGCACCTGGTAACAGGCCTGTGGATGGGATTGATACTTTTGATCCTCTTCGATCGACACCTGACAATGAAGAAGTGGTTTGGCTTTGTCCCATATGCGGTTCTTCACAGGGTGACCGGGACATGATTTGTTGCGACGGATGCGACGACTGGTGTCACTTCCAGTGTGTGGGAATTGAGTCTCCTCCTCCTGTCAGACAAAAGTGGTATTGTCCTAGTTGTGCGCCACAGAGACGGCAGTGAGGTAGACCTAGCCTTCTCCCTGAATAATTAAAAGCCTATAAAAAGAAAATAACTTAAAATTATACTAATCTGTATTTTTTGAGTGAGTGCATACATTTATAATTGTAGTTTCTTTCATTTTCTTTTTTTCTTTTCCTTGGGAGTATGTGAAAAAAAAATTCATTAGTGATTGCTCAAGGAGAGGGAGCGTGTGCACTTACCTTCCTTACTAACAAAAGGAGATAATATTGCCTCCTCAGATGTTTATAGTTTTTTCCTCAGGTCATGTGACAACCACATGACCATTTGGTTATTTAACAGGAGATTCCTCTCCTGTCGGATGTTGTTTTTTTATATGGATGAATTAGCGTTAATGGAGCGAGGAGGCGACTTTACCATTGCTTGCTGGCCGTAATCACTTGCTATTAGACTGACACGTCGCGGAAGGGGGCAATTCTTTCGCAACCTAAGGTAAGTGTACATTGCTTCCTTTCTCGACTGAGCAGTCTCTCTTTTTTTTAGGGGAAAATTAATTTTTTCTACAAAATATTAAGACGCCATGCGGTCTTGTCGTTCAGAGTTCGTTGACGCTGAAAGTAAATTAATTTTATTTTTTATTAAAATTCTAATTGTTGGTGTACAGGGTACACTAATATTTTCCACTGGGGCCTTTTTAGATTTTTATGTGAACGTGGCTTCCGGTTAAATTTATGATGTCACGTCCGCTACGGATGGCCGTAATTGAAAAAAAAAGTTTTTGTTTATGCGATTTTCATAAATTTGTTTTGTTCATGCGATTTTTTTAGTATTGTTCCTTCAAATTATAGTTTAATAATCATATTGAATTAATTTTAACAAACAAATTATCAAACGAAACTTCTTTTTTAATTTCGACTTTTTTCATTGCTAATTAATGATTACCGTCTTTGGCGGCAGCGAACGAAAACAATTTTTTGGGAATCTTTTACAATAATCAGCAGAGTCGCGAACGGGGTCCAAAAAAAGAACGAGAAAGGGTTTAAAAACATAAATTTGCAACAAGTAAAGTTGACCTACGACGAGAATAGATATTTTTCAACTTACCTATGAAATTTGTTTTAATTTTATTTGTTTTGTTTTCAGTGGTTTTTATTAAAAACAAGATGGCGATTTCAGCTTGCTTCCTTAGCACCCCCCCCCCCCCCAAAAAAAAATCGGCCATTTTTTTTTCGATGTTCCTGTGACAAAACTATTGATTTCTAATAAATAGCGGTGGTAACGGTCTAAAAATACAAACAAATTCCACACGTAAGTTTGAAAATAACTTTTATCGCCTACAGTTGCATTTATTTGTTGAATATTTGTTTTTTGAGCGTTTTTACTCTGCTGTAAAAGATTCCCCAATTTTTTTGGCAACATTTTATATGAGATAAGGAAATGTTATGAATAAAATAACGTTATTTTCTGTTAAATAAAAAAACAAACTTTCGGTTCGTAAAATATCATTTTTTCGGTTGATAATTTGTTTGGTAAAAGTAATTACATAATTATTGTAGCATATGTTTTTATTTATTTCAAACATTTACATTAATAATAAAATGTGTATTTTCAATGGAAATATTATTTGTTTATTACTACATTAAACTAAAAAAAAAAAAAATTATTAAACAAATGTATTGTTATTATTAAACTATAATTCGAAGGAAAAGTACTTATAAATCGCATAAACAAAAAAGTCTAACAACAACGGTTTTTTTTTTTCATTTATGGTCATCCGTAGTGGAGGTGACGCCACCATCAATTTAACCGGAAGCCACGTTCACATAAAAATATAAAACAACACCTTTCCACTGATAAGTAAGTATATGCCTCAGTTTTCCTGTTAATTTATTTTGAACTGCCACATTGTGCATGTATTTCAATATAAATAAGCACCCCAAAACGGAAACCTATCGTTCTTTGAATAGGAATACAATATTTAATAAGTGGAATCGTACTGGCAAGGTCGTAAAACCACACGAAATTACCTAAAGAAAATATGGTGCTTCTTGCTTAAAATGCCGAAAAAAAGATTTCTGTGTCTTTTAAAGTTGAAGAGGTAAATAAGGGGCAATAACTCTTATCACCTGTTGTTATTACATGTAACGTAATTTACTGCCACATTCAATTAATTAGTAATAAATGAACAACAAATTATACGTAAATGGGAAATTTATGATTTTGAAAATTTTTTAGTAATAAATGAACAACAATGTATACATAAATGGAAAAATTAAGATTTTATTTTAAGTCGCATTTCATGCCCACAATTACAGGTCTCTTCTCCTGAAATAAGACCATGCGCTTGCAAAAAATCTATCTGCTTTGCTTTTTCTGACGTAAAATATAGCACATCTTCGAACTGGAACAATTTCAAATCCATAATTCCAGTTGAAGATAATATCAGTCTTGTTAAAAATTAACGATAAATTTTGGCTCAAAATAACAATTCAGGATAAAGTCTGGCTCAAAAATAAAATTAAGAGTTATTGCCCCTTATTTACCTCTTCAACTTTAAAAGACACAGAAATCTTTTTTTCGGCATTTTAAGCAAGAAGCACCGAAAATATGCACAGAAATATTACATTTTTAAGCACAAATAGGTCACAAATGCGTAGGTTCTATTTATCTACCTCCCACAAGAGGTGACACAAGGTCGGGAAAGTGGGATTTGATAAACCAGCGCTCGAGAATTGAAAAAGTAACCCTTTGAAATAAATTCTCTTTCGTTTTTTGTTTGATTCAATTTCGTGTAAGAACTAGCAAAGGGTGCAGAAATAGAAAAATACCGAAAAAAAATATTTAATTACTTTTTGAAAAATTATAATTCGATTTAATCAGTTAATCTTAATGTGTGGAAAACCGAGACTTAGGAAACAATAAAAACAATTGAAATTGAATTAAGTTGAATTCATTTTTGATTGTATTAAATTTAAACATTTACAACGAAAGTCTTTTTTCAACTCCAATTTAAAATTCAATCGTAAAATGAACGAAATGAAAACAATTTCCGTAGTGATTGAACTTACCTTTTTGTATTTCGTTCTTCTTATTTGTTTTCTTTGCAAAATGAAATTGATTAAATAATCAAATGTTAAGTAAATTTCTTCTTTACAAAGAAATAGAAGAGTCAACAAGGGAGATAATTCAGTACACCACTAAGTAAGTATATCTGGAATTCGGAAGTTTAACCCAGACCGCAAAACAGGGCATTTTTACGATTAGCTTTTGAAAGTGTGGATGTCCGAAAGACAAAATCTCGGTAAAAAATCTAAAATCTGGGTCTTGAATTTTATCTTATGTTTACGTAACATACATATTTATTGAAGAAAAATTGTGTTTACTTTCTTGAGGTAATATTTAATAAAGAAGTTATAGAAAGTTAACACCATGGAATTTTTTCTTATATTTACGTAACATACATATTTATTGAAGAAAAATTGTGTTTACTTTCTTGAGGTAATATTTAATAAAGAAGTTATATAAAGTTAACATCATGGAATTTTTTCTTATGTTTACGTAACATACATATTTATTGAAGAAAAATTGTGTTTACACTTTCTTGAGGTAATATTAAATAAAGAAGTTATAGAAAGTTAACACCATGGAATTTTTTTTTTACATACAAAACGAAAATCTTTGATTTAAATGAATAGTCAGTACTTTTAGTCAGTGATTTTTTTATTGTATGAATTCAAATTTTATCAAAATAGTCAACGGTTATCTTTAATACGAAAATTTATAATTTAAAACGAAAATCCAATAAACAGTCAACATTGTTTTGTTTTTTCATATATATATAATTTACAACTTTGGGATGTTTGATTTTTTTTTCTTTATTGAACAGGATAAATTTCTGCAATTTGCTTAACAATGGCTTCCATGGGGTTCACAGAAAACTTCTGCCGTCGCATAAATTCGATAAAGTAGGACTCCACCATTTGCGTATGGGTGCAACATTCTATTTTGTTATGCATCTTGGCCTTTTGCCACATGTTTTCCACATGATTTGTTGTGGTACCTGTGGATGGATCTACAAAATTATATCGGTGATTTACACGCAAATGGGAGAAATTTACAGGTATGCAAACTATATGATTTGTGTTTTAAAAATGATGAGTGATTAAATGAGAACTGCCACGGCCCGTTCCGGGACGAGTGTACAAAACGAGTACTGCCGTGGCCCAAGCAGAGGGGCTATGCAACAAATGTAGCGACATCTCTGGAAGGGACTGTGACTAAGAAGGGGCTATGCAACAAATGTAGCGGCATCTCTGGAAGGGACTGTGACTAAGAAGGGGCTATGCAACAAATCTAGCGGCATCTCTGGAAGGGACTGTGACTAAGAAGGGGCTATGCAACAAATGTAGCGGCATCTCTGGAAGAGACTGTGACTAAGAAGGGGCTATGCAACAAATGTAGCGGCATCTCTGGAAGGGACTGTGACTAAGAAGGGGCTATGCAACAAATGTAGCGGCATCTCTGGAAGGGACTGTGACTAAGAAGGGGCTATGCAACAAATGTAGCGGCATCTCTGGAAGAGACTGTGACTAAGAAGGGGCTATGCAACAAATGTAGCGGCATCTCTGGAAGGGACTGTGACTAAGAAGGGGCTATGCAACAAATGTAGCGGCATCTCTGGAAGGGACTGTGACTAAGAAGGGGCTATGCAACAAATGTAGCGGCATCTCTGGAAGGGACTGTGACTAAGAAGGGGCTATGCAACAAATGTAGCGACATCTCTGGAAGGGACTGTGACTAAGAAGGGGCTATGCAACAAATGTAGCGGCATCTCTGGAAGGGACTGTGACTAAGAAGGGGCTATGCAACAAATGTAGCGGCATCTCTGGAAGGGACTGTGACTAAGAAGGAGCTATGCAACAAATGTAGCGGCATCTCTGGAAGGGACTGTGACTAAGAAGGGGCTATGCAACAAATGTAGCGACATCTCTGGAAGGGACTGTGACTAAGAAGGGGCTATGCAACAAATGTAGCGGCATCTCTGGAAGGGACTGTGACTAAGAAGGGGCTATGCAACAAATGTAGCGGCATCTCTGGAAGGGACTGTGACTAAGAAGGGGCTATGCAACAAATGTAGCGGCATCTCTGGAAGGGACTGTGACTAAGAAGGGGCTATGCAACAAATGTAGCGGCATCTCTGGAAGGGACTGTGACTAAGAAGGGGCTATGCAACAAATGTAGCGGCATCTCTGGAAGGGACTGTGACTAAGAAGGGGCTATGCAACAAATGTAGCGACATCTCTGGAAGGGACTGTGACTAAGAAGGGGCTATGCAACAAATGTAGCGGCATCTCTGGAAGGGACTGTGACTAAGAAGGGGCTATGCAACAAATGTAGCGGCATCTCTGGAAGGGACTGTGACTAAGAAGGGGCTATGCAACAAATGTAGCGGCATCTCTGGAAGGGACTGTGACTAAGAAGGGGCTATGCAACAAATGTAGCGGCATCTCTGGAAGGGACTGTGACTAAGAAGGGGCTATGCAACAAATGTAGTGGCATCTCTGGAAGGGACTGTGACTAAGAAGGGGCTATGCAACAAATGTAGCGACATCTCTGGAAGGGACTGTGACTAAGAAGGGGCTATGCAACAAATGTAGCGGCATCTCTGGAAGGGACTGTGACTAAGAAGGGGCTATGCAACAAATGTAGCGGCATCTCTGGAAGGGACTGTGACTAAGAAGGGGCTATGCAACAAATGTAGCGGCATCTCTGGAAGGGACTGTGACTAAGAAGGGGCTATGCAACAAATGTAGCGACATCTCTGGAAGGGACTGTGACTAAGAAGGGGCTATGCAACAAATGTAGCGGCATCTCTGGAAGGGACTGTGACTAAGAAGGGGCTATGCAACAAATGTAGCGGCATCTCTGGAAGGGACTGTGACTAAGAAGGGGCTATGCAACAAATGTAGCGGCATCTCTGGAAGGAACTGTGACTAAGAAGGGGCTATGCAACAAATGTAGCGGCATCTCTGGAAGGGACTGTGACTAAGAAGGGGCTATGCAACAAATGTAGCGGCATCTCTGGAAGGGACTGTGACTAAGAAGGGGCTATGCAACAAATGTAGCGACATCTCTGGAAGGGACTGTGACTAAGAAGGGGCTATGCAACAAATGTAGCGGCATCTCTGGAAGGGACTGTGACTAAGAAGGGGCTATGCAACAAATGTAGCGGCATCTCTGGAAGGGACTGTGACTAAGAAGGGGCTATGCAACAAATGTAGCGGCATCTCTGGAAGGGACTGTGACTAAGAAGGGGCTATGCAACAAATGTAGCGGCATCTCTGGAAGGGACTGTGACTAAGAAGGGGCTATGCAACAAATGTAGTGGCATCTCTGGAAGGGACTGTGACTAAGAAGGGGCTATGCAACAAATGTAGCGACATCTCTGGAAGGGACTGTGACTAAGAAGGGGCTATGCAACAAATGTAGCGGCATCTCTGGAAGGGACTGTGACTAAGAAGGGGCTATGCAACAAATGTAGCGGCATCTCTGGAAGGGACTGTGACTAAGAAGGGGCTATGCAACAAATGTAGCGGCATCTCTGGAAGGGACTGTGACTAAGAAGGGGCTATGCAACAAATGTAGCGGCATCTCTGGAAGGGACTGTGACTAAGAAGGGGCTATGCAACAAATGTAGCGGCATCTCTGGAAGGGACTGTGACTAAGAAGGGGCTATGCAACAAATGTAGCGACATCTCTGGAAGGGACTGTGACTAAGAAGGGGCTATGCAACAAATGTAGCGGCATCTCTGGAAGGGACTGTGACTAAGAAGGGGCTATGCAACAAATGTAGCGGCATCTCTGGAAGGGACTGTGACTAAGAAGGGTCTATGCAACAAATGTAGCGGCATCTCTGGAAGGGACTGTGACTAAGAAGGGGCTATGCAACAAATGTAGCGACATCTCTGGAAGGGACTGTGACTAAGAAGGGGCTATGCAACAAATGTAGCGGCATCTCTGGAAGGGACTGTGACTAAGAAGGGGCTATGCAACAAATGTAGCGGCATCTCTGGAAGGGACTGTGACTAAGAAGGGGCTATGCAACAAATGTAGCGGCATCTCTGGAAGGGACTGTGACTAAGTAGGGGCTATGCAACAAATGTAGCGGCATCTCTGGAAGGGACTGTGACTAAGAAGGGGCTATGCAACAAATGTAGCGGCATCTCTGGAAGGGACTGTGACTAAGAAGGGGCTATGCAACAAATTTAGCGACATCTCTGGAAGGGACTGTGACTAAGAAGGGGCTATGCAACAAATGTAGCGGCATCTCTGGAAGGGACTGTGACTAAGAAGGGGCTATGCAACAAATGTAGCGGCATCTCTGGAAGGGACTGTGACTAAGAAGGGGCTATGCAACAAATGTAGCGGCATCTCTGGAAGGGACTGTGACTAAGAAGGGGCTATGCAACAAATGTAGCGGCATCTCTGGAAGGGACTGTGACTAAGAAGGGGCTATGCAACAAATGTAGCGGCATCTCTGGAAGGGACTGTGACTAAGAAGCCAGATTTGGTGGCCGGTTCATAACCGCCAAATACCCTAAGTTTTCGGTCTTATATTGCCTGTGTTGTTTTTTCTTCATGAAAATAGACTTACTTCACTTCCGGTTGACTCGGTGGAATGAATGGAACTCTTCAGTTACGATTTCTGATCACAGTAAGTGACAGCTGAAATGCAGAAGTGCTTTGCGTGTGTCCAAAAATATGAATCTATTATTAATATTAAAAAAAATTAATTTTAATTGATGTCATGAATTTTTTTTCATTACTGACATATTTCTTAAACAATTTGTATGTATCAAAAAGATGAATTTATTATTTATTAATATTTTTTTAAATTAAATAGAATTTACGTCATGAAATATTTTCATTACAGACGTATTTCGTAAAGAAAATTTGTATGTGTCTACAAATATGAATGTATTAATATTTTTTTAAAATAAAATAAAATAAACATCATGAAATTTTTTTTATTACAGACATATTTCTTGAAGAACATTCGTATGTGTCAAAAATTATTAGTTTATTTTTAATAAATCTTTTTAAAAATTAAATAAAATAAACATCATGAATTTTATTTATTACAGACATATTTCATGAATAAAATGTGTATGTTCTCAAAAATATGAATTTGTTATTAATTACTTTTTTTTGGTGCTTATTTACAACAGGGTCCCTGGAAAAAATATTTTCATGTAAAATCAGTATTTTGTACTTACTCATCATAGTTTCTCACTCACGGTACGCAAAAGAATTTTAAAATATCAAGTAGAACTTTAATTAGAACAAATTTTCCATTTCCATAAGGGCGATGTACAACGTCTATTCGCCGACATTTTGGATGTGAGCGATCGATGGAATAGCCAACAACAATAAGCACCTACATTTTATTAATCTATAAAATTATATCGTGGAAAGTACCCCGGTGAAGAAATCAAAAATAATTATTTAATTTTCATTTTTTTTATTTAATAAATATATATTTTATTATTATTGCATATGTGTTTCTTTCTTTTTTAAATTATAACAATAACAACGGAGTTATTGCCATTGGCTATTCCATCGATCGCTCACACCGAAAATGTCGGCGAACAGACGTTGTACATCGAAATGGAAAAATCGTTCTAATTAAAGTTCTACTTGATATTTTAAAATTCTTTTGCTTACCGTGAGTGAGAAACTATGCCCGAGTAAGTACAAAATACTGATTTTACATGAAAATAATTTTTTCCAGGGACACTGTTGTAAATAAGCACCGAATTTTGGATTCTATGGTACGTTGTTAACGAGGTGTTATTTTCTCTAGGGTTCTGAGATATACATAATCTCGATGCTGGAGTGGCTATTTGATTTACTGACCAATCAATCAAACTCTGGTCGACGGGGGTTTTGTAGGTATCCGGCATACAGCCGTAATAAATGTTGCTGCATTTCTTCCGCGTTAGATTTCAAATCCAATTTATTTATTTAAAAAAAAAATAAGAAGACAGATTTGGTGGCCGGTTCATAACCGCCAAATACCCAAAATGACCGCTGAAATGCAGAAGTGCTTTGTGTGTGTCCAAAAATATGAATCTATTATTTATACATATTTAAAAAAATTTAATTTAATTAACGTCATGAATTTTTTTCATTACAGACATATTTCTGGAATAAAATTTTTATTTGTCCAAAAATATGAATTCATTATAATGTAATCATTTATAATTTAAAAATAAAAATAAAACTCATGTCATGAAATTTTTTCATTACATATATTTCTTTAAAAAAAGTGTACGTGTCAAAAAATATGAGTTTATTTTCAAAAATTAAATAAAATAAGCATCAGGAATTTTATTTATTACAGACATAAAAAAATTTCATGAATAAAATGTGTATGTTCTCAAAAATATGAATTCATTATTATTTTTAAAAAATTAAATAAAATTAACGTCATGAATTATTTATTATTTATTTATATTTAAAAAAATTAAATTAACGTCATGAATTTTTTTATTACAGACATATTTCTTGAACAAAATGTGTATGTCTTAAAAAATATGTATTTATTATTAATATTTTTAAAAATTGAATAAAATCAACATCAGGAAATTTTTCATTACAGACATATTTCTTGAAAAAAATTTTATGTGTATAATTATTAATTCATTATTTATATTAAAAAAAAAGAAAATTAACGTCATGAAATTTTTTCAATACATATATATATTTCTAGAAGAAAACTTTTATGTGTCCAAAAATATGAATTTATTATTAATTAATATTTATTAAAAATTAAATAAAATTAACGCAATGACAATTTGCCATTCCAGATATATTTATTGAAAAAAATTGTATGTGACAAAAAATATGAATTTATTATTTATTAATATTTTTCAAAAAGTTAATAAAATTGATACTATGGGATTTTTAAATTAAGAAATTTTGTTTTTGGCCAAAATTTATGTATTTTTTCTGTGTTTAGTGCCATGCATGCAGAGCGTCATTATCGGTTTCAGATGTAAGATTTTTAACGAGATTATTGTCTTTTCAGACACCCATACTCACACAGGTAAAGATACACATTCTTCTTTTGGAGGTCTGTGTTTAACTTCCGAATTATCAGTATATCAATAAGTTTTACGGTTAATTTATTTTTAACTGCAATATTTGCATATATCTCAATGAGAATAAGAACCCAAAAATGATAACGTCTATCGTCAAGCCAGCACGTTGTAGTAGATTATCTCCCTTCTCGTAATATGAAGACGCCATGCAGTTTTTTCCTTTTTGAGTTCATTGACTTTGATTAGTCAGGGAGATTGATAGTCAGGCAGACTGTTTGGATGTGGGCAGTAGCCTAGGTGGCAAGGCACTGTATTCTGTATGCATTGTTTCACATGTAAATTTATAGGCGCAAGATACCACTGGTCTATTACATTTCCCTTACAAATATTTTGTTGGATTGGGGCTAGATAGCCCATTACTCAGATAAAGGTCAGTTGAAAAAGGACAGGAGTTTATCTTATCACAATCCTTCCAAAGAAAGGTGCAGGTTAATTTAAGTAACCCTGTTACCTTTGATGTACATATTCTGTACCCTTTATTCTGTGCTAGCGAGCACATTGGGAAAGAGAGCCTCTCCAAAAATGTTCTTGAAATCTTGTCTTAAATCTCCTTGTAACCTTGTTAGGGTCAAGAGGAGATTATTTTTACCTGAGTTTTGTGAACTCAAGCTCAACTGGGTCATTCTGATCTCAGTTGAGTATCACCTGTTTATGGAGTCTGTGGTATTTGCTGAATACTTGATGTGTAGTTCATCGACTCAGCAAATCTGCGAGAGTTCAGATTATGTTCTGCAAAAGCCTTCTCAGAACTGGGCTGGTATCAGCCTGAAGTTGCTCCAGTTCGGGTGACCTTCCCCGCACGGGAGTCATCTTCAGATATCGAGGCTGCTGAATGTTTTCTGGATTTTTTTAAGGCATGTCTTAACTTGGCTTTCAATTATGTTACGAAGGCAATTGTAGCCCAAATTAATTTGCTTTGGGATTTTCACTTCCAAAAACAGTCTCTTCTTGGGGTAACACTTGATTGCTATATGAGATACATATATATATCTGCGTCCCCATTAGGTTTCTCTCCAGTGTGAGTTCGCCTGGGTGGGACCGTAGGTGTAACTTAAAATTATAAATGACACATTGCCAATTTTAGAATAAAGTTTCTTTTTACTATGGAATAACATGTCTTTAAAAATTAGATATTTTAAATGATGAGTAACAAATCTCACAGAAAAACATGTTCTCTGTAATTTAGTTAAGTTTGTTCTTTTTTGCAGATGATTTTCAAATAATAGAATTGCATGTGTTTCTTTAAATTAGATTAAGTTGTAGACCATTTGACACAAACTTTACAAAATGAAATATTTCTCTCTATTTTAGTTCACTTAGTTCTCAGAGATCACTGTTTTTTAGTATATGTCATTCAAATAGCATACTTCATAAGAATAACGCTTCTTTCTCCTGTGTTTGAATGTATCTTTTTAAATCAAATTTTCTTCTAAATGATGAAATATAAATTTGAGAAAGATGACGTTTCTTTTCAGCATGTTCGAGTTGATATGTGATTTATTCTGGTGAATTCACACATTTCAGACGAATATCACTTCTATTCAATGTGTTTGTATAGGATATGACTTCTATTTTATATATGTGTATAGGATACTTTCATTTTTCTCCACTGTAACTGTTACTAGTGAACAAATAAGAGATTTTATTTAACAATTCATCCATTAATTTAAATTTAAAGCCGACATCAATTTTATCAAATATTACAAAAATGCAAAAGTTTTTAAAAATAGTAATTGTAAGATATGGGGCAGGTGACGTAATTTAAAATGTCATCTAATCTTTAGAAACATGTTATCCACACTTCAAAAAAACTTAATTCTTGTGAAATTTGGATTGCCTCATTTATAATTTTTAGTTACACCAACGGACCAACACAAACAAACTAACAATGTTAAAGCAGACACAAAATGTATAGTTATTAATATGAAATTTGGATTGCCTCATTTAGAATTTTTAGTTACACCTACGGACCAACACAAGCAAACTAACAGTGTTAAAGCAGACACCAAATGTATAGTTATTAATATGAAATTTGGATTGCCTCATTTATAATTTTTAGTTACACCTACAGACCAACACAAGTAAACTAACAGTGTTAAAGCAGACACAAAATGTATAGTTATTAATATGAAATTAGGATTGCCTCATTTATAATTTTTAGTTACACCTACGGACCAACACAAGCAAACTAACAATGTTAAAGCAGACACAAAATGTATAGTTATTAATATGAAATTTGGATTGCCTCATTTATAACTTTTAGTTAAACCTACGGACCAACACAAGCAAACTAACAATGTTAAAGCAGACACAAAATGTATAGTTATTAATATGAAATTTGGATTGCCTCATTTATAATTTTTGGTTAAACCTACGGACCAACACAAGCAAACTAACAGTGTTAAATCAGACACAAAATGTATAGTTATTAATATGAAATTTGGATTGCCTCATTTATAATTTTTAGTTAAACCTACGGACCAACACAAGCAAACTAACAATGTTAAAGCAGACACAAAATGTATAGTTATTAATATGAAATTTGGATTGCCTCATTTATAACTTTTAGTTAAACCTACGGACCAACACAAGCAAACTAACAATGTTAAAGCAGACACAAAATGTATAGTTATTAATATGAAATTTGGATTGCCTCATTTATAATTTTTGGTTACACCTACGGACCAACACAAGCAAACTAACAGTGTTAAATCAGACACAAAATGTATAGTTATTAATATGAAATTTGGATTGCCTCATTTATAAGTTTTAGTTAAACCTACGGACCAACACAAGCAAACTAACAATGTTAAAGCAGACACAAAATGTATAGTTATTAATATGAAATTTGGATTGCCTCATTTATAATTTTTAGTTACACCTACGGACCAACACAAGCAAACTAACAGTGTTAAAGCAGACACAAAATGTATAGTTATTAATATGAAATTTGGATTGCCTCATTTATAATTTTTAGTTAAACCTACGGACCAACAAAAGCAAACTAACAATGTTAAAGCAGACACAAAATGTATAGTTATTAATATGAAATTTGGATTGCCTCATTTATAATTTTTAGTTACACCAACGGACCAACACAAGCAAACAAACAGTGTTAAAGCAGACACAAAATGTATAGTTATTAATATGAAATTTGGATTGCCTCATTTATAATTTTTAGTTACACCAACAGACCAACACAAACAAACTAACAATGTCAAAGCAGACACAAAATGTATAGTTATTAATATGAAATTTGGATTGCCTCATTCATAATTTTTAGTTACACCTACGGAACAACGCAAGGAAACTAACAGTGTTAAAGCAGACACAAAATGTATAGTTATTAATATGAAATTTGGATTGCCTCATTTATAATTTTTAGTTACACCTACAGACTAACACAAGCAAACTAACAGTGTTTAAGCAGACACAAAATGTATAGTTATTAATATGAAATTAGGATTACCTCATTTATAATTTTTAGTTACACCTACGGACCAACACAAGCAAACTAACAATGTTAAAGCGGACACAAAATGTATAGTTATTAATATGTAATTTGGATTGCCTCATTACTAATTTTTAGTTACACCTACGGACCAACACAAGCAAACTAACAGTGTTAAAGCAGACACAAAATGTATAGTTATTAATATGAAATTTGGATTGCCTCATTTATAATTTTTAGTTACACCTACAGACACACACAAGCAAACTAACAGTGTTAAAGCAGACACAAAATGTATAGTTATTAATATGAAATTTGGATTGCCTAATTTATAATTTTTAGTTACACCTACGGACCAACACAAGCAAACTAACAATGTTAAAGCAGACACAAAATGTATAGTTATTAATATGAAATTTGGATTGCCTCATTACTAATTTTTAGTTACAGCAACGAACAAACACAAACAAACTAACAATGTTAAAGCAGACACAAAATGTATAGTTATTAATATGAAATTTGGATTGCCTCATTTATAATTTTTAGTTACACCTACGGACCAACACAAGCAAACTAACAGTGTTAAAGCAGACACAAAATGTATAGTTATTAATATGAAATTTGGATTGCCTCATTTATAATTTTTAGTTACACCAAGGGACTAACACAAACAAACTAACAATGTTAAAGCAGACACAAAATGTATAGTTATTAATATGAAATTTGGATTGCCTCATTTATAATTTTTAGTTAAACCTACGGACCAACACAAGCAAACTAACAGTGTTAAAGCAGACACAAAATGTATAGTTATTAATATGAAATTTGGATTGCCTCATTTATAATTTTTAGTTACACCTACAGACCCACACAATCAAACTAACAGTGTTAAAGCAGACACAAAATGTATAGTTATTAATATGAAATTTTGATTGCCTAATTTATAATTTTTAGTTACACCAACGGACCAACACAAACAAACTAACAATGTTAAAGCAGACACAAAATGTATAGTTATTAATATGAAATTTGGATTGCCTCATTTATAATTTTTAGTTACACCTACGGACCAACACAAGCAAACTAACAGTGTTAAAGCGGACACAAAATGTATAGTTATTAATATGAAATTTGGATTGCCTCATTTATAATTTTTAGTTACACCAACGGACCAACACAAACAAAGTAACAATGTTAAAGCAGACACAAAATGTATAGTTATTAATATGAAATTTGGATTGCCTCATTTATAATTTTTAGTAACACCTACGGACCAACACAAGCAAACTAACAATGTTAAAGCAGACACAAAATGTATAGTTATTAATATGAAATTTGGATTGCCTCATTTATAATTTTTAGTTACACCTATGGACCAACACAAGCAAACTAACAATGTTAAAGCAGACACAAAATGTATAGTTATTTATATGAAATTTGGATTGCCTCATTTATCATTTTTAGTTAAACCTACGGACCAACACAAGCAAATTAACAATGTTAAAGCAGACACAAAATGTATAGTTATTAATATGAAATTTGGATTGCCTCATTTATAATTTTTAGTTAAACGTACGGACCAACACAAGCAAACTAACAATGTTAAAGCAGACACAAAATGTATAGTTATTAATATGAAATTTGGATTGCCTCATTTATAATTTTTAGTTACACCTACGGACCAACACAAGCTAACTAACAGTGTTAAAGCAGACACAAAATGTATAGTTATTAATATGAAATTTGGATTGCCTCATTTATAATTTTTAGTTACACCTACGGACCAACACAAGCACACAAACAGTGTTAAAGCAGACACAAAATGTATAGTTATTAATATGAAATTTGGATTGCCTCATTTATAATTTTTAGTTACACCAACGGACCAACACAAACAAACTAACAATGTTAAAGCAGACACAAAATGTATAGTTATTAATATGAAATTTGGATTGCCTCATTTATAATTTTTAGTTACACCTACGGACCAACACAAGCAAACTAACAGTGTTAAAGCAGACACAAAATGTATAGTTATTAATATGTAATTTGGACTGCCTCATTTATAATTTTTAGTTACACCAACGGACCAACACAAACAAACTAACAATGTTGAAGCAGACACAAAATGTATAGTTATTAATATGAAATTTTGATTGCCTCATTTATAATTTTTAGTTACACCTACGGACCAACACAAGCAAACTAACAGTGTTAAAGCAGACACAAAATGTATAGTTATTAATATGAAATTTGGATTGCCTCATTTATAATTTTTAGTTACACCTACTGACCAACACAAGCAAACTAACAATGTTAAAGCAGACACAAAATGTATAGTTATTAATATGAAATTTGAATTGCCTCATTTATAATTTTTAGTTACCCCAACGGACCAACACAAACAAACTAACAATGTTAAAGCAGACACAAAATGTATAGTTATTAATATGAAATTTGGATTGCCTCATTTATAATTTTTAGTTACACCTACGGACCAACACAAGCAAACAAACAGCGTTAAAGCAGACACAAAATGTATAGTTATTAATATGAAATTTGGATTGCCTCATTTATAATTTTTAGTTACACTTACGGACCAACACAAACAAACTAACAATGTAAAAGCAGACACAAAATGTATAGTTATTAATATGAACTTTGGATCGCCTCATTTATAATTTTTAGTTACACCTACAGACCAACACAAGCAAACTAACAATGTTAAAGCAGACACAAAATGTATAGTTATTAATATGAAATTTGGATTGCCTCATTTATAATTTTAAGTTACACCTATGGACCAACACAAGCAAACTAACAATGTTAAAGCAGACACAAAATGTATAGTTATTAATATGAAATTTGGATTGCCTCATTTATAATTTTTATTTAAACCTACGGATCAACACAAGCAAACTAACAATGTTAAAGCAGACACAAAATGTATAGTTATTAATATGAAATTTTGATTGCCTCATTTATAATTTTTAGTTAAACCTACGGACCAACACAAGCAAACTAACAATGTTAAAGCAGACACAAAATGTAGAGTTATTAATATGAAATTTGGATTGCCTCATTTATAATTTTAGTTAAACCTAGGGACCAACACAAGCAAACTAACAATGTTAAAGCAGACACAAAATGTATAGTTATTAATATGAAATTTGGATTGCCTCATTTATAATTTTTAGTTACACCTACGGACCAACACAAGCAAACTAACAGTGTTAAAGCAGACACAAAATGTATAGTTATTAATATGAAATTTGGATTGCCTCATTTATAATTTTTAGTCAAACCTACGGACCAACACAAGCAAACTAACAATGTTAAAGCAGACACAAAATGTATAGTTATTAATATGAAATTTGGATTGCCTCATTTATAATTTTTAGTTACACCAACGGACCAACACAAACAAACTAACAATGTTAAAGCAGACACAAAATGTATAGTTATTTATATGAAATTTGGATTGCATCATTTATAATTTTTAGTTACACCTACGGACCAACACAAGCAAACTAACAGTGTTAAAGCAGACACAAAATGTATAGTTATTAATATGAAATTTGGATTGCCTCATTTATAAGTTTTAGTTACACCAACGGACCAACACAAGCAAACTAACAATGTTAAAGAAAACAAAAAATGTATAGTTATTAATATGAAATTTGGATTGCCTCATTTATAAGTTTTAGTTACACCAACGGACCAACACAAGCAAACAAACAGTGTAAAAGCAGACACAAAATGTATAGTTATTAATATGAAATTTAGATTGCCTCATTTATAAGTTTTAGTTACACCCACGGACCAACACAAGCAAACTAACAATGTTAAAGAAAACACAAAATGTATAGTTATTAATATGAAATTTGGATTGCCTCATTTATAAGTTTAAGTTACACCTACGGACCAACACAAGCAAACAAACAGTGTTAAAGCAGACTCAAAATGTATAGTTATTAATATGAAATTTGGATTGCCTCATTTATAATTTTTAGTTACACCTACAGACCAACACAAGCAAACTTACAATGTTAAAGCAGACACAAAACGTATAGTTATTAATATGAAATTTGGATTGCCTCATTTATAATTTTAAGTTACACCTATGGACCAACACAAGCAAACTAACAATGTTAAAGCAGACACAAAATGTATAGTTATTAATATGAAATTTGGATTGCCTCATTTATAATTTTTAGTTACACCTACGGACCAACACAAACAAACTAACAGTGTGAAAGCAGACAAAAATGTATAGTTATTAATATGAAATTTGGATTGCCTCATTTATAATTTTTAGTCAAACCTACGGACCAACACAAGCAAACTAACAATGTTAAAGCAGACACAAAATGTATAGTTATTAATATGAAATTTGGATTGCCTCATTTATAATTTTTAGTTACACCAACGGACCAACACAAACAAACTAACAATGTTAAAGCAGACACAAAATGTATAGTTATTAATATGAAATTTGGATTGCCTCATTTATAATTTTTAGTTACACCTACAGACACACACAAGCAAACTAACAGTGTTAAAGCAGACACAAAATGTATAGTTATTAATATGAAATTTGGATTGCCTAATTTATAATTTTTAGTTACACCTACGGACCAACACAAGCAAACTAACAATGTTAAAGCAGACACAAAATGTATAGTTATTAATATGAAATTTGGATTGCCTCATTACTAATTTTTAGTTACAGCAACGAACAAACACAAACAAACTAACAATGTTAAAGCAGACACAAAATGTATAGTTATTAATATGAAATTTGGATTGCCTCATTTATAATTTTTAGTTACACCTACGGACCAACACAAGCAAACTAACAGTGTTAAAGCAGACACAAAATGTATAGTTATTAATATGAAATTTGGATTGCCTCATTTATAATTTTTAGTTACACCAAGGGACTAACACAAACAAACTAACAATGTTAAAGCAGACACAAAATGTATAGTTATTAATATGAAATTTGGATTGCCTCATTTATAATTTTTAGTTAAACCTACGGACCAACACAAGCAAACTAACAGTGTTAAAGCAGACACAAAATGTATAGTTATTAATATGAAATTTGGATTGCCTCATTTATAATTTTTAGTTACACCTACAGACCCACACAATCAAACTAACAGTGTTAAAGCAGACACAAAATGTATAGTTATTAATATGAAATTTTGATTGCCTAATTTATAATTTTTAGTTACACCAACGGACCAACACAAACAAACTAACAATGTTAAAGCAGACACAAAATGTATAGTTATTAATATGAAATTTGGATTGCCTCATTTATAATTTTTAGTTACACCTACGGACCAACACAAGCAAACTAACAGTGTTAAAGCGGACACAAAATGTATAGTTATTAATATGAAATTTGGATTGCCTCATTTATAATTTTTAGTTACACCAACGGACCAACACAAACAAAGTAACAATGTTAAAGCAGACACAAAATGTATAGTTATTAATATGAAATTTGGATTGCCTCATTTATAATTTTTAGTAACACCTACGGACCAACACAAGCAAACTAACAATGTTAAAGCAGACACAAAATGTATAGTTATTAATATGAAATTTGGATTGCCTCATTTATAATTTTTAGTTACACCTATGGACCAACACAAGCAAACTAACAATGTTAAAGCAGACACAAAATGTATAGTTATTTATATGAAATTTGGATTGCCTCATTTATCATTTTTAGTTAAACCTACGGACCAACACAAGCAAATTAACAATGTTAAAGCAGACACAAAATGTATAGTTATTAATATGAAATTTGGATTGCCTCATTTATAATTTTTAGTTAAACGTACGGACCAACACAAGCAAACTAACAATGTTAAAGCAGACACAAAATGTATAGTTATTAATATGAAATTTGGATTGCCTCATTTATAATTTTTAGTTACACCTACGGACCAACACAAGCTAACTAACAGTGTTAAAGCAGACACAAAATGTATAGTTATTAATATGAAATTTGGATTGCCTCATTTATAATTTTTAGTTACACCTACAGACCAACACAAGCACACAAACAGTGTTAAAGCAGACACAAAATGTATAGTTATTAATATGAAATTTGGATTGCCTCATTTATAATTTTTAGTTACACCAACGGACCAACACAAACAAACTAACAATGTTAAAGCAGACACAAAATGTATAGTTATTAATATGAAATTTGGATTGCCTCATTTATAATTTTTAGTTACACCTACGGACCAACACAAGCAAACTAACAGTGTTAAAGCAGACACAAAATGTATAGTTATTAATATGTAATTTGGACTGCCTCATTTATAATTTTTAGTTACACCAACGGACCAACACAAACAAACTAACAATGTTGAAGCAGACACAAAATGTATAGTTATTAATATGAAATTTTGATTGCCTCATTTATAATTTTTAGTTACACCTACGGACCAACACAAGCAAACTAACAGTGTTAAAGCAGACACAAAATGTATAGTTATTAATATGAAATTTGGATTGCCTCATTTATAATTTTTAGTTACACCTACTGACCAACACAAGCAAACTAACAATGTTAAAGCAGACACAAAATGTATAGTTATTAATATGAAATTTGAATTGCCTCATTTATAATTTTTAGTTACCCCAACGGACCAACACAAACAAACTAACAATGTTAAAGCAGACACAAAATGTATAGTTATTAATATGAAATTTGGATTGCCTCATTTATAATTTTTAGTTACACCTACGGACCAACACAAGCAAACAAACAGCGTTAAAGCAGACACAAAATGTATAGTTATTAATATGAAATTTGGATTGCCTCATTTATAATTTTTAGTTACACTTACGGACCAACACAAACAAACTAACAATGTAAAAGCAGACACAAAATGTATAGTTATTAATATGAACTTTGGATCGCCTCATTTATAATTTTTAGTTACACCTACAGACCAACACAAGCAAACTAACAATGTTAAAGCAGACACAAAATGTATAGTTATTAATATGCAATTTGGATTGCCTCATTTATAATTTTAAGTTACACCTATGGACCAACACAAGCAAACTAACAATGTTAAAGCAGACACAAAATGTATAGTTATTAATATGAAATTTGGATTGCCTCATTTATAATTTTTATTTAAACCTACGGATCAACACAAGCAAACTAACAATGTTAAAGCAGACACAAAATGTATAGTTATTAATATGAAATTTTGATTGCCTCATTTATAATTTTTAGTTAAACCTACGGACCAACACAAGCAAACTAACAATGTTAAAGCAGACACAAAATGTAGAGTTATTAATATGAAATTTGGATTGCCTCATTTATAATTTTAGTTAAACCTAGGGACCAACACAAGCAAACTAACAATGTTAAAGCAGACACAAAATGTATAGTTATTAATATGAAATTTGGATTGCCTCATTTATAATTTTTAGTTACACCTACGGACCAACACAAGCAAACTAACAGTGTTAAAGCAGACACAAAATGTATAGTTATTAATATGAAATTTGGATTGCCTCATTTATAATTTTTAGTCAAACCTACGGACCAACACAAGCAAACTAACAATGTTAAAGCAGACACAAAATGTATAGTTATTAATATGAAATTTGGATTGCCTCATTTATAATTTTTAGTTACACCAACGGACCAACACAAACAAACTAACAATGTTAAAGCAGACACAAAATGTATAGTTATTTATATGAAATTTGGATTGCATCATTTATAATTTTTAGTTACACCTACGGACCAACACAAGCAAACTAACAGTGTTAAAGCAGACACAAAATGTATAGTTATTAATATGAAATTTGGATTGCCTCATTTATAAGTTTTAGTTACACCAACGGACCAACACAAGCAAACTAACAATGTTAAAGAAAACAAAAAATGTATAGTTATTAATATGAAATTTGGATTGCCTCATTTATAAGTTTTAGTTACACCAACGGACCAACACAAGCAAACAAACAGTGTAAAAGCAGACACTAAATGTATAGTTATTAATATGAAATTTAGATTGCCTCATTTATAAGTTTTAGTTACACCCACGGACCAACACAAGCAAACTAACAATGTTAAAGAAAACACAAAATGTATAGTTATTAATATGAAATTTGGATTGCCTCATTTATAAGTTTAAGTTACACCTACGGACCAACACAAGCAAACAAACAGTGTTAAAGCAGACTCAAAATGTATAGTTATTAATATGAAATTTGGATTGCCTCATTTATAATTTTTAGTTACACCTACAGACCAACACAAGCAAACTTACAATGTTAAAGCAGACACAAAACGTATAGTTATTAATATGAAATTTGGATTGCCTCATTTATAATTTTAAGTTACACCTATGGACCAACACAAGCAAACTAACAATGTTAAAGCAGACACAAAATGTATAGTTATTAATATGAAATTTGGATTGCCTCATTTATAATTTTTAGTTACACCTACGGACCAACACAAACAAACTAACAGTGTGAAAGCAGACAAAAATGTATAGTTATTAATATGAAATTTGGATTGCCTCATTTATAATTTTTAGTCAAACCTACGGACCAACACAAGCAAACTAACAATGTTAAAGCAGACACAAAATGTATAGTTATTAATATGAAATTTGGATTGCCTCATTTATAATTTTTAGTTACACCAACGGACCAACACAAACAAACTAACAATGTTAAAGCAGACACAAAATGTATAGTTATTAATATGAAATTTGGATTGCCTCATTTATAATTTTTAGTTACACATACATACCAACACTAGCAAACTAACAGTGTTAAAGCAGACACAAAATGTATAGTTATTAATATGAAATTTGGATTGCCTCATTTATAATTTTTGGTTACACCTACGGACCAACACAAGCAAACTAACAATGTAAAAGAAAACACAAAATGTATAGTTATTAATATGAAATTTGGATTGCCTCATTTATAAGTTTTAGTTACACCAACGGACCAACACAAGCAAACTAACAATGTTAAAGAAAACAAAAAATGTATAGTTATTAATATGAAATTTGGATTGCCTCATTTATAAGTTTTAGTTACACCAACGGACCAACACAAGCAAACTAACAGTGTAAAAGCAGACACAAAATGTATAGTTATTAATATGAAATTTAGATTGCCTCATTTATAAGTTTTAGTTACACCCACGGACCAACACAAGCAAACTAACAATGTTAAAGAAAACACAAAATGTATAGTTATTAATATGAAATTTGGATTGCCTCATTTATAAGTTTTAGTTACACTTACGGACCAACACAAGCAAACTAACAGTGTTAAAGCAGACACAAAATGTATAGTTATTAATATGAAATTTGGATTGCCTCATTTATAAGTTTAAGTTACACTTACGGACCAACACAAGCAAACTAACAATGTTACAGCAGACACAAAATGTATAGTTATTAATATGAAATTTGGATTGCCTCATTTATAATTTTTAGTTACACCTACGGACCAACACAAGCAAACTAACAGTGTTAAAGCAGACACAAAATGTATAGTTATTAATATGAAATTTGGATTGCCTTATTTATAATTTTTAGTTACACCAACGGACCAACACAAGCAAACTAACAATGTTAAAGCAAACACAAAATGTATAGTTATTAATATGAAATTTGGATTGCCTCATTTATAATTGTTAGTTACACCTACGGACCAACACAAGACAAACTAACAATGTTAAAGCAGACACAAAATGTATAGTTATTAATATGAAATTTGGATTGCCACATTTATAATTTTTAGTTACACCAACGGACCAACACAAACAAACTAACAATGTTAAAGCAGACACAAAATGTATAGTTATTAATATGAAATTTGGATTGCCTCATTTATAAGTTTTAGTTACACCTACGGACCAACACAAGCAAACTAACAATGTTAAAGCAGACACAAAATGTATAGTTATTAATATGAAATTTGGATTGCCTCATTTATTATTTTTAGTTACACGTACGGACCAATACAAGCAAACTAACAATGTTAAAGCATACACAAAATGTATAGTTATTAATATGAAATTTGGATTGCCTCATTTATAATTTTTAGTTACACCTACGGACCAACACAAGCAAACTAACAGTGTAAAAGCAGACACAAAATGTATAGTTATTAATATGAAATTTGGATTGCCTCATTTATTATTTTTAGTTACACGTACGGACCAATACAAGCTAACTAACAATGTTAAAGCATACACAAAATGTATAGTTATTAATATGAAATTTGGATTGCCTCATTTATAATTTTTAGTTACACCAACCGATCAACACAAACAAACTAACAATGTTAAAGCAAACACAAAATGTATAGTTATTAATATGAAATTTGCATTGCCTCATTTATAATTTTTAGTTACACCTACGGACCAACACAAACAAACTAACAATGTTAAAGCAGACACAAAATGTATAGTTATTAATATGAAATTTGGATTGCCTCATTTATAATTTTTAGTTACACCTACGGACCAACACAAGCAAACTAACAGTGTTAAAGCAGACACAAAATGTATAGTTATTAATATGAAATTTGGATTGCCTCATTTATAATTTTTAGTCAAACCTACGGACCAACACAAGCAAACTAACAATGTTAAAGCAGACACAAAATGTATAGTTATTAATATGAAATTTGGATTGCCTCATTTATAATTTTTAGTTACACCAACGGACCAACACAAACAAACTAACAATGTTAAAGCAGACACAAAATGTATAGTTATTAATATTAAATTTGGATTGCCTCATTTATAATTTTTAGTTACACCTACGGACCAACACATGCAAACTAACAGTGTAAAAGCTGACACAAAATGTATAGTTATTAATATGAAATTTGGATTGCCTCATTTATAATTTTTAGTTACACCTACGGACCAACACAAGCAAACTAACAGTGTTAAAGCAGACTCAAAATGTATAGTTATTAATATGAAATTTGGATTGCCTCATTTATAATTTTTAGTTACACCTACGGACCAACACAAGCAAACTAACAGTGTTAAAGCAGACACAAAATGTATAGTTATTAATATGAAATTTGGATTGCCTCATTTATAATTTTTAGTTACACCTACGGACTAACACAAGCAAACTAACAGTGTTAAAGCAGACTCAAAATGTATAGTTATTAATATGAAATTTGGATTGCCTCATTTATAATTTTTAGTTACACCTACGGACCAACACAAGCAAACTAACAATGTTAAAGCAGACTCAAAATGTATAGTTATTAATATGAAATTTGGATTGCCTCATTTATAATTTTTAGTTACACCTACGGACTAACACAAGCAAACTAACAATGTTAAAGCAGACACAAAATGTATAGTTATTAATATGAAATTTGGATTGCCTAATTTATCATTTTTAGTTACACCTACGGACCAACACAAGCAAACTAACAGTGTAAAAGCAGACACAATATGTATAGTTATTAATATGAAATTTGGATTGCCTCATTTATAATTTTTAGTTACACCAACGGACCAACACAAGCAAACTAACAATGTTAAAGCAGACACAAAATGTATAGTTATTAATATGAAATTTGGATTGCCTCATTTATAATGTTAAGTTACACCTACGGACCAACACAAGCAAACTAACAATGTTAAAGCAGACACAAAATGTATAGTTATTAATATGAAATTTGGATTGCCTCATTTATAATTTTTAGTTACACCTACGGACCAACACAAGCAAACTAACAGTGTTAAAGCAGACACAAAATGTATAGTTATTAATATGAAATTTGGATTGCCTCATTTATAATTTTTAGTTACACCAACGGACCAACACAAACAAACTAACAATGTTAAAGCAGACACAAAATGTATAGTTATTAATATGAAATTTGGATTGCCTCATTTATAAGTTTTAGTTACACCTACGGACCAACACAAGCAAACTAACAGTGTTAAAGCAGACACAAAATGTATAGTTATTAATATATAATTTGGATTGCCTCATTTATAATTTTTAGTTACACCAACGGACCAACACAAACAAACTAACAATGTTAAACTAGACACAAAATGTATAGTTATTAATATGAAATTTAGATTGCCTCATTTATAATTTTTAGTTACACCTACGGACCAACACAATCAAACTAACAGTGTTAAAGCAGACACAAAATGTATAGTTATTAATATGAAATTTGGATCGCCTCATTTATAATTTTTAGTTACACCTACAGACCAACACAAGAAAACTAACAATGTTAAAGCAGACACAAAATGTATAGTTATTAATATGAACTTTGGATCGCCTCATTTATAATTTTTAGTTACACCTACAGACCAACACAAGCAAACTAACAATGTTAAAGCAGACACAAAATGTATAGTTATTAATATGAAATTTGGATTGCCTCATTTATAATTTTAAGTTACACCTATGGACCAACACAAGCAAACTAACAATGTTAAAGCAGACACAAAATGTATAGTTATTAATATGAAATTTGGATTGCCTCATTTATAATTTTTATTTAAACCTACGGATCAACACAAGCAAACTAACAATGTTAAAGCAGACACAAAATGTATAGTTATTAATATGAAATTTTGATTGCCTCATTTATAATTTTTAGTTAAACCTACGGACCAACACAAGCAAACTAACAATGTTAAAGCAGACACAAAATGTAGAGTTATTAATATGAAATTTGGATTGCCTCATTTATAATTTTAGTTAAACCTAAGGACCAACACAAGCAAACTAACAATGTTAAAGCAGACACAAAATGTATAGTTATTAATATGAAATTTGGATTGCCTCATTTATAAATTTTAGTTACACCTACGGACCAACACAAGCAAACTAACAGTGTTAAAGCAGACACAAAATGTATAGTTATTAATATGAAATTTGGATTGCCTCATTTATAATTTTTAGTCAAACCTACGGACCAACACAAGCAAACTAACAATGTTAAAGCAGACACAAAATGTATAGTTATTAATATGAAATTTGGATTGCCTCATTTATAATTTTTAGTTACACCAACGGACCAACACAAACAAACTAACAATGTTAAAGCAGACACAAAATGTATAGTTATTTATATGAAATTTGGATTGCATCATTTATAAT
This sequence comes from Sepiola atlantica, assembly GCA_963556195.1. Taxonomy (NCBI): domain Eukaryota; kingdom Metazoa; phylum Mollusca; class Cephalopoda; order Sepiida; family Sepiolidae; genus Sepiola; species Sepiola atlantica. The sequence goes on from OY744525.1 coordinate 153,824,618, forward strand.
TTTTAGTTACACCTACGGACCAACACAAGCAAACTAACAGTGTTAAAGCAGACACAAAATGTATAGTTATTAATATGAAATTTGGATTGCCTCATTTATAAGTTTTAGTTACACCAACGGACCAACACAAGCAAACTAACAATGTTAAAGAAAACAAAAAATGTATAGTTATTAATATGAAATTTTGAATTGCCTCATTTATAAGTTTTAGTTACACCAACGGACCAACACAAGCAAACAAACAGTGTAAAAGCAGACACAAAATGTATAGTTATTAATATGAAATTTAGATTGCCTCATTTATAAGTTTTAGTTACACCCACGGACCAACACAAGCAAACTAACAATGTTAAAGAAAACACAAAATGTATAGTTATTAATATGAAATTTGGATTGCCTCATTTATAAGTTTAAGTTACACCTACGGACCAACACAAGCAAACTAACAGTGTTAAAGCAGACTCAAAATGTATAGTTATTAATATGAAATTTGGATTGCCTCATTTATAATTTTTAGTTACACCTACAGACCAACACAAGCAAACTTACAATGTTAAAGCAGACACAAAACGTATAGTTATTAATATGAAATTTGGATTGCCTCATTTATAATTTTAAGTTACACCTATGGACCAACACAAGCAAACTAACAATGTTAAAGCAGACACAAAATGTATAGTTATTAATATGAAATTTGGATTGCCTCATTTATAATTTTTAGTTACACCTACGGACCAACACAAACAAACTAACAGTGTGAAAGCAGACAAAAATGTATAGTTATTAATATGAAATTTGGATTGCCTCATTTATAATTTTTAGTCAAACCTACGGACCAACACAAGCAAACTAACAATGTTAAAGCAGACACAAAATGTATAGTTATTAATATGAAATTTGGATTGCCTCATTTATAATTTTTAGTTACACCAACGGACCAACACAAACAAACTAACAATGTTAAAGCAGACACAAAATGTATAGTTATTAATATGAAATTTGGATTGCCTCATTTATAATTTTTAGTTACACATACATACCAACACTAGCAAACTAACAGTGTTAAAGCAGACACAAAATGTATAGTTATTAATATGAAATTTGGATTGCCTCATTTATAATTTTTGGTTACACCTACGGACCAACACAAGCAAACTAACAATGTAAAAGAAAACACAAAATGTATAGTTATTAATATGAAATTTGGATTGCCTCATTTATAAGTTTTAGTTACACCAACGGACCAACACAAGCAAACTAACAATGTTAAAGAAAACAAAAAATGTATAGTTATTAATATGAAATTTGGATTGCCTCATTTATAAGTTTTAGTTACACCAACGGACCAACACAAGCAAACTAACAGTGTAAAAGCAGACACAAAATGTATAGTTATTAATATGAAATTTAGATTGCCTCATTTATAAGTTTTAGTTACACCCACGGACCAACACAAGCAAACTAACAATGTTAAAGAAAACACAAAATGTATAGTTATTAATATGAAATTTGGATTGCCTCATTTATAAGTTTTAGTTACACTTACGGACCAACACAAGCAAACTAACAGTGTTAAAGCAGACACAAAATGTATAGTTATTAATATGAAATTTGGATTGCCTCATTTATAAGTTTAAGTTACACTTACGGACCAACACAAGCAAACTAACAATGTTACAGCAGACACAAAATGTATAGTTATTAATATGAAATTTGGATTGCCTCATTTATAATTTTTAGTTACACCTACGGACCAACACAAGCAAACTAACAGTGTTAAAGCAGACACAAAATGTATAGTTATTAATATGAAATTTGGATTGCCTTATTTATAATTTTTAGTTACACCAACGGACCAACACAAGCAAACTAACAATGTTAAAGCAAACACAAAATGTATAGTTATTAATATGAAATTTGGATTGCCTCATTTATAATTGTTAGTTACACCTACGGACCAACACAAGACAAACTAACAATGTTAAAGCAGACACAAAATGTATAGTTATTAATATGAAATTTGGATTGCCACATTTATAATTTTTAGTTACACCAACGGACCAACACAAACAAACTAACAATGTTAAAGCAGACACAAAATGTATAGTTATTAATATGAAATTTGGATTGCCTCATTTATAAGTTTTAGTTACACCTACGGACCAACACAAGCAAACTAACAATGTTAAAGCAGACACAAAATGTATAGTTATTAATATGAAATTTGGATTGCCTCATTTATTATTTTTAGTTACACGTACGGACCAATACAAGCAAACTAACAATGTTAAAGCATACACAAAATGTATAGTTATTAATATGAAATTTGGATTGCCTCATTTATAATTTTTAGTTACACCTACGGACCAACACAAGCAAACTAACAGTGTTAAAGCAGACACAAAATGTATAGTTATTAATATGAAATTTGGATTGCCTCATTTATTATTTTTAGTTACACGTACGGACCAATACAAGAAACTAACAATGTTAAAGCATACACAAAATGTATAGTTATTAATATGAAATTTGGATTGCCTCATTTATAATTTTTAGTTACACCAACCGATCAACACAAACAAACTAACAATGTTAAAGCAAACACAAAATGTATAGTTATTAATATGAAATTTGCATTGCCTCATTTATAATTTTTAGTTACACCAACGGACCAACACAAACAAACTAACAATGTTAAAGCAGACACAAAATGTATAGTTATTAATATGAAATTTGGATTGCCTCATTTATAATTTTTAGTTACACCTACAGACCAACACAAGCAAACTAACAGTGTTAAAGCAGACACAAAATGTATAGTTATTAATATGAAATTTGGATTGCCTCATTTATAATTTTTAGTCAAACCTACGGACCAACACAAGCAAACTAACAATGTTAAAGCAGACACAAAATGTATAGTTATTAATATGAAATTTGGATTGCCTCATTTATAATTTTTAGTTACACCAACGGACCAACACAAACAAACTAACAATGTTAAAGCAGACACAAAATGTATAGTTATTAATATTAAATTTGGATTGCCTCATTTATAATTTTTAGTTACACCTACGGACCAACACATGCAAACTAACAGTGTAAAAGCTGACACAAAATGTATAGTTATTAATATGAAATTTGGATTGCCTCATTTATAATTTTTAGTTACACCTACGGACCAACACAAGCAAACTAACAGTGTTAAAGCAGACTCAAAATGTATAGTTATTAATATGAAATTTGGATTGCCTCATTTATAATTTTTAGTTACACCTACGGACCAACACAAGCAAACTAACAGTGTTAAAGCGGACACAAAATGTATAGTTATTAATATGAAATTTGGATTGCCTCATTTATAATTTTTAGTTACACCTACGGACTAACACAAGCAAACTAACAGTGTTAAAGCAGACTCAAAATGTATAGTTATTAATATGAAATTTGGATTGCCTCATTTATAATTTTTAGTTACACCTACGGACCAACACAAGCAAACTAACAATGTTAAAGCAGACTCAAAATGTATAGTTATTAATATGAAATTTGGATTGCCTCATTTATAATTTTTAGTTACACCTACGGACTAACACAAGCAAACTAACAATGTTAAAGCAGACACAAAATGTATAGTTATTAATATGAAATTTGGATTGCCTAATTTATCATTTTTAGTTACACCTACGGACCAACACAAGCAAACTAACAGTGTAAAAGCAGACACAATATGTATAGTTATTAATATGAAATTTGGATTGCCTCATTTATAATTTTTAGTTACACCAACGGACCAACACAAGCAAACTAACAATGTTAAAGCAGACACAAAATGTATAGTTATTAATATGAAATTTGGATTGCCTCATTTATAATGTTAAGTTACACCTACGGACCAACACAAGCAAACTAACAATGTTAAAGCAGACACAAAATGTATAGTTATTAATATGAAATTTGGATTGCCTCATTTATAATTTTTAGTTACACCTACGGACCAACACAAGCAAACTAACAGTGTTAAAGCAGACACAAAATGTATAGTTATTAATATGAAATTTGGATTGCCTCATTTATAATTTTTAGTTACACCAACGGACCAACACAAACAAACTAACAATGTTAAAGCAGACACAAAATGTATAGTTATTAATATGAAATTTGGATTGCCTCATTTATAAGTTTTAGTTACACCTACGGACCAACACAAGCAAACTAACAGTGTTAAAGCAGACACAAAATGTATAGTTATTAATATATAATTTGGATTGCCTCATTTATAATTTTTAGTTACACCAACGGACCAACACAAACAAACTAACAATGTTAAACTAGACACAAAATGTATAGTTATTAATATGAAATTTAGATTGCCTCATTTATAATTTTTAGTTACACCTACGGACCAACACAATCAAACTAACAGTGTTAAAGCAGACACAAAATGTATAGTTATTAATATGAAATTTGGATCGCCTCATTTATAATTTTTAGTTACACCTACAGACCAACACAAGAAAACTAACAATGTTAAAGCAGACACAAAATGTATAGTTATTAATATGAAATTTGGATTGCCTCATTTATAATTTTAAGTTACACCTATGGACCAACACAAGCAACCTAACAATGTTAAAGCAGACACAAAATGTATAGTTATTAATATGAAATTTGGATTGCCTCATTTATAATTTTTAGTTAAACCTACGGACCAACACAAGCAAACTAACAATGTTAAAGCAGACACAAAATGTATAGTTATTAATATGAAATTTGGATTGCCTCATTTATAATTTTTAGTTAAACCTACGGACCAACACAAGCAAACTAACAATGTTAAAGCAGACACAAAATGTATAGTTATTAATATGAAATTTGGATTGCCTCATTTATAATTTTTAGTGACACCTACGGACCAACACAAGAAAACTAACAATGTTAAAGCAGACACAAAATGTATAGTTATTAATATGAAATTTGGATTGCCTCATTTATAATTTTTAGTTACACCTACGGACTAACACAAGCAAACTAACAGTGTTAAAGCAGACACAAAATGTATAGTTATTAATATGAAATTTGGATTGCCTCATTTATAATTTTTAGTTACACCTACGGACTAACACAAGCAAACTAACAGTGTTAAAGCAGACACAAAATGTATAGTTATTAATATGAAATTTGTATTGCCTCATTTATAATTTTTAGTCAAACCTACGGACCAACACAAGCAAACTAACAATGTTAAAGCAGACACAAAATGTATAGTTATTAATATGAAATTTGGATTGCCTCATTTATAATTTTTAGTTACACCAACGGACCAACACAAACAAACTAACAATGTTAAAGCAGACACAAAATGTATAGTTATTAATATGAAATTTGGATTGCCTCATTTATAATTTTTAGTTACACCTACGGACCAACACAAGCAAACTAACAATGTTAAAGCAGACACAAAATGTATAGTTATTAATATGAAATTTGGATTGCCTCATTTATAATTTTAAGTTACACCTCTGGACCAACACAAGCAAACTAACAATGTTAAAGCAGACACAAAATGTATAGTTATTAATATGAAATTTGGATTGCCTCATTTATAATTTTTAGTTACACCTACGGACCAACACAAGCAAACTAACAATGTTAAAGCAGACACAAAATGTATAGTTATTAATATGAAATTTGGATTGCCTCATTTATAATTTTTAGTTACACCTACGGACCAACACAAGCAAACTAACAGTGTTAAAGCAGACACAAAATGTATAGTTATTAATATGAAATTTGTATTGCCTCATTTATAATTTTTAGTCAAACCTACGGACCAACACAAGCAAACTAACAATGTTAAAGCAGACACAAAATGTATAGTTATTAATATGAAATTTGGATTGCCTCATTTATAATTTTTAGTTACACCAACGGACCAACACAAACAAACTAACAATGTTAAAGCAGACACAAAATGTATAGTTATTAATATGAAATTTGGATTGCCTCCTTTATAATTTTTAGTTACACATACGGACCAACACTAGAAAACTAACACTGTTAAAGCAGACACAAAATGTATAGTTATTAATAGGAAATTTGGATTGCCTCATTTATAATTTTTGGTTACACCTACGGACCAACACAAGCAAACTAACAATGTTAAAGAAAACACAAAATGTATAGTTATTAATATGAAATTTGGATTGCCTCATTTATAAGTTTTAGTTACACCAACGGACCAACACAAGCAAACTAACAATGTTAAAGAAAACAAAAAATGTATAGTTATTAATATGAAATTTGGATTGCCTCATTTATAAGTTTTAGTTACACCTACGGACCAACACAAGCAAACTAACAGTGTTAAAGCAAGCACAAAATGTATAGTTATTAATATTAAATTTGGATTGCCTCATTTATAAGTTTAAGTTACACCTACGGACCAACACAAGCAAACTAACAATGTTACAGCAGACACAAAATGTATAGTTATTAATATGAAATTTGGATTGCCTCATTTATAATTTTTAGTCAAACCTACGGACCAACACAAGCAAACTAACAATGTTAAAGCAGACACAAAATGTATAGTTATTAATATGAAATTTGGATTGCCTCATTTATAATTTTTAGTTACACCAACGGACCAACACAAACAAACTAACAATGTTAAAGCAGACACAAAATGTATAGTTATTAATATGAAATTTGGATTGCCTCATTTATAATTTTTAGTTACACCTACGGACCAACACAAGCAAACAACGAGTGTTAAAGCAGACACAAAATGTATAGTTATTAATATGAAATTTGGATTGCCTCATTTATAATTTTTGGTTACACCTACGGACCAACACAAGCAAACTAACAATGTTAAAGAAAACACAAAATGTATAGTTATTAATATGAAATTTGGATTGCCTCATTTATAAGTTTTAGTTACACCAACGGACCAACACAAGCAAACTAACAATGTTAAAGAAAACAAAAAATGTATAGTTATTAATATGAAATTTGGATTGCCTCATTTATAAGTTTTAGTTACACCAACGGACCAACACAAGCAAACAAACAGTGTAAAAGCAGACACAAAATGTATAGTTATTAATATGAAATTTGGATTGCCTCATTTATAATTTTTAGTTACACCAACGGACCAACACAAACAAACTAACAATGTTAAAGCAGACACAAAATGTATAGTTATTAATATGAAATTTGGATTGCCTCATTTATAATTTTTAGTTACACCAACGGACCAACACAAACAAACTAACAATGTTAAAGCAGACACAAAATGTATAGTTATTAATATGAAATTTGGATTGCCTCATTTATAATTTTTAGTTACACCTACGGACCAACACAAGCAAACTAACAATGTTAAAGCAGACACAAAATGTATAGTTATTAATATGAAATTTGGATTGCCTCATTTATAATTTTTAGTTACACCTACGGACCAACACAAGCAAACTAACAATGTTAAAGCAGACACAAAATGTATAGTTATTAATATGAAATTTGGATTGCCTCATTTATAATTTTTAGTTACACCTACGGACCAACACAAGCAAACTAACAGTGTTAAAGCAGACACAAAATGTATAGTTATTAATATGAAATTTGTATTGCCTCATTTATAATTTTTAGTCAAACCTACGGACCAACACAAGCAAACTAACAATGTTAAAGCAGACACAAAATGTATAGTTATTAATATGAAATTTGGATTGCCTCATTTATAATTTTTAGTTACACCAACGGACCAACACAAACAAACTAACAATGTTAAAGCAGACACAAAATGTATAGTTATTAATATGAAATTTGGATTGCCTCCTTTATAATTTTTAGTTACACATACGGACCAACACTAGAAAACTAACACTGTTAAAGCAGACACAAAATGTATAGTTATTAATAGGAAATTTGGATTGCCTCATTTATAATTTTTGGTTACACCTACGGACCAACACAAGCAAACTAACAATGTTAAAGAAAACACAAAATGTATAGTTATTAATATGAAATTTGGATTGCCTCATTTATAAGTTTTAGTTACACCAACGGACCAACACAAGCAAACTAACAATGTTAAAGAAAACAAAAAATGTATAGTTATTAATATGAAATTTGGATTGCCTCATTTATAAGTTTTAGTTACACCTACGGACCAACACAAGCAAACTAACAGTGTTAAAGCAAGCACAAAATGTATAGTTATTAATATTAAATTTGGATTGCCTCATTTATAAGTTTAAGTTACACCTACGGACCAACACAAGCAAACTAACAATGTTACAGCAGACACAAAATGTATAGTTATTAATATGAAATTTGGATTGCCTCATTTATAATTTTTAGTCAAACCTACGGACCAACACAAGCAAACTAACAATGTTAAAGCAGACACAAAATGTATAGTTATTAATATGAAATTTGGATTGCCTCATTTATAATTTTTAGTTACACCAACGGACCAACACAAACAAACTAACAATGTTAAAGCAGACACAAAATGTATAGTTATTAATATGAAATTTGGATTGCCTCATTTATAATTTTTAGTTACACCTACGGACCAACACAAGCAAACAACGAGTGTTAAAGCAGACACAAAATGTATAGTTATTAATATGAAATTTGGATTGCCTCATTTATAATTTTTGGTTACACCTACGGACCAACACAAGCAAACTAACAATGTTAAAGAAAACACAAAATGTATAGTTATTAATATGAAATTTGGATTGCCTCATTTATAAGTTTTAGTTACACCAACGGACCAACACAAGCAAACTAACAATGTTAAAGAAAACAAAAAATGTATAGTTATTAATATGAAATTTGGATTGCCTCATTTATAAGTTTTAGTTACACCAACGGACCAACACAAGCAAACAAACAGTGTAAAAGCAGACACAAAATGTATAGTTATTAATATGAAATTTGGATTGCCTCATTTATAATTTTTAGTTACACCAACGGACCAACACAAACAAACTAACAATGTTAAAGCAGACACAAAATGTATAGTTATTAATATGAAATTTGGATTGCCTCATTTATAATTTTTAGTTACACCAACGGACCAACACAAACAAACTAACAATGTTAAAGCAGACACAAAATGTATAGTTATTAATATGAAATTTGGATTGCCTCATTTATAATTTTTAGTTACACCTACGGACCAACACAAGCAAACTAACAATGTTAAAGCAGACACAAAATGTATAGTTATTAATATGAAATTTGGATTGCCTCATTTATAATTTTTAGTTACACCTACGGACCAACACAAGCAAACTAACAATGTTAAAGCAGACACAAAATGTATAGTTATTAATATGAAATTTGGATTGCCTCATTTATAATTTTTAGTTACACCTACGGACCAACACAAGCAAACTAACAGTGTTAAAGCAGACACAAAATGTATAGTTATTAATATGAAATTTGTATTGCCTCATTTATAATTTTTAGTCAAACCTACGGACCAACACAAGCAAACTAACAATGTTAAAGCAGACACAAAATGTATAGTTATTAATATGAAATTTGGATTGCCTCATTTATAATTTTTAGTTACACCAACGGACCAACACAAACAAACTAACAATGTTAAAGCAGACACAAAATGTATAGTTATTAATATGAAATTTGGATTGCCTCCTTTATAATTTTTAGTTACACATACGGACCAACACTAGAAAACTAACACTGTTAAAGCAGACACAAAATGTATAGTTATTAATAGGAAATTTGGATTGCCTCATTTATAATTTTTGGTTACACCTACGGACCAACACAAGCAAACTAACAATGTTAAAGAAAACACAAAATGTATAGTTATTAATATGAAATTTGGATTGCCTCATTTATAAGTTTTAGTTACACCAACGGACCAACACAAGCAAACTAACAATGTTAAAGAAAACAAAAAATGTATAGTTATTAATATGAAATTTGGATTGCCTCATTTATAAGTTTTAGTTACACCTACGGACCAACACAAGCAAACTAACAGTGTTAAAGCAAGCACAAAATGTATAGTTATTAATATTAAATTTGGATTGCCTCATTTATAAGTTTAAGTTACACCTACGGACCAACACAAGCAAACTAACAATGTTACAGCAGACACAAAATGTATAGTTATTAATATGAAATTTGGATTGCCTCATTTATAATTTTTAGTCAAACCTACGGACCAACACAAGCAAACTAACAATGTTAAAGCAGACACAAAATGTATAGTTATTAATATGAAATTTGGATTGCCTCATTTATAATTTTTAGTTACACCAACGGACCAACACAAACAAACTAACAATGTTAAAGCAGACACAAAATGTATAGTTATTAATATGAAATTTGGATTGCCTCATTTATAATTTTTAGTTACACCAACGGACCAACACAAACAAACTAACAATGTTAAAGCAGACACAAAATGTATAGTTATTAATATGAAATTTGGATTGCCTCATTTATAATTTTTAGTTACACCTACGGACCAACACAAGCAAACTAACAATGTTAAAGCAGACACAAAATGTATAGTTATTAATATGAAATTTGGATTGCCTCATTTATAATTTTTAGTTACACCTACGGACCAACACAAGCAAACTAACAATGTTAAAGCAGACACAAAATGTATAGTTATTAATATGAAATTTGGATTGCCTCATTTATAATTTTTAGTTACACCTACGGACCAACACAAGCAAACTAACAGTGTTAAAGCAGACACAAAATGTATAGTTATTAATATGAAATTTGTATTGCCTCATTTATAATTTTTAGTCAAACCTACGGACCAACACAAGCAAACTAACAATGTTAAAGCAGACACAAAATGTATAGTTATTAATATGAAATTTGGATTGCCTCATTTATAATTTTTAGTTACACCAACGGACCAACACAAACAAACTAACAATGTTAAAGCAGACACAAAATGTATAGTTATTAATATGAAATTTGGATTGCCTCCTTTATAATTTTTAGTTACACATACGGACCAACACTAGAAAACTAACACTGTTAAAGCAGACACAAAATGTATAGTTATTAATAGGAAATTTGGATTGCCTCATTTATAATTTTTGGTTACACCTACGGACCAACACAAGCAAACTAACAATGTTAAAGAAAACACAAAATGTATAGTTATTAATATGAAATTTGGATTGCCTCATTTATAAGTTTTAGTTACACCAACGGACCAACACAAGCAAACTAACAATGTTAAAGAAAACAAAAAATGTATAGTTATTAATATGAAATTTGGATTGCCTCATTTATAAGTTTTAGTTACACCTACGGACCAACACAAGCAAACTAACAGTGTTAAAGCAAGCACAAAATGTATAGTTATTAATATTAAATTTGGATTGCCTCATTTATAAGTTTAAGTTACACCTACGGACCAACACAAGCAAACTAACAATGTTACAGCAGACACAAAATGTATAGTTATTAATATGAAATTTGGATTGCCTCATTTATAATTTTTAGTCAAACCTACGGACCAACACAAGCAAACTAACAATGTTAAAGCAGACACAAAATGTATAGTTATTAATATGAAATTTGGATTGCCTCATTTATAATTTTTAGTTACACCAACGGACCAACACAAACAAACTAACAATGTTAAAGCAGACACAAAATGTATAGTTATTAATATGAAATTTGGATTGCCTCATTTATAATTTTTAGTTACACCTACGGACCAACACAAGCAAACAACGAGTGTTAAAGCAGACACAAAATGTATAGTTATTAATATGAAATTTGGATTGCCTCATTTATAATTTTTGGTTACACCTACGGACCAACACAAGCAAACTAACAATGTTAAAGAAAACACAAAATGTATAGTTATTAATATGAAATTTGGATTGCCTCATTTATAAGTTTTAGTTACACCAACGGACCAACACAAGCAAACTAACAATGTTAAAGAAAACAAAAAATGTATAGTTATTAATATGAAATTTGGATTGCCTCATTTATAAGTTTTAGTTACACCAACGGACCAACACAAGCAAACAAACAGTGTAAAAGCAGACACAAAATGTATAGTTATTAATATGAAATTTGGATTGCCTCATTTATAATTTTTAGTTACACCAACGGACCAACACAAACAAACTAACAATGTTAAAGCAGACACAAAATGTATAGTTATTAATATGAAATTTGGATTGCCTCATTTATAATTTTTAGTTACACCAACGGACCAACACAAACAAACTAACAATGTTAAAGCAGACACAAAATGTATAGTTATTAATATGAAATTTGGATTGCCTCATTTATAATTTTTAGTTACACCTACGGACCAACACAAGCAAACTAACAATGTTAAAGCAGACACAAAATGTATAGTTATTAATATGAAATTTGGATTGCCTCATTTATAATTTTTAGTTACACCTACGGACCAACACAAGCAAACTAACAATGTTAAAGCAGACACAAAATGTATAGTTATTAATATGAAATTTGGATTGCCTCATTTATAATTTTTAGTTACACCTACGGACCAACACAAGCAAACTAACAGTGTTAAAGCAGACACAAAATGTATAGTTATTAATATGAAATTTGTATTGCCTCATTTATAATTTTTAGTCAAACCTACGGACCAACACAAGCAAACTAACAATGTTAAAGCAGACACAAAATGTATAGTTATTAATATGAAATTTGGATTGCCTCATTTATAATTTTTAGTTACACCAACGGACCAACACAAACAAACTAACAATGTTAAAGCAGACACAAAATGTATAGTTATTAATATGAAATTTGGATTGCCTCCTTTATAATTTTTAGTTACACATACGGACCAACACTAGAAAACTAACACTGTTAAAGCAGACACAAAATGTATAGTTATTAATAGGAAATTTGGATTGCCTCATTTATAATTTTTGGTTACACCTACGGACCAACACAAGCAAACTAACAATGTTAAAGAAAACACAAAATGTATAGTTATTAATATGAAATTTGGATTGCCTCATTTATAAGTTTTAGTTACACCAACGGACCAACACAAGCAAACTAACAATGTTAAAGAAAACAAAAAATGTATAGTTATTAATATGAAATTTGGATTGCCTCATTTATAAGTTTTAGTTACACCTACGGACCAACACAAGCAAACTAACAGTGTTAAAGCAAGCACAAAATGTATAGTTATTAATATTAAATTTGGATTGCCTCATTTATAAGTTTAAGTTACACCTACGGACCAACACAAGCAAACTAACAATGTTACAGCAGACACAAAATGTATAGTTATTAATATGAAATTTGGATTGCCTCATTTATAATTTTTAGTCAAACCTACGGACCAACACAAGCAAACTAACAATGTTAAAGCAGACACAAAATGTATAGTTATTAATATGAAATTTGGATTGCCTCATTTATAATTTTTAGTTACACCAACGGACCAACACAAACAAACTAACAATGTTAAAGCAGACACAAAATGTATAGTTATTAATATGAAATTTGGATTGCCTCATTTATAATTTTTAGTTACACCTACGGACCAACACAAGCAAACAACGAGTGTTAAAGCAGACACAAAATGTATAGTTATTAATATGAAATTTGGATTGCCTCATTTATAATTTTTGGTTACACCTACGGACCAACACAAGCAAACTAACAATGTTAAAGAAAACACAAAATGTATAGTTATTAATATGAAATTTGGATTGCCTCATTTATAAGTTTTAGTTACACCAACGGACCAACACAAGCAAACTAACAATGTTAAAGAAAACAAAAAATGTATAGTTATTAATATGAAATTTGGATTGCCTCATTTATAAGTTTTAGTTACACCAACGGACCAACACAAGCAAACAAACAGTGTAAAAGCAGACACAAAATGTATAGTTATTAATATGAAATTTGGATTGCCTCATTTATAATTTTTAGTTACACCAACGGACCAACACAAACAAACTAACAATGTTAAAGCAGACACAAAATGTATAGTTATTAATATGAAATTTGGATTGCCTCATTTATAATTTTTAGTTACACCAACGGACCAACACAAACAAACTAACAATGTTAAAGCAGACACAAAATGTATAGTTATTAATATGAAATTTGGATTGCCTCATTTATAATTTTTAGTTACACCTACGGACCAACACAAGCAAACTAACAATGTTAAAGCAGACACAAAATGTATAGTTATTAATATGAAATTTGGATTGCCTCATTTATAATTTTTAGTTACACCAACGGACCAACACAAACAAACTAACAATGTTAAAGCAGACACAAAATGTATAGTTATTAATATGAAATTTGGATTGCCTCATTTATAATTTTTAGTTACACCTACGGACCAACACAAGCAAACTAACAATGTTAAAGCAGACACAAAATGTATAGTTATTAATATGAAATATGGATTGCCTCATTTATAATTTTAAGTTACACCTATGGACCAACACAAGCAAACTAACAATGTTAAAGCAGACACAAAATGTATAGTTATTAATATGAAATTTGGATTGCCTCATTTATAATTTTAGTTACACCTACGGACCAACACAAGCAAACTAACAATGTTAAAGCAGACACAAAATGTATAGTTATTAATATGAAATTTGGATTGCCTCATTTATAATTTTTAGTTACACCTACGGACCAACACAAGCAAACTAACAGTGTTAAAGCAGACACAAAATGTATAGTTATTAATATGAAATTTGGATTGCCTCATTTATAATTTTTAGTTACACCAACGGACCAACACAAACAAACTAACAATGTTAAAGCAGACACAAAATGTATAGTTATTAATATGAAATTTGGATTGCCTCATTTATAATTTTTAGTTACACCTACGGACCAACACAAGCAAACTAACAATGTTAAAGCAGACACAAAATGTATAGTTATTAATATGAAATTTGGATTGCCTCATTTATAATTTTTAGTTACACCTACGGACCAACACAAGCAAACTAACAGTGTTAAAGCAGACACAAAATGTATAGTTATTAATATGAAATTTGGATTGCCTCATTTATAATTTTTAGTTACACCAACGGACCAACACAAACAAACTAACAATGTTAAAGCAGACACAAAATGTATAGTTATTAATATGAAATTTGGATTGCCTCATTTATAATTTTTAGTTACACCTACGGACCAACACAAGCAAACTAACAATGTTAAAGCAGACACAAAATGTATAGTTATTAATATGAAATTTGGATTGCCTCATTTATAATTTTTAGTTACACCTACGGACCAACACAAGCAAACTAACAGTGTTAAAGCAGACACAAAATGTATAGTTATTAATATGAAATTTGGATTGCCTCATTTATAATTTTTAGTTACACCAACGGACCAACACAAACAAACTAACAATGTTAAAGCAGACACAAAATGTATAGTTATTAATATGAAATTTGGATTGCCTCATTTATAATTTTTAGTTACACCTACGGACCAACACAAGCAAACTAACAATGTTAAAGCAGACACAAAATGTATAGTTATTAATATGAAATTTGGATTGCCTCATTTATAATTTTTAGTTACACCAACGGACCAACACAAACAAACTAACAATGTTAAAGCAGACACAAAATGTATAGTTATTAATATGAAATTTGGATTGCCTCATTTATAATTTTTAGTCAAACCTACGGACCAACACAAGCAAACTAACAATGTTAAAGCAGACACAAAATGTATAGTTATTAATATGAAATTTGGATTGCCTCATTTATAATTTTTAGTTACACCAACGGACCAACACAAACAAACTAACAATGTTAAAGCAGACACAAAATGTATAGTTATTAATATGAAATTTGGATTGCCTCATTTATAAGTTTTAGTTACACCAACGGACCAACACAAGCAAACTAACAATGTTAAAGAAAACAAAAAATGTATAGTTATTAATATGAAATTTGGATTGCCTCATTTATAAGTTTTAGTTACACCTACGGACCAACACAAGCAAACTAACAGTGTTAAAGCAGACACAAAATGTATAGTTATTAATATTAAATTTGGATTGCCTCATTTATAAGTTTAAGTTACACCTACGGACCAACACAAGCAAACTAACAATGTTACAGCAGACACAAAATGTATAGTTATTAATATGAAATTTGGATTGCCTCATTTATAATTTTTAGTCAAACCTACGGACCAACACAAGCAAACTAACAATGTTAAAGCAGACACAAAATGTATAGTTATTAATATGAAATTTGGATTGCCTCATTTATAATTTTTAGTTACACCAACGGACCAACACAAACAAACTAACAATGTTAAAGCAGACACAAAATGTATAGTTATTAATATGAAATTTGGATTGCCTCATTTATAATTTTTAGTTACACCTACGGACCAACACAAGCAAACAACGAGTGTTAAAGCAGACACAAAATGTATAGTTATTAATATGAAATTTGGATTGCCTCATTTATAATTTTTGGTTACACCTACGGACCAACACAAGCAAACTAACAATGTTAAAGAAAACACAAAATGTATAGTTATTAATATGAAATTTGGATTGCCTCATTTATAAGTTTTAGTTACACCAACGGACCAACACAAGCAAACTAACAATGTTAAAGAAAACAAAAAATGTATAGTTATTAATATGAAATTTGGATTGCCTCATTTATAAGTTTTAGTTACACCAACGGACCAACACAAGCAAACAAACAGTGTAAAAGCAGACACAAAATGTATAGTTATTAATATGAAATTTGGATTGCCTCATTTATAAGTTTTAGTTACACCTACGGACCAACACAAGCAAACTAACAGTGTTAAAGCAGACACAAAATTTATAGTTATTAATATGAAATTTGGATTGCCTCATTTATCAGTTTAAGTTACACCTACGGACCAACACAAGCAAACTAACAATGTTAAAGCAGACACAAAATGTATAGATATTAATATGAAATTTGGATTGCCTCATTTATAATTTTTAGTTACACCTACGGACCAACACAAGCAAACTAACAGTGTTAAAGCAAACACAAAATGTATAGTTATTAATATGAAATTTGGATTGCCTCATTTATAATTGTTAGTTACACCTACGGACCAACACAAGCAAACTAACAATATTAAAGCAGACACAAAATGTATAGTTATTAATATGAAATTTGGATTGCCACATTTTTAATTTTTAGTTACACCAACGGACCAACACAAACAAACTAACAATGTTAAAGCAGACACAAAATGTATAGTTATTAATATGAAATTTGGATTGCCTCATTTATAAGTTTTAGTTACACCTACGGACCAACACAAGCAAACTAACAGTGTTAAAGCAGACACAAAATGTATAGTTATTAATATGAAATTTGGATTGCCTCATTTATAAGTTTTAGTTACACCAACGGACCAACACAAGCAAACTAACAATGTTAAAGCAGACACAAAATGTATAGTTATTAATATGAAATTTGGATTGCCTCATTTATAATTTTTAGTTAAACGTACGGACCAATACAAGCAAACTAACAATGTTAAAGCAAACACAAAATGTATAGTTATTAATATGAAATTTGGATTGCCTCATTTATAATTTTTTGTTACACTAACCGACCAACACAAACAAACTAACAATGTTAAAGCAAACACAAAATGTATAGTTATTAATATGAAATTTGCATTGCCTCATTTATAATTTTTAGTTACACCAACGGACCAACACAAGCAAACTAACAATGTTAAAGAAAACACAAAATGTATAGTTATTAATATGAAATTTGGATTGCCTCATTTATAATTTTTAGTTACACTAACGGACCAACACAAGCAAACTAACAGTGTTAAAGCAGACACAAAATGTATAGTTATTAATATGAAATTTGGATTGCCTCATTTATAATTTTTAGTCAAACCTACGGACCAACACAAGCAAACTAACAATGTTAAAGCAGACACAAAATGTATAGTTATTAATATGAAATTTGGATTGCCTCATTTATAATTTTTAGTTACACCAACGGACCAACACAAACAAACTAACAATGTTAAAGCAGACACAAAATGTATAGTTATTAATATGAAATTTGGATTGCCTCATTTATAATTTTTAGTTACACCTACGGACCAACACAAGCAAACAACGAGTGTTAAAGCAGACACAAAATGTATAGTTATTAATATGAAATTTGGATTGCCTCATTTATAATTTTTGGTTACACCTACGGACCAACACAAGCAAACTAACAATGTTAAAGAAAACACAAAATGTATAGTTATTAATATGAAATTTGGATTGCCTCATTTATAAGTTTTAGTTACACCAACGGACCAACACAAGCAAACTAACAATGTTAAAGAAAACAAAAAATGTATAGTTATTAATATGAAATTTGGATTGCCTCATTTATAAGTTTTAGTTACACCAACGGACCAACACAAGCAAACAAACAGTGTAAAAGCAGACACAAAATGTATAGTTATTAATATGAAATTTGGATTGCCTCATTTATAATTTTTAGTTACACCAACGGACCAACACAAACAAACTAACAATGTTAAAGCAGACACAAAATGTATAGTTATTAATATGAAATTTGGATTGCCTCATTTATAATTTTTAGTTACACCAACGGACCAACACAAACAAACTAACAATGTTAAAGCAGACACAAAATGTATAGTTATTAATATGAAATTTGGATTGCCTCATTTATAATTTTTAGTTACACCTACGGACCAACACAAGCAAACTAACAATGTTAAAGCAGACACAAAATGTATAGTTATTAATATGAAATTTGGATTGCCTCATTTATAATTTTTAGTTACACCAACGGACCAACACAAACAAACTAACAATGTTAAAGCAGACACAAAATGTATAGTTATTAATATGAAATTTGGATTGCCTCATTTATAATTTTTAGTTACACCTACGGACCAACACAAGCAAACTAACAATGTTAAAGCAGACACAAAATGTATAGTTATTAATATGAAATATGGATTGCCTCATTCATAATTTTAAGTTACACCTATGGACCAACACAAGCAAACTAACAATGTTAAAGCAGACACAAAATGTATAGTTATTAATATGAAATTTGGATTGCCTCATTTATAATTTTAGTTACACCTACGGACCAACACAAGCAAACTAACAATGTTAAAGCAGACACAAAATGTATAGTTATTAATATGAAATTTGGATTGCCTCATTTATAATTTTTAGTTACACCTACGGACCAACACAAGCAAACTAACAGTGTTAAAGCAGACACAAAATGTATAGTTATTAATATGAAATTTGTATTGCCTCATTTATAATTTTTAGTCAAACCTACGGACCAACACAAGCAAACTAACAATGTTAAAGCAGACACAAAATGTATAGTTATTAATATGAAATTTGGATTGCCTCATTTATAATTTTTAGTTACACCAACGGACCAACACAAACAAACTAACAATGTTAAAGCAGACACAAAATGTATAATTATTAATATGAAATTTGGATTGCCTCCTTTATAATTTTTAGTTACACATACGGACCAACACTAGAAAACTAACACTGTTAAAGCAGACACAAAATGTATAGTTATTAATAGGAAATTTGGATTGCCTCATTTATAATTTTTGGTTACACCTACGGACCAACACAAGCAAACTAACAATGTTAAAGAAAACACAAAATGTATAGTTATTAATATGAAATTTGGATTGCCTCATTTATAAGTTTTAGTTACACCAACGGACCAACACAAGCAAACTAACAATGTTAAAGAAAACAAAAAATGTATAGTTATTAATATGAAATTTGGATTGCCTCATTTATAAGTTTTAGTTACACCTACGGACCAACACAAGCAAACTAACAGTGTTAAAGCAGACACAAAATGTATAGTTATTAATATTAAATTTGGATTGCCTCATTTATAAGTTTAAGTTACACCTACGGACCAACACAAGCAAACTAACAATGTTACAGCAGACACAAAATGTATAGTTATTAATATGAAATTTGGATTGCCTCATTTATAATTTTTAGTCAAACCTACGGACCAACACAAGCAAACTAACAATGTTAAAGCAGACACAAAATGTATAGTTATTAATATGAAATTTGGATTGCCTCATTTATAATTTTTAGTTACACCAACGGACCAACACAAACAAACTAACAATGTTAAAGCAGACACAAAATGTATAGTTATTAATATGAAATTTGGATTGCCTCATTTATAATTTTTAGTTACACCTACGGACCAACACAAGCAAACAACGAGTGTTAAAGCAGACACAAAATGTATAGTTATTAATATGAAATTTGGATTGCCTCATTTATAATTTTTGGTTACACCTACGGACCAACACAAGCAAACTAACAATGTTAAAGAAAACACAAAATGTATAGTTATTAATATGAAATTTGGATTGCCTCATTTATAAGTTTTAGTTACACCAACGGACCAACACAAGCAAACTAACAATGTTAAAGAAAACAAAAAATGTATAGTTATTAATATGAAATTTGGATTGCCTCATTTATAAGTTTTAGTTACACCAACGGACCAACACAAGCAAACAAACAGTGTAAAAGCAGACACAAAATGTATAGTTATTAATATGAAATTTGGATTGCCTCATTTATAAGTTTTAGTTACACCTACGGACCAACACAAGCAAACTAACAGTGTTAAAGCAAACACAAAATGTATAGTTATTAATATAAAATTTGGATTGCCTCATTTATAATTGTTAGTTACACCTACGGACCAACACAAGCAAACTAACAATGTTAAAGCAGACACAAAATGTATAGTTATTAATATGAAATTTGGATTGCCTCATTTATAAGTTTTAGTTACACCTACGGACCAACACAAGCAAACTAACAGTGTTAAAGCAGACACAAAATGTATAGTTATTAATATGAAATTTGGATTGCCTCATTTATAAGTTTTAGTTACACCAACGGACCAACACAAGCAAACTAACAATGTTAAAGCAGACACAAAATGTATAGTTATTAATATGAAATTTGGATTGCCTCATTTATAATTTTTAGTTAAACGTACGGACCAATACAAGCAAACTAACAATGTTAAAGCAAACACAAAATGTATAGTTATTAATATGAAATTTGGATTGCCTCATTTATAATTTTTAGTTACACCTACGGACCAACACAAGCAAACTAACAGTGTTAAAGCAGACACAAAATGTATAGTTATTAATATGAAATTTGTATTGCCTCATTTATAATTTTTAGTCAAACCTACGGACCAACACAAGCAAACTAACAATGTTAAAGCAGACACAAAATGTATAGTTATTAATATGAAATTTGGATTGCCTCATTTATAATTTTTAGTTACACCAACGGACCAACACAAACAAACTAACAATGTTAAAGCAGACACAAAATGTATAGTTATTAATATGAAATTTGGATTGCCTCCTTTATAATTTTTAGTTACACATACGGACCAACACTAGAAAACTAACACTGTTAAAGCAGACACAAAATGTATAGTTATTGATAGGAAATTTGGATTGCCTCATTTATAATTTTTGGTTACACCTACGGACCAACACAAGCAAACTAACAATGTTAAAGAAAACACAAAATGTATAGTTATTAATATGAAATTTGGATTGCCTCATTTATAAGTTTTAGTTACACCAACGGACCAACACAAGCAAACTAACAATGTTAAAGAAAACAAAAAATGTATAGTTATTAATATGAAATTTGGATTGCCTCATTTATAAGTTTTAGTTACACCTACGGACCAACACAAGCAAACTAACAGTGTTAAAGCAGACACAAAATGTATAGTTATTAATATGAAATTTGGATTGCCTCATTTATAATTTTTAGTCAAACCTACGGACCAACACAAGCAAACTAACAATGTTAAAGCAGACACAAAATGTATAGTTATTAATATGAAATTTGGATTGCCTCATTTATAATTTTTAGTTACACCAACGGACCAACACAAACAAACTAACAATGTTAAAGCAGACACAAAATGTATAGTTATTAATATGAAATTTGGATTGCCTCATTTATAATTTTTAGTTACACCTACGGACCAACACAAGCAAACAACGAGTGTTAAAGCAGACACAAAATGTATAGTTATTAATATGAAATTTGGATTGCCTCATTTATAATTTTTGGTTACACCTACGGACCAACACAAGCAAACTAACAATGTTAAAGAAAACACAAAATGTATAGTTATTAATATGAAATTTGGATTGCCTCATTTATAAGTTTAAGTTACACCAACGGACCAACACAAGCAAACTAACAATGTTAAAGAAAACAAAAAATGTATAGTTATTAATATGAAATTTGGATTGCCTCATTTATAAGTTTTAGTTACACCAACGGACCAACACAAGCAAACAAACAGTGTAAAAGCAGACACAAAATGTATAGTTATTAATATGAAATTTGGATTGCCTCATTTATAAGTTTTAGTTACACCTACGGACCAACACAAGCAAACTAACAGTGTTAAAGCAAACACAAAATGTATAGTTATTAATATGAAATTTGGATTGCCTCATTTATAATTGTTAGTTACACCTACGGACCAACACAAGCAAACTAACAATATTAAAGCAGACACAAAATGTATAGTTATTAATATGAAATTTGGATTGCCACATTTTTAATTTTTAGTTACACCAACGGACCAACACAAACAAACTAACAATGTTAAAGCAGACACAAAATGTATAGTTATTAATATGAAATTTGGATTGCCTCATTTATAAGTTTTAGTTACACCTACGGACCAACACAAGCAAACTAACAGTGTTAAAGCAGACACAAAATGTATAGTTATTAATATGAAATTTGGATTGCCTCATTTATAAGTTTTAGTTACACCAACGGACCAACACAAGCAAACTAACAATGTTAAAGCAGACACAAAATGTATAGTTATTAATATGAAATTTGGATTGCCTCATTTATAATTTTTAGTTAAACGTACGGACCAATACAAGCAAACTAACAATGTTAAAGCAAACACAAAATGTATAGTTATTAATATGAAATTTGGATTGCCTCATTTATAATTTTTTGTTACACTAACCGACCAACACAAACAAACTTACAATGTTAAAGCAAACACAAAATGTATAGTTATTAATATGAAATTTGCATTGCCTCATTTATAATTTTTAGTTACACCAACGGACCAACACAAGCAAACTAACAATGTTAAAGCAGACACAAAATGTATAGTTATTAATATGAAATTTGGATTGCCTCATTTATAATTTTTAGTTACACTAACGGACCAACACAAGCAAACTAACAGTGTTAAAGCAGACACAAAATGTATAGTTATTAATATGAAATTTGGATTGCCTCATTTATAATTTTTAGTTACACCTACGGACCAACACAAGCAAACTAACAGTGTTAAAGCAGACACAAAATGTATAGTTATTAATATGAAATTTGGATTGCCTCATTTATAAGTTTTAGTTACACCTACGGACCAACACAAGCAAACTAACAGTGTTAAAGCAGACACAAAATGTATAGTTATTAATATGAAATTTGGATTGCCTAATTTATAAGTTTTAGTTACACCTACGGACCAACACAAGCAAACTAACAGTGTTAAAGCAGACTCAAAATGTATAGTTATTAATATGAAATTTGGATTGCCTCATTTATAATTTTTAGTTACACCTACGGACCAACACAAGCAAACTAACAATGTTAAAGCAGACACAAAATGTATAGTTCTTAATATGAAATTTGGATTGCCTCATTTATAAGTTTTAGTTACACCTACAGACCAACACAAGCAAACTAACAGTGTTAAAGCAGACACAAAATGTATAGTTATTAATATGTAATTTGGATTTCCATCATTTATAATTTTTAGTTACACCAACGGACCAACACAAAAAAACTAACAATGTTTAAGCAGACACAAAATGTATAGTTATTAATATGAAATTTAGATTGCCTCATTTATAAGTTTTAGTTACACCTACGGACCAACACAAGCAAACTAACAGTGTTAAAGCAGACACAAAATGTATAGTTATTAATATGAAATTTAGATCGCCTCATTTATAATTTTTAGTTACACCAACGGACCAACACAAGAAAACTAACAATGTTAAAGAAAACAAAATGTATAGTTATTAATATGAAATTTGGATTGCCTCATTTATAATTTTAAGTTACACCTATGGACCAACACAAGCAAACTAACAATGTTAAAGCAGACACAAAATGTATAGTTATTAATATGAAATTTGGATTGCCTCATTTATAATTTTTAGTTAAACCTACGGACCAACACAAGCAAACTAACAATGTTAAAGCAGACACAAAATGTATAGTTATTAATATGAAATTTGGATTTCCTCATTTATAATTTTTAGTTACACCTACGGACCAACACAAGCAAACTAACAATGTTAAAGCAGACACAAAATGTAGAGTTATTAATATGAAATTTGGATTGCCTCATTTATAATTTTTAGTGACACCTATGGACCAACACAAGCAAACTAACAATGTCAAAGCAGACACAAAATGTATAGTTATTAATATGAAATTTGGATTGCCTCATTTATAATTTTTAGTTACACCTACGGACCAACACAAGCAAACTAACAGTGTTAAAGCAGACACAAAATGTATTGTTATTAATATGAAATTTGGATTGCCTCATTTATAATTTTTGGTTACACCTACGGACCAACACAAACAAACTATCAATGTTAAAGCAGACACAAAATGTATAGTTATTAATATGAAATTTGGATTGCCTCATTTATAAGTTTTAGTTACACCTACAGACCAACACAAGCAAACTAACAGTGTTAAAGCAGACACAAAATGTATAGTTATTAATATGAAATTTGGATTGCCTCATTTATAATTTTTAGTTACACCAACGGACCCACACAAACAAACTAACAATGTTAAAGCAGACACAAAATGTATAGTTATTAATATGAAATTTAGATTGCCTCATTTATAAGTTTTAGTTACACCTACGGACTAACACAAGTAAACTAACAGTGTTAAAGCAGACACAAAATGTATAGTTATTAATATGAAATTTGGATCGCCTCATTTATATTTTTTAGTTACACCTACAGACCAACACAAGAAAACTAACAATGTTAAAGCAGACACAAAATGTATAGTTATTAATATGAAATTTGGATTGCCTCATTTATAATTTTAAGTTACACCTATGGACCAACACAAGCAAACTAACAATGTTAAAGCAGACACAAAATGTATAGTTATTAATATGAAATTTTTATTGCCTCATTTATCATTTTTAGTTAAACCTACGGACCAACACAAGCAAACTAACAATGTTAAAGCAGACACAAAATGTATAGTTATTAATATGAAATTTGGATTGCCTCATTTATAATTTTTAGTTACACCTACGGACCAACACAAGCAAACTAACAGTGTTAAAGCAGACACAAAATGTATAGTTATTAATATGAAATTTGGATTGCCTCATTTATAAGTTTTAGTTACACCTACGGACCAACACAAGCAAACTAACAGTGTTTAAGCAGACACAAAATGTATAGTTATTAATATGAAATTTGGATTGCCTCATTTATAAGTTTTAGTTACACCTACGGACCAACACAAGCAAACTAACAGTGTTAAAGCAGACTCAAAATGTATAGTTATTAATATGAAATTTGGATTGCCTCATTTATAAGTTTTAGTTACACCTACGGACCAACACAAGCAAACTAACAGTGTTTAAGCAGACACAAAATGTATAGTTATTAATATGAAATTTGGATTGCCTCATTTATAAGTTTTAGTTACACCTACGGACCAACACAAGCAAACTAACAGTGTTAAAGCAGACTCAAAATGTATAGTTATTAATATGAAATTTGGATTGCCTCATTTATAATTTTTAGTTACACCTACGGACCAACACAAGCAAACTAACAGTGTTAAAGCAGACACAAAATGTATAGTTATTAATATGTAATTTGGATTTCCATCATTTATAATTTTTAGTTACACCAACGGACCAACACAAAAAAACTAACAATGTTAAAGCAGACACAAAATGTATAGTTATTAATATGAAATTTAGATTGCCTCATTTATAAGTTTTAGTTACACCTACGGACCAACACAAGCAAACTAACAGTGTTAAAGCAGACACAAAATGTATAGTTATTAATATGAAATTTAGATCGCCTCATTTATAATTTTTGGTTACACCAACGGACCAACACAAGAAAACTAACAATGTTAAAGAAAACAAAATGTATAGTTATTAATATGAAATTTGGATTGCCTCATTTATAATTTTAAGTTACACCTATGGACCAACACAAGCAAACTAACAATGTTAAAGCAGACACAAAATGTATAGTTATTAATATGAAATTTGGATTGCCTCATTTATAATTTTTAGTTAAACCTACGGACCAACACAAGCAAACTAACAATGTTAAAGCAGACACAAAATGTATAGTTATTAATATGAAATTTGGATTTCCTCATTTATAATTTTTAGTTACACCTACGGACCAACACAAGCAAACTAACAATGTTAAAGCAGACACAAAATGTAGAGTTATTAATATGAAATTTGGATTGGCTCATTTATAATTTTTAGTGACACCTATGGACCAACACAAGCAAACTAACAATGTCAAAGCAGACACAAAATGTATAGTTATTAATATGAAATTTGGATTGCCTAATTTATAATTTTTAGTTACACCTACGGACCAACACAAGCAAACTAACAGTGTTAAAGCAGACACAAAATGTATTGTTATTAATATGAAATTTGGATTGCCTCATTTATAATTTTTGGTTACACCTACGGACCAACACAAACAAACTATCAATGTTAAAGCAGACACAAAATGTATAGTTATTAATATGAAATTTGGATTGCCTCATTTATAAGTTTTAGTTACACCTACAGACCAACACAAGCAAACTAACAGTGTTAAAGCAGACACAAAATGTATAGTTATTAATATGAAATTTGGATTGCCTCATTTATAATTTTTAGTTACACCAACGGACCAACACAAACAAACTAACAATGTTAAAGCAGACACAAAATGTATAGTTATTAATATGAAATTTAGATTGCCTCATTTATAAGTTTTAGTTACACCTACGGACTAACACAAGTAAACTAACAGTGTTAAAGCAGACACAAAATGTATAGTTATTAATATGAAATTTGGATCGCCTCATTTATAATTTTTAGTTACACCTACAGACCAACACAAGAAAACTAACAATGTTAAAGCAGACACAAAATGTATAGTTATTAATATGAAATTTGGATTGCCTCATTTATAATTTTAAGTTACACCTATGGACCAACACAAGCAAACTAACAATGTTAAAGCAGACACAAAATGTATAGTTATTAATATGAAATTTTTATTGCCTCATTTATCATTTTTAGTTAAACCTACGGACCAACACAAGCAAACTAACAATGTTAAAGCAGACACAAAATGTATAGTTATTAATATGAAATTTGGATTGCCTCATTTATAATTTTTAGTTACACCTACGGACCAACACAAGCAAACTAACAGTGTTAAAGCAGACACAAAATGTATAGTTATTAATATGAAATTTGGATTGCCTCATTTATAAGTTTTAGTTACACCTACGGACCAACACAAGCAAACTAACAGTGTTTAAGCAGACACAAAATGTATAGTTATTAATATTAAATTTGGATTGCCTCATTTATAATTTTTAGTAACACCTACGGACCAACACAAGCAAACTAACAGTGTTAAAGCAGACTCAAAATGTATAGTTATTAATATGAAATTTGGATTGCCTCATTTATAATTTTTAGTTACACCTACGGACCAACACAAGCAACCTAACAATGTTAAAGCAGACACAAAATGTATAGTTCTTAATATGAAATTTGGATTGCCTCATTTATAAGTTTTAGTTACACCTACAGACCAACACAAGCAAACTAACAGTGTTAAAGCAGACACAAAATGTATAGTTATTAATATGTAATTTGGATTTCCATCATTTATAATTTTTAGTTACACCAACGGACCAACACAAAAAAACTAACAATGTTAAAGCAGACACAAAATGTATAGTTATTAATATGAAATTTAGATTGCCTCATTTATAAGTTTTAGTTACACCTACGGACCAACACAAGCAAACTAACAGTGTTAAAGCAGACACAAAATGTATAGTTATTAATATGAAAGTTGGATCGCCTCATTTATAATTTTTAGTTACACCAACGGACCAACACAAGAAAACTAACAATGTTAAAGAAAACAAAATGTATAGTTATTAATATGAAATTTGGATTGCCTCATTTATAATTTTAAGTTACACCTATGGACCAACACAAGCAAACTAACAATGTTAAAGCAGACACAAAATGTATAGTTATTAATATGAAATTTGGATTGCCTCATTTATAATTTTTAGTGACACCTATGGACCAACACAAGCAAACTAACAATGTCAAAGCAGACACAAAATGTATAGTTATTAATATGAAATTTGGATTGCCTCATTTATAATTTTTAGTTACACCTACGGACCAACACAAGCAAACTAACAGTGTTAAAGCAGACACAAAATGTATAGTTATTAATATGAAATTTGGATTGCCTCATTTATAATTTTTAGTCAAACCTACGGACCAACACAAGCAAACTAACAATGTTAAAGCAGACACAAAATGTATAGTTATTAATATGAAATTTGGATTGCCTCATTTATAATTTTTAGTTACACCTACGGACCCACACAAACAAACTAACAATGTTAAAGCAGACACAAAATGTATAGTTATTAATATGAAATTTGGATTGCCTCATTTATAATTTTTAGTTACACCTACAGACCAACACAAGAAAACTAACAATGTTAAAGCAGACACAAAATGTATAGTTATTAATATGAAATTTGGATTGCCTCATTTATAATTTTAAGTTACACCTATGGACCAACACAAGCAAACTAACAATGTTAAAGCAGACACAAAATGTATAGTTATTAATATCAAATTTTTATTGCCTCATTTATAATTTTTAGTTACACCTACGGACCAACACAAGCAAACTAACAATGTTAAAGCAGACACAAAATGTATAGTTATTAATATGAAATTTGGATTGCCTCATTTATAATTTTTAGTTACACCTACGGACCAACACAAGCAAACTAACAGTGTTAAAGCAGACACAAAATGTATTGTTATTAATATGAAATTTGGATTGCTTCATTTATAATTTTTGGTTACACCTACGGACCAACACAAACAAACTATCAATGTTAAAGCAGACACAAAATGTATAGTTATTAATATGAAATTTGGATTGCCTCATTTATAAGTTTTAGTTACACCTACAGACCAACACAAGCAAACTAACAATGTTAAAGCAGACACAAAATGTATAGTTATTAATATGTAATTTGGATTGCCTCATTTATAATTTTTAGTTACACCAACGGACCAACACAAACAAACTAACAATGTTAAAGCAGACACAAAATGTATAGTTATTAATATGAAATTTAGATTGCCTCATTTATAAGTTTTAGTTACACCTACGGACCAACACAAGCAAACTAACAGTGTTAAAGCAGACACAAAATGTATAGTTATTAATATGAAATTTGGATCGCCTCATTTATAATTTTTAGTTACACCTACAGACCAACACAAGAAAACTAACAATGTTAAAGCAGACACAAAATGTATAGTTATTAATATGAAATTTGGATTGCCTCATTTATAATTTTTAGTTACACCTACGGACCAACACAAGCAAACTAACAATGTTAAAGCAGACACAAAATGCATAGTTTTTAATATGAAATTTGGATTGCCTCATTTATAATTTTTAGTTACACCAACGGACCAACACAAGCAAACTAACAATGTTAAAGCAAACACAAAATGTATAGTTATTAATATGAAATTTGGATTGCCTCATTTATAATTGTTAGTTACACCTACGGACCAACACAAGCAAACTAACAATGTTAAAGCAGACACAAAATGTATAGTTATTAATATGAAATTTGGATTGCCACATTTATAATTTTTAGTTACACCAACGGACCAACACAAACAAACTAACAATGTTAAAGCAGACACAAAATGTAGAGTTATTAATATGAAATTTGGATTGCCTCATTTATAAGTTTTAGTTACACCTACGGACCAACACAAGCAAACTAACAATGTTAAAGCAGACACAAAATGTATAGTTATTAATATGAAATTTGGATTGCCTCATTTATAAGTTTTAGTTACACCAACGGACCAACACAAGCAAACTAACAATGTTAAAGCAAACACAAAATGTATAGTTATTAATATGAAATTTGGATTACCTCATTTATAATTTTTAGTTACACGTACGGACCAATACAAGCAAACTAACAATGTTAAAGCAGACACAAAATGTATAGTAATTTATATGAATTTTGGATTGCCTCATTTATAATTTTTAGTTACACCTACGGACCAACACATGCAAACTAACAGTGTAAAAGCAGACACAAAATGTATAGTTATTAATATGAAATTTGGATTGCCTCATTTATAATTTTTAGTAACACCTACGGACCAACACAAGCAAACTAACAGTGTTAAAGCAGACCTAAAATGTATAGTTATTAATATGAAATTTGGATTGCCTCATTTATAATTTTTAGTTACACCTACGGACCAACACAAGCAAACTAACAGTGTTAAAGCAGACACAAAATGTATAGTTATTAATATGAAATTTGGATTGCCTCATTTATAATTTTTAGTTACACCTACGGACTAACACAAGCAAACTAACAGTGTTAAAGCAGACTCAAAATGTATAGTTATTAATATGAAATTTGGATTGCCTCATTTATAATTTTTAGTTACACCTACGGACCAACACAAGCAAACTAACAATGTTAAAGCAGACTCAAAATGTATAGTTATTAATATGAAATTTGGATTGCCTCATTTATAATTTTTAGTTACACCTACGGACTAACACAAGCAAACTAACAATGTTAAAGCAGACACAAAATGTATAGTTATTAATATGAAATTTGGATCGCCTCATTTATAATTTTTAGTTACACCAACGGACCAACACAAGAAAACTAACAATGTTAAAGAAAACAAAATGTATAGTTATTAATATGAAATTTGGATTGCCTCATTTATAATTTTTAGTTACACCTACGGACTAACACAAGCAAACTAACAATGTTAAAGCAGACACAAAATGTATAGTTATTAATATGAAATTTGGATCGCCTCATTTATAATTTTTAGTTACACCAACGGACCAACACAAGAAAACTAACAATGTTAAAGAAAACAAAATGTATAGTTATTAATATGAAATTTGGATTGCCTCATTTATAATTTTAAGTTACACCTATGGACCAACACAAGCAAACTAACAATGTTAAAGCAGACACAAAATGTATAGTTATTAATATGAAATTTGGATTGCCTCATTTATAATTTTTAGTTAAACCTACGGACCAACACAAGCAAACTAACAATGTTAAAGCAGACACAAAATGTATAGTTATTAATATGAAATTTGGATTTCCTCATTTATAATTTTTAGTTACACCTACGGACCAACACAAGCA
The DNA here is from genome assembly GCA_963556195.1 of Sepiola atlantica. NCBI lineage: Eukaryota > Metazoa > Mollusca > Cephalopoda > Sepiida > Sepiolidae > Sepiola > Sepiola atlantica. The sequence continues at coordinate 153,856,362 of OY744525.1, forward strand.
AACTAACAATGTTAAAGCAGACACAAAATGTAGAGTTATTAATATGAAATTTGGATTGGCTCATTTATAATTTTTAGTGACACCTATGGACCAACACAAGCAAACTAACAATGTCAAAGCAGACACAAAATGTATAGTTATTAATATGAAATTTGGATTGCCTAATTTATAATTTTTAGTTACACCTACGGACCAACACAAGCAAACTAACAGTGTTAAAGCAGACACAAAATGTATTGTTATTAATATGAAATTTGGATTGCCTCATTTATAATTTTTGGTTACACCTACGGACCAACACAAACAAACTATCAATGTTAAAGCAGACACAAAATGTATAGTTATTAATATGAAATTTGGATTGCCTCATTTATAAGTTTTAGTTACACCTACAGACCAACACAAGCAAACTAACAGTGTTAAAGCAGACACAAAATGTATAGTTATTAATATGAAATTTGGATTGCCTCATTTATAATTTTTAGTTACACCAACGGACCAACACAAACAAACTAACAATGTTAAAGCAGACACAAAATGTATAGTTATTAATATGAAATTTAGATTGCCTCATTTATAAGTTTTAGTTACACCTACGGACTAACACAAGTAAACTAACAGTGTTAAAGCAGACACAAAATGTATAGTTATTAATATGAAATTTGGATCGCCTCATTTATAATTTTTAGTTACACCTACAGACCAACACAAGAAAACTAACAATGTTAAAGCAGACACAAAATGTATAGTTATTAATATGAAATTTGGATTGCCTCATTTATAATTTTAAGTTACACCTATGGACCAACACAAGCAAACTAACAATGTTAAAGCAGACACAAAATGTATAGTTATTAATATGAAATTTTTATTGCCTCATTTATCATTTTTAGTTAAACCTACGGACCAACACAAGCAAACTAACAATGTTAAAGCAGACACAAAATGTATAGTTATTAATATGAAATTTGGATTGCCTCATTTATAATTTTTAGTTACACCTACGGACCCACACAAGCAAACTAACAGTGTTAAAGCAGACACAAAATGTATAGTTATTAATATGAAATTTGGATTGCCTCATTTATAAGTTTTAGTTACACCTACGGACCAACACAAGCAAACTAACAGTGTTTAAGCAGACACAAAATGTATAGTTATTAATATTAAATTTGGATTGCCTCATTTATAATTTTTAGTAACACCTACGGACCAACACAAGCAAACTAACAGTGTTAAAGCAGACTCAAAATGTATAGTTATTAATATGAAATTTGGATTGCCTCATTTATAATTTTTAGTTACACCTACGGACCAACACAAGCAAACTAACAATGTTAAAGCAGACACAAAATGTATAGTTCTTAATATGAAATTTGGATTGCCTCATTTATAAGTTTTAGTTACACCTACAGACCAACACAAGCAAACTAACAGTGTTAAAGCAGACACAAAATGTATAGTTATTAATATGTAATTTGGATTTCCATCATTTATAATTTTTAGTTACACCAACGGACCAACACAAAAAAACTAACAATGTTAAAGCAGACACAAAATGTATAGTTATTAATATGAAATTTAGATTGCCTCATTTATAAGTTTTAGTTACACCTACGGACCAACACAAGCAAACTAACAGTGTTAAAGCAGACACAAAATGTATAGTTATTAATATGAAAGTTGGATCGCCTCATTTATAATTTTTAGTTACACCAACGGACCAACACAAGAAAACTAACAATGTTAAAGAAAACAAAATGTATAGTTATTAATATGAAATTTGGATTGCCTCATTTATAATTTTAAGTTACACCTATGGACCAACACAAGCAAACTAACAATGTTAAAGCAGACACAAAATGTATAGTTATTAATATGAAATTTGGATTGCCTCATTTATAATTTTTAGTGACACCTATGGACCAACACAAGCAAACTAACAATGTCAAAGCAGACACAAAATGTATAGTTATTAATATGAAATTTGGATTGCCTCATTTATAATTTTTAGTTACACCTACGGACCAACACAAGCAAACTAACAGTGTTAAAGCAGACACAAAATGTATAGTTATTAATATGAAATTTGGATTGCCTCATTTATAATTTTTAGTCAAACCTACGGACCAACACAAGCAAACTAACAATGTTAAAGCAGACACAAAATGTATAGTTATTAATATGAAATTTGGATTGCCTCATTTATAATTTTTAGTTACACCTACGGACCCACACAAACAAACTAACAATGTTAAAGCAGACACAAAATGTATAGTTATTAATATGAAATTTGGATTGCCTCATTTATAATTTTTAGTTACACCTACAGACCAACACAAGAAAACTAACAATGTTAAAGCAGACACAAAATGTATAGTTATTAATATGAAATTTGGATTGCCTCATTTATAATTTTAAGTTACACCTATGGACCAACACAAGCAAACTAACAATGTTAAAGCAGACACAAAATGTATAGTTATTAATATGAAATTTTTATTGCCTCATTTATAATTTTTAGTTAAACCTACGGACCAACACAAGCAAACTAACAATGTTAAAGCAGACACAAAATGTATAGTTATTAATATGTAATTTGGATTGCCTCATTTATAATTTTTAGTTACACCAACGGACCAACACAAACAAACTAACAATGTTAAAGCAGACACAAAATGTATAGTTATTAATATGAAATTTAGATTGCCTCATTTATAAGTTTTAGTTACACCTACGGACCAACACAAGCAAACTAACAGTGTTAAAGCAGACACAAAATGTATAGTTATTAATATGAAATTTGGATCGCCTCATTTATAATTTTTAGTTACACCTACAGACCAACACAAGAAAACTAACAATGTTAAAGCAGACACAAAATGTATAGTTATTAATATGAAATTTGGATTGCCTCATTTATAATTTTTAGTTACACCTACGGACCAACACAAGCAAACTAACAATGTTAAAGCAGACACAAAATGCATAGTTTTTAATATGAAATTTGGATTGCCTCATTTATAATTTTTAGTTACACCAACGGACCAACACAAGCAAACTAACAATGTTAAAGCAAACACAAAATGTATAGTTATTAATATGAAATTTGGATTGCCTCATTTATAATTGTTAGTTACACCTACGGACCAACACAAGCAAACTAACAATGTTAAAGCAGACACAAAATGTATAGTTATTAATATGAAATTTGGATTGCCACATTTATAATTTTTAGTTACACCAACGGACCAACACAAACAAACTAACAATGTTAAAGCAGACACAAAATGTAGAGTTATTAATATGAAATTTGGATTGCCTCATTTATAAGTTTTAGTTACACCTACGGACCAACACAAGCAAACTAACAATGTTAAAGCAGACACAAAATGTATAGTTATTAATATGAAATTTGGATTGCCTCATTTATAAGTTTTAGTTACACCAACGGACCAACACAAGCAAACTAACAATGTTAAAGCAAACACAAAATGTATAGTTATTAATATGAAATTTGGATTACCTCATTTATAATTTTTAGTTACACGTACGGACCAATACAAGCAAACTAACAATGTTAAAGCAGACACAAAATGTATAGTAATTTATATGAATTTTGGATTGCCTCATTTATAATTTTTAGTTACACCTACGGACCAACACATGCAAACTAACAGTGTAAAAGCAGACACAAAATGTATAGTTATTAATATGAAATTTGGATTGCCTCATTTATAATTTTTAGTAACACCTACGGACCAACACAAGCAAACTAACAGTGTTAAAGCAGACCTAAAATGTATAGTTATTAATATGAAATTTGGATTGCCTCATTTATAATTTTTAGTTACACCTACGGACCAACACAAGCAAACTAACAGTGTTAAAGCAGACACAAAATGTATAGTTATTAATATGAAATTTGGATTGCCTCATTTATAATTTTTAGTTACACCTACGGACTAACACAAGCAAACTAACAGTGTTAAAGCAGACTCAAAATGTATAGTTATTAATATGAAATTTGGATTGCCTCATTTATAATTTTTAGTTACACCTACGGACCAACACAAGCAAACTAACAATGTTAAAGCAGACTCAAAATGTATAGTTATTAATATGAAATTTGGATTGCCTCATTTATAATTTTTAGTTACACCTACGGACTAACACAAGCAAACTAACAATGTTAAAGCAGACACAAAATGTATAGTTATTAATATGAAATTTGGATCGCCTCATTTATAATTTTTAGTTACACCAACGGACCAACACAAGAAAACTAACAATGTTAAAGAAAACAAAATGTATAGTTATTAATATGAAATTTGGATTGCCTCATTTATAATTTTTAGTTACACCTACGGACCAACACAAGAAAACTAACAATGTTAAAGCAGACACAAAATGTATAGTTATTAATATGAAATTTGGATTGCCTCATTTATAATTTTAAGTTACACCTATGGACCAACACAAGCAAACTAACAATGTTAAAGCAGACACAAAATGTATAGTTATTAATATGAAATTTGGATTGCCTCATTTATAATTTTTAGTTACACCTATGGACCAACACAAGAAAACTAACAATGTTAAAGCAGACACAAAATGTATAGTTATTAATATGAAATTTGGATTGCCTCATTTATAATTTTTAGTTAAACCTACGGACCAACACAAGCAAACTAACAATGTTAAAGCAGACACAAAATGTATAGTTATTAATATGAAATTTGGATTTCCTCATTTATAATTTTTAGTTACACCTACGGACCAACACAAGCAAACTAACAATGTTAAAGCAGACACAAAATGTATAGTTATTAATATGAAATTTGGATTGCCTCATTTATAATTTTTAGTTAAACCTACGGACCAACACAAGAAAACTAACAATGTTAAAGCAGACACAAAATGTATAGTTATTAATATGAAATTTGGATTGCCTCATTTATAATTTTAAGTTACACCTATGGACCAACACAAGCAAACTAACAATGTTAAAGCAGACACAAAATGTATAGTTATTAATATGAAATTTGGATTGCCTCATTTATAATTTTTAGTTAAACCTACGGACCAACACAAGCAAACTAACAATGTTAAAGCAGACACAAAATGTATAGTTATTAATATGAAATTTGGATTTCCTCATTTATAATTTTTAGTTACACCTACGGACCAACACAAGCAAACTAACAATGTTAAAGCAGACACAAAATGTAGAGTTATTAATATGAAATTTGAATTGCCTCATTTATAATTTTTAGTGACACCTATGGACCAACACAAGCAAACTAACAATGTCAAAGCAGACACAAAATGTATAGTTATTAATATGAAATTTGGATTGCCTGATTTATAATTTTTAGTTACACGTACGGACCAACACAAGCAAACTAACAGTGTTAAAGCAGACACAAAATGTATAGTTATTAATATGAAATTTGGATTGCCTCATTTATAATTTTTAGTCAAACCTACGGACCAACACAAGCAAACTAACAATGTTAAAGCAGACACAAAATGTATAGTTATTAATATGAAATTTGGATTGCCTGATTTATAATTTTTAGTTACACCTACAGACCAACACAAGAAAACTAACAATGTTAAAGCAGACACAAAATGTATAGTTATTAATATGAAATTTTGATTGCCTCATTTATAATTTTAAGTTACACCTATGGACCAACACAAGCAAACTAACAATGTTAAAGCAGACACAAAATGTATAGTTATTAATATGAAATTTTTATTGCCTCATTTATAATTTTTAGTTAAACCTACGGACCAACACAAGCAAACTAACAATGTTAAAGCAGACACAAAATGTATAGTTATTAATATGAAATTTGGATTGCCTCATTTATAATTTTTAGTTACACCTACGGACCAACACAAGCAAACTAACAGTGTTAAAGCAGACACAAAATGTATTGTTATTAATACGAAATTTGGATTGCTTCATTTATAATTTTTGGTTACACCTACGGACCAACACAAACAAACTATCAATGTTAAAGCAGACACAAAATGTATAGTTGTTAATATGAAAGACGATTGCCTCATTTATAAGTTTTAGTTACACCTACAGACCAACACAAGCAAACTAACAATGTTAAAGCAGACACAAAATGTATAGTTATTAATATGTAATTTGGATTGCCTCATTTATAATTTTTAGGTACACCAACGGACCAACACAAACAAACTAACAATGTTAAAGCAGACACAAAATGTATAGTTATTAATATGAAATTTGGATCGCCTCATTTATAATTTTTAGTTACACCTACAGACCAACACAAGAAAACTAACAATGTTAAAGCAGACACAAAATGTATAGTTATTAATATGAAATTTGGATTGCCTCATTTATAATTTTTAGTTACACCTACGGACCAACACAAGCAAACTAACAATGTTAAAGCAGACACAAAATGTATAGTTTTTAATATGAAATTTGGATTGCCTCATTTATAATTTTTAGTTACACCAACGGACCAACACAAGCAAACTAACAATGTTAAAGCAAACACAAAATGTATAGTTATTAATATGAAATTTGGATTGCCTCATTTATAATTGTTAGTTACACCTACGGACCAACACAAGCAAACTAACAATGTTAAAGCAGACACAAAATGTATAGTTATTAATATGAAATTTGGATTGCCACATTTATAATTTTTAGTTACACCAACGGACCAACACAAACAAACTAACAATGTTAAAGCAGACACAAAATGTAGAGTTATTAATATGAAATTTGGATTGCCTCATTTATAAGTTTTAGTTACACCTACGGACCAACACAAGCAAACTAACAATGTTAAAGCAGACACAAAATGTATAGTTATTAATATGAAATTTGGATTGCCTCATTTATAAGTTTTAGTTACACCAACGGACCAACACAAGCAAACTAACAATGTTAAAGCAAACACAAAATGTATAGTTATTAATATGAAATTTGGATTGCCTCATTTATAATTTTTAGTTACACGTACGGACCAATACAAGCAAACTAACAATGTTAAAGCAGACACAAAATGTATAGTTATTTATATGAATTTTGGATTGCCTCATTTATAATTTTTAGTTACACCTACGGACCAACACATGCAAACTAACAGTGTAAAAGCAGACACAAAATGTATAGTTATTAATATGAAATTTGGATTGCCTCATTTATAATTTTTAGTTACACCTACGGACCAACACAAGCAAACTAACAGTGTTAAAGCAGACCTAAAATGTATAGTTATTAATATGAAATTTGGATTGCCTCATTTATAATTTTTAGTTACACCTACGGACCAACACAAGCAAACTAACAGTGTTAAAGCAGACACAAAATGTATAGTTATTAATATGAAATTTGGATTGCCTCATTTATAATTTTTAGTTACACCTACGGACTAACACAAGCAAACTAACAGTGTTAAAGCAGACTCAAAATGTATAGTTATTAATATGAAATTTGGATTGCCTCATTTATAATTTTTAGTTACACCTACGGACCAACACAAGCAAACTAACAATGTTAAAGCAGACTCAAAATGTATAGTTATTAATATGAAATTTGGATTGCCTCATTTATAATTTTTAGTTACACCTACGGACTAACACAAGCAAACTAACAATGTTAAAGCAGACACAAAATGTATAGTTATTAATATGAAATTTGGATTGCCTAATTTATAATTTTTAGTTACACCTACGGACCAACACAAGCAAACTAACAGTGTAAAAGCAGACACAAAATGTATAGTTATTAATATGAAATTTGGATTGCCTCATTTATAATTTTTAGTTACACCTACGGACCAACACAAGCAAACTAACAATGTTAAAGCAGACACAAAATGTATAGTTATTAATATGAAATTTGGATTGCCACATTTATAATTTTTAGTTACACCAACGGACCAACACAAACAAACTAACAATGTTAAAGCAGACACAAAATGTAGAGTTATTAATATGAAATTTGGATTGCCTCATTTATAAGTTTTAGTTACACCTACGGACCAACACAAGCAAACTAACAATGTTAAAGCAGACACAAAATGTATAGTTATTAATATGAAATTTGGATTGCCTCATTTATAAGTTTTAGTTACACCAACGGACCAACACAAGCAAACTAACAATGTTAAAGCAAACACAAAATGTATAGTTATTAATATGAAATTTGGATTGCCTCATTTATAATTTTTAGTTACACGTACGGACCAATACAAGCAAACTAACAATGTTAAAGCAGACACAAAATGTATAGTTATTTATATGAATTTTGGATTGCCTCATTTATAATTTTTAGTTACACCTACGGACCAACACAAGCAAACTAACAGTGTAAAAGCAGACACAAAATGTATAGTTATTAATATGAAATTTGGATTGCCTCATTTATAATTTTTAGTTACACCTACGGACCAACACAAGCAAACTAACAGTGTTAAAGCAGACCTAAAATGTATAGTTATTAATATGAAATTTGGATTGCCTCATTTATAATTTTTAGTTACACCTACGGACCAACACAAGCAAACTAACAGTGTTAAAGCAGACACAAAATGTATAGTTATTAATATGAAATTTGGATTGCCTCATTTATAATTTTTAGTTACACCTACGGACTAACACAAGCAAACTAACAGTGTTAAAGCAGACTCAAAATGTATAGTTATTAATATGAAATTTGGATTGCCTCATTTATAATTTTTAGTTACACCTACGGACCAACACAAGCAAACTAACAATGTTAAAGCAGACTCAAAATGTATAGTTATTAATATGAAATTTGGATTGCCTCATTTATAATTTTTAGTTACACCTACGGACTAACACAAGCAAACTAACAATGTTAAAGCAGACACAAAATGTATAGTTATTAATATGAAATTTGGATTGCCTAATTTATAATTTTTAGTTACACCTACGGACCAACACAAGCAAACTAACAGTGTAAAAGCAGACACAAAATGTATAGTTATTAATATGAAATTTGGATTGCCTCATTTATAATTTTTAGTTACACCAACGGACCAACACAAGCAAACTAACAATGTTAAAGCAGACACAAAATGTATAGTTATTAATATGAAATTGGGATTGCCTCATTTATAAGTTTTAGTTACACCAACGGACTAACACAAACAAACTAACAATGTTAAAGCAGACACAAAATGTATAGTTATTGATATGAAATTTGGATTGCCTCATTTATAATTTTTAGTCACACCTATGGACCAACACAAGCAAACTAACATTGTTAAAGCTTCATTTGTCGGATTACTGCAGCTGATGTCGTCGAGTGGAGACACCGTATGAAAGGGCTGCGGCTGTAATGGTCCCCCACCAGTAAAAATTCCTTATCTTCCATGGTAAAGATGTCGGTACTGACATACTGCCATGGGTAAGAAGGGGTCTCGTGCTGGAGTAGTGTTTCTGATGGGAGACTGGGTTGGTACTTCTGACATGTGGAGCAGTCTCTAATTAGTTCCTCTATGTCTTTGTTGATACCGACCCAGAACACTGCTGTTCGGGCCAGTAAGCGGGTTTTCTCTATTCCTTGGTTGAATGAATGTAGTTGTTGTAGGATGTCTGGTTGAAGTGAGCGAGGTATGATGATTTTGTTGCCTTTAAGGAGTACTCCATCTTGGAGGCCAATTTCGTCCCTATAATTCCAAAAAGCTTGTACGTGAGAGTTGCAGCAGGATCGATTTTCTGGCCATCCAGACATAACTGTGCTGGTGAGCTGTTTTAATACTGGGTCTTTGGGTGTTTCTGCCTTGATATCTAGCAAGCGAGTTGGGGGTGCGTTCAGGTGTGCGTTAAGTAGATGTATGTTGATGTCTACATCCCTGATTGGTTCCCCTGGGATTGGTGACACCCTGGACATGCAGTCGGCTATGGGAATGGATTTTCCTGGATTGTATTTAACTGTGAAATCATAGCCTTGGATTTTAAGTAACATTCTCGCTAACCTTGGTGGTGCATTAGCAAGATTCTTTACGGCTATTGATTCTAGCGGTTTGTGATCAGTTATTATTGTCACTGCTTGGCCCCATACATAGTGATGGAACTTTTCCAGCCCAAAAACCACTGCTAGCATTTCGCGTTCTATGTTCGAGTACCTTGTCTCAGACCCCGACAGGGTTTAGCTTGCTAGAGCGACCGGCATTCCATTTTGGATGAGGGCTGCACCCAGTCCAGCTGATGATGCATCAACCTGTATATTTATTGGCGCTTTTGGATCAAAATATTTAAGCACAATTGCTTTCCCTACTTCGTCTTTTATGCTGTTAAAAGCCATCTGTTCATGTTCAGTCCAGATGAATTGAGTTTTTGTTGACAGAAGATCTCGGAGTGGCTTGGTCAGCATTGCCAGTTGTGGCGAGAATTTGTTTAAATAATTTGCTAGCCCAAGAAAGCTTGCTAATTATTTTTCGTCTTTTGGTGGTTTCATTTGGACGATCGCCTCTGTCTTCTTTGGGTCTGGTTTTATTCCATCCCTTGATATAATGTGGCCAAAAAAGAGATTTCTTGCGTGCGGACCACTAATTTATCCGGGTTGAATTTGCAGTTCTTAGACCGAGCTCTTTCTAGGAGTTTGTTGAGTGCTATGTCATGATCGCTGCCATCCTCCTCAAATCCAACGATAACGGTGTCGTCCGATATTGAGAGGACATTTTTTATGTCCCCAAAGGTCTCAAACATGGCTCGCTGAAATTCGTCTTGCGCACTCTTGACCCCCATTGGGAAGCGCTTAAACATATAGTGTCCCTCAGGAGTGATGAATGTTGTAAGTTCTCTTGATTTTTTGTCCAGCTTCATGTTACAGTAGCCTGATTTCACATCCACTATTGAGAACCATTTTGCTCCATGAAGTCTGGAGATACCACCCCCAAGATTGGTGTAACAAAGTGTGGCCGCAACACTGCCCTGTTTAAGTCCTTAGGGTCCAGGCATAGTCTGACAGATCCATTGGCTTTTGTGACGCATACAAAAGAGTTGACCCAGGCTGTCGGTTTTGTTACAGGGGTTATTATATCTTGAGCTACAAGGGAGTCTAACTCTGCTTTGAATTTCTCTTTCAAGGCTATTGGTACCCGACGGGGTGGGTGTATTACTGGGGGTACTGACGGGTCAATCTTGATGCTGTACTCCCCTGGCAAGCAGCCAATGCCTTTGAATATGTCAGCAAATTCCTTGAGTATCCGTTCTCTTTCTTTCGTATCTCCTTCTGGTTTTGATTGTACTGCCGCGGGTAAAGTGGTGTGGTCTTGTTTTGGTATATTGGTCCCTATTGTAAAATTGAGGGTCACTAGTCCTAGTTTCCTAGATGTCTGGAGGCGAAGTAGCGCGGGTCCATCACTTCTTACTACATGGAAGTTGGTACTTGTGAACTTGTCACCATATCTGACTCCTAGGTGACATACGCCCACTTGGTCGATTTGAACACCCCCAAAGGCTAATAGTCGGATAGGAGTGTCTTGAAGGTGTACATGCTTGAGTTTTTTTAAGTATTCCCAAGGGATAAGGTTGCTCATAGCGCCTGTGTCCACCTTTGCATTTATTTTTATTTGGGATCTGTTGTTCCCTATTCTTAATTCCGCATATGCCTCTCTAGCCTCTGTTGGAGTATGCGATTTTGCTGATATGGTATGGAAATATGCCTCTTTTGGCAAGTCGTCGTTTTCTTCGTCGCTGTGTGCTGTTATGTTGTGAGCGTTTCTATATCTTGGGGGTTTTGCCGATCTTGGAGGTCTATCGTGCTTATTAATGGAGTCTTTTGTGTCTCTGGTGCGGCAAACAACTGCAAAATGCCATGTCCTCCGGCACTTCCCACAAGTTTTTCCTTTTGCTGGGCATTCACCCCTGTAATGGCCTTTTCCACAGAAGTAACATTTATTATAGTGCTCCTTCCCCGTCTTTATTGCGTGGGCATCTTCTGTTCTTTCCTCGGGGATCTTTGGTTCTCTATGTGTGTTTTGTATTGCCTCCACCTGCTTCAGTGTTGCCTCTTCTGTCTCTGCAGCATGTAGCGCTTCTGCGATGCTGAGATTCTTTCCTTCTTTGAGTAATGCCTTTTGTGTGGACTTTATGTTCAGTCCAAAAATAAAAAGGTCGACCAGAAGGGTTTTCTCGACGGGGAGATCGTACTCGCACTGTTTTATTATTTGCCTTAGTCTCTTCAAGAATCCGTGGGCTGCTTCATCAGGTTGTTGCCGGCACTGTAGGAGCTGGTATCTCGCGACGCGGAAGTTTGACCTCGGCTCTATATATGCGCGAAATTTCTTGATGTAGTGTTCTACATTGCACGCTTCACCTGCCTCAAATTCAAATGTGTCACTCAACTCTTGGCCTTCTATTCCCGACCATGGCAACAGATAATTCACTTTTACGTCTTCACTTGCATCTTTGAGAGGTCCGTTAAAGTGCAACATAACCTGTCGAGCGAATCTGTCGAAATCTTTTGGTAAATTGGCACTCCGCCAATCCATAGACGGGGGAGGTAATTGACAGGCCATTGTTGATAAAGTGAATTAGTACACGTAGAAGAAATGAAAAAGAATACGTATTATTATTATTATTTTTTTTTTTTTCTTGTGTAACTTGAGTTATTAGCGTACGGTATTTGTATATAAATTATTTTGTTGTTGTTGGTTTAGAAAAATAACAATAACAATATGGATATGAATAGCGAATCGCCTACCTTCACAGGGTCTTGTTCTGGCGTTTTTCGACAGCATTTCTCTGTTTGCTTGTTTTTGTTTTTTTTTGTATTATGTCCGTGACTTTGTAGATTCACTTTACACAGTGACTTACTTGTTTTGAGTTCCTCTTTTACCGTCTCCACGTGTAGACTGCTGACCCGTTTCTTTTTTTTTTGTTTATCTTCTCTATTTTTTTTCTCTGTTGTTGTTCGACTTTTCTACGATAACTGTAGATGTCTATAACTTATTTGCAACCACTTCTGACACCATGTTGCGATATCCGTATACATTGATTGATGTCGATTAGACGAAAATACAAGGAGGCTGAAGTGAAACACGTTTATTTACTTAGGTGTACAAACCGGAACTGCTGACGGTGAGCCCGAAACCGGAAGAGGGGATATGGGAAGGGAGTGGGAGGAGGGCTAGCTAGATTTCTATTGCTGATACTACAACAACATCCATGTGTACAGCTTTAATGTTCAGCCAGATAAAAAGCAGTAAATACACCTTCCTTTCTACAGTCTCACTCTTTAAACAAAGGTTCCAGTGAAGTCTACTAAACTATTCTGGAATGGACTCCTCAACTAAACTCTAAAGATAGTCAGGCTGATAGAGTTCTAGGGTAAAGTAAGTCTTGTATCCAAACCAAATCTGATCCCTTGTAGGAATAAACACTTTTTAATCACCCTAGAATCTCATAGGAAGATCAGCTCCGTTGTCTTTTCAACTTTTTTTATAGCAAACTGCTAAAGTATATCGTTGCCCTTCTCTGAACATACTCATCACAATCTATAATTTGTTGATACAAAAAAGAATCGCACCTATAAGAAGCTGAGAGTACTGTGAAAAGTGTCTCACGTCAATCTACGATGATCCAAAAGGAAGTGGGCTCTGTGAAATCTTTTGATTCAAGATTTCTTGCATCCGAAAACTTTGACTTCACACTTCAATATCGTGCTTCACCAATGTCCTCATGTGTATGTGTTTCCTTTTTTTATCTTCAAACTACAATAGCAGCAAATTTGAATATTTAATAATATTCCTAAGGAAGAAAGTTATCTTTTCATTTTAGAAATATGAAAAGTTTTAAATGAGAATAAAGAATTCCAAGCAGACTCTGGTCATACATAAATTTTAAGAAGTTCATTTAATATTAACATTTGTATTTCAACTTTTAATTTCCATATTGTTTGCTAATTATTGTAATTTCTTGTAAGGAATAATCAATAGAATTCATTTCTTCTTAATTTGTGGAACTGATTTCAACATGAAGATCATTTATTTGTAATTCAAAATTCTTGTGGTTAAATTTGAAAAACATGTGAAGCGAAAGGAAATATTTTAATCTTTTACTTCCACAGCTTATGCTAATTACCAAGCGAAATAAGATTCTACTTTTTAAAACGATAACAGCTATTAATGTACTAACGAGTTACTGCTTATCAAGGCGCAAAGGCATCTCAAGGATAAAGATTAATGCGTTTGTCAGGAAGACAGTGAGACAACAAAATGAGGATTGAAGGCGATGGTAAAAACTGGGCAAAATTTGATAATTTAATAGAATACCTTATCAAGAATTTCTTTACATTGGACTTGACAACGACCATGATGTAGTTAGCTGATAAGCAGACACGTGGGACTGTGTTCCACAGACGGATAGTTCTTGGAAATAAACTTTTCTAATTAAAGTTCCATTAAGTTTTACAATTATCAGATTTTCAAATGTCAAGACATCAAAAAGGTGTTGTGAGAAGCATTTTACTTTATGATGTGGCAACAATACTCAATCTTGGGATGTTTTTAACTTTTATACAATTAAAAGATTGAATAAGAAGTGAGATACTTTCGGGAGGGTAGAATGATCCAACTATTCTGAGGATAAGAGCATTGGTGGTGAAAGGAGAGAAGCTTGGTTTAAGATGTATTAAAAGTAACCAGCCACCCTTTTCCTTATTGCACTACATGCTGTAGGTGAGAAGAAAGAGAAACAGAAATATCTTGATCATTAATGCTCTTCAAAATGTTGCCATAGGTGGTTGTGAGTTCTACATCAATGTTAATGAATGATGTTTGAATGAGATTTGGAAGATAATTGAAAAAGATCAGAAAGAGACTTTGATCTAAAACATAATCCTTGAGGCACGCCGACATTGATACTATACTTCAGACTTCTGCCCATCAATTATAACGTTTATAAACCTTTCTTGAATTATCACAAATCCAAACTAACTCATAACGCACAGGACACAGATTGGTCTGTACTCACATGCAAAAGACTTATCTCCAGTGTTTTTAAATACTGCTCAGACTGACAAAGTTTTCAAAGGTCATGGGAAGCATTTTTCTTTTAAGCAATAGTTGAACAGCTTCGAACAGAGCTAGTTCTGGTTGAAGCTTCTCAATCACAATGATTGGAATGTTCAGGACCAGTTATCGTGCTGTCATCCTTTTGTGAAAATTGGTAACATCTCAGACAAATATATAGATTTGTTTAATGTCATAGATAGAAATTTATGAGATAGGCAGGCCTGATCGCAAGTTCTTTTCAAACAAATTGTCTGTTTTTAGATGTTGAAGAAATAACCTCTGGTGTATTGATGATTGTTAAATAAAAGTCTAATATCTGTGCATGACCTTGTTTACCAAATCTGTTGTGAACCAAGTCTCTACTCAGTCACTCTAGATTTAATTGATTGGCATCAGACTCTTTCGCATTTTTATAACTATTTTGCTTTCAGAGCATCTATTTCGTTGAAAGAAATTGAAATAGTGATTTCTGTAAACAATGGAAGCGGCAAATTCAGGGGAGTACCAAGGCTTGCTCTTTGGTTTTTGTTGGAATTTCTTGGAGAGTATAAAGCCTGCAATACCTACGATTTACCTATCAGTTATAGTGGATGCAATACAGGCCACATTCTTTTCAAAAGTGAAGTGCAGAGGAAGTTTTTATAGGGAAGATCTGATGATGTCACAGTCAGTCATCGAATATCAATACATTCTGACATAGAAAGGAACATCAGAGGTTTTCTTGAACTTTGTTTTGATCATAATTGTGACAACTGAATGATCAGAAGATACCAGCAGAAACAGAACAGTGGATTGTAAGTTGACATACAAACGGAGAGGGGCGTGATCTCTCTCTATAGGAGTCCACTAAGGAATATATGGGCAAACAAATGCAAGTTTCTGCAATATGATTACAGATTTTTGTAATATGTAAGACTCCACTTTGTTGAATGACTTTTGAATCGTGCCAAATGCTTCGAAGATGTGTGCAGACGTCTGCTATATGTTGGAGAATTGAATTTCACATCCATATTCGATAGTATTCTGTACAGAAATATAAGGCAATTTAAATTGTTAGGGTTAATTTTCTATGTTCAACCATACACAATTTACTTAATAGCAAACGAATCTTCTTAAAATCCGTCCAGTTCGAAGTTTGTATTTTAAATTTCCTTGTATCATATTAAATACGAAGTAAACACAATCTCATTTTCAGTATCGTGAAAAAAATTATCAAGTGTTCCAAATATTGTTTTGGGAAAATGTGTGTCATCTTTACTTTTTTGACCCCAATTCGATTATTCATATATTTTTATCTGTATCTGTTCGATATGAAGGAACATTTCCTCAAATCAATTTATTTATTTAAGTTTTTCTGTTACCATTTTCTTCAGATATTCCATCATTTCTTCTGATATTCCATTTTTATGTGTCAATTCTCTTTTTGTATTCAATTTTTCTGTTTTCATTTTCTTTTGATAGGCCTACTTTTTCGTATATTTATATATATTACATATATATATTTACAGAGACATATCTTGTCTTACTGGGAGATAGATTCTTAATCTCTCAGCGAGAGAAAAAAGTGTGTTCAAACTTATTCTCATGTTTCTGATTAACAAAAAACTGAGACATTTTTGTTGAGTTTTGACTGAAGTGAGGTTTATTTTTGCAGATTTCACACACCTGTTAAATTTCAACTTTTAACTCTATTGTATAATTAACAATTATCTAGAGCATACCAGCAAAGTCTTTTCCCGAGAATCCAACATTTCACTTGGTTCTGTTATATCAGATATAGATCCGAGTTTTCGTTGCCAGTCTTGTGTGCAACCTAAGTTTCGGTTATTTTCGTGTCCGAATAAGTTTGAGTCCTCGTCGGCAGTGTTGTTAGACAAAGGTTTGAATAATTAAGACAACACGGTGGTATATTTACTCGAATAATTAAGACAACACCCTGGTATATTTACTAGAGTGCCTTTACAGAAGTACGGAATAGCATGTTACAGATAGTCTGCTACTGATACTGATGTATGACAGACATTAATCCTATCATAAGACTTCATTGTAATTCTATATAGTGTCTCCCTAAGAGTCAACCTATTCCCTAAATATTGTAGATCAACATCACACCATAACACAGATATCTGACTATTCAGATAAGGATCTTCCCTACTTCTCGAACTTTTATTAAATAAAGCAGCATAGAATAATAATTTTCTTCTGCTCACTGGGTCACTTAACTATGTTATAGTTTCTTTTGTTGTATTACATGACTTGAATTGTGCTAGACTAGTTAAGTACTGAGCTTACTGTTGTTAGTTGTGGTAGCATAACTAGAAGTTGCACCACTACTTTCATCATATGAGCGAGTGTGTAGACATACAAAAGATATTATATTTGCATTGAAAACTTTCTTATTTTTCTTTGAATCTTTGCTCAGGTTTTACTTTTAATTTAAAGTATCCTCAGTGTGCCTTTGCATGTGCTTGTTTAAAGATGATGACTTTGTAAATGATGAACCACACTCTTCACATGAATAAAGGTTTCTCCCCAGTATGGGTTCGCATGTGGCTTTTTACATTAGAACTAGTTGTACATGACTTACCACAAATTTCACAAAAATAAGGTTTCTCTCCAGTGTGGGTTCGCATGTGTAGTTTTACCTTATAACTTGTTGCAAATGATTTACCACAAATTTGACAAGAATAAGGTTTCTCCCCACTGTGAGTTCGCATGTGTACTTTTATATCATAACTCCTTAGAAATGATTTATCGCAAATTTTACAAGAAAGTTTCTCACCAGTGTGAGTTTTCATGTGGCTTTTTATATGATTACTTATTGAAAATGATTTACCACAAATTTCACAAGAGTAAGGTTTCTCCCCAGTGTGAGTTCGCATGTGTATTTTTATATGATTACTTAATGCAAATGATTTACCACAAATATGACAAGAATAAGGTTTCTCCCCAGTGTGAGTTTGCATGTGTTTTCTTACCTTATTACTTAGTGAAAATGATTTACCACAAATTTCACAAGAATAAGGTTTCTCCCCAGTGTGGGTTCGCATGTGTATTTTTAATTGATGATTTTGAGCAAATGATTTACCACAAATTTCACAATAGGGTTTTTCTCCAGTATGAGAACGCCTGTGACATGTTACTTCATATTGTGTTGTAAATGATTTATCAGAAACTTCACAAGAAGGTTTTTCCATTTTTTAAAAAAATTTACTACAGTAAGTGTTCTCAGAAATCAAGGGGTCTCTTCATGGGGGTAACACACAATCTCTATATGAGATACATAGATATCCGTGTATCAAACTTCTCCTTCACCTGTCAAATGTTAAGTTAGTAATGAAGTGAAGAACATTATATTTTCTCTCACCAATTGACCACTTAACTGTTATACTATATCTTTCTTGATATATTTGTCTTTGAGCATTCTAGGACAATAATTCATCTAGTCTGGTGGAGTATCCAGCTTAGTGCTGTTACTTAAAGCAACATTACTGGGAGAAGGTTAACAATTCATCGTATGAGCTAGTATATAAACGTTGGGGGGAGTTTTCTATGTCATTGAATACTGTTTATTTTGAATATTTAGTCAGGGTTTACTTATAGGGAAGTGTCCTTATGCCAGGTTATCCTGACAAACCCTTGTGCAGAGACACCGAAGACACTCGAGGATAGAGTATATTAGACATTCAAATTCTATGCTGTTTAGTAGGCATTCAAATTCTGCTCAGTGTGGGACAGCGTATTTATTTTTAAAGTTGTCACTTTAAACAATGTGATTTCACATGTTTGGGTTCGTAGCTGTAACTTACGATTATAAATGAGGCACTGCGAATTTCAGAAGAATAAAATTTCTTTCCACTGTGGTTTACTATGTCACTAAAAAGTAGAAAATGTTAAATCATGAGCGATGAATTTCATAAGTTGTCTGTACTTTAGTGAAATTTTCCCCCAGAGATCTCTTTTTGTCAGATGATGTTCGACAAATTTCACAAAAACGTTTCTCACAGAAGAGGCTTGCATGTGCTGCTTGAAATTATTTTTAGTTGTAGACAATTTGGCACAAACAAAACTAAAATCTCTCACTATTATAGTTCAATTAGTTAATGGAGATATCTCTTTTTTAAGTAGATGACATTCAAATAGCATACTTTAGTAGAATAACGTTTATATCTCATGTGTTTGAATGTATCTTATTCAATCAAATTTCCTTTGAAGTGACGAAATGCAAATTTCAGATAAATGAGGCTTATTTCCAAATGAGATTTATTCTGGTGAATTCACACATTTCATTCAGAAGATTAAGACTTCTATTCATGATATGTATAGGATATGTTGATTTTTCTCGACTGTGGCTGTTACCTGTAAATGAATAAAATATTATATTTAACAATTCATCTATAAATTTAAATAGAAAGCGGAAATCAATTTTTCCTTCTGCAACAGTTTTTAGAATAAGTAATTGTGACATATGGGGCAGGTGATCTCTGTAACTTTTTAAATCATAAACACAATTTAGCCAAAATCTTTCATAATTTCTTCAGGATTAGTCAGACCGTTAAAATTGTTAATAAAACCCAAGTTTGTTAAGTCTATTTACAAGTCAAGATTTTTGTAACGTGTGCAAACGATATGATCTTTCTTATTTTTATAAACATATAAAATAGAATATGAGCAATATGGAATACAAAAATAAACGTAATAAGATTCAGAACAATTTAGTAGAACTTAAGTTGTTCCAATACTTTCCTTACATAAGTAGAACATAATCTGATTTACATAACTATTTACCAAACAGCAGAAGCACACATGTATCCGACTTACATTAAGGTGATCCATGTAGTATCTGATAAAGCAACTCTGATTTTCAAGTGTAATACATTATTAAATTTCTTGATTCATAACTATCAGGAAAATAAGACAAGTTCATAAAACTTAGACATTAATAATCAGTCCGTTCTGATCAACTCAAATTTTTTGAAAATTGTTCCTTCATTTTTTAATGCATTTTAGTCTCTCTTCAATTTGTAGCTAGCATAAGTGTTGGTACCCTACTTAGATGACTTTATTTAATATAGCTTTCACTATATTAGATAACGTTTATTACATTTATTTAGTATAAACTCTTCATCTCACATGTTGTGTTGGTACCCTAGTTACATGGCTTTATTTAATATAGCTTTCACTATAGCAGATAACGTGTATTACATTTATTTAGTATAAACTATTCATCTCACATGTTGTATTGGTACCCTAGTTACATGACTTTATTTAATATAGCTTTCACTATATTAGATAACGTTTATTACATTTATTTAGTATAAACTATTCATCTCACATGAAGAAATTAATTAAGCAACAAGTTTCCAAATAAAGTATTCGATTGTTTCAAATCTTCAAATAAAAATACAATACATTTGTTTATAATTTACAAAAGCTTAAAATTGGTATTGTTCCACTTTCAGAATTTCACGAATATAATTTTTCATAGCTTTTTATCACAAATAATTAGTACATATTTTACCAGTAAAATAGTGCAGATGTCAATTATATGTCTGAGCTAACACACTCTTAGGACGAATACGACACAGATTAGAAAATATATGTCTGAGCTAAACGAGTCTTAAGATGAATACTACACAGATTAGAAAATACATGTCTGAGCTAAACGAGTCTTAGGGCTAATACTACACAGATGTGAAAATATATATCTGAGCTAACAGAGTCTTAAGATGAATACTACAAAGATGTGAAATTATTTGTCTAAGCAAACAGAGTCTTAAAATGAATACTACACAAATGAGAAAATATATGTCTAAGCTAACAGAGTCTTAGGATAAATACTACACTACATTTTTATAAACTTAGCCAAAATATGGACCTCATCATTGAAAGAAATTCAGTAATTTCTTCTCGACTTATATATTTTAAAGCTATTATTATGAATTTTGGTACCTATATTAAATATCATTTGTTTTTCTGATTATGCAGTCAGATTTTATGAATCTCTTTAACTAAAGCAATGAATTATAAATTAAATATGTGAATTACCAAGTCTTTGAAACTGTCACATTGTATCATACAGATTGTGAGTTATTTCTAATATAGTTATAAGGTGCTGTACAATTGTAGTTAATCAGCACATGTAACAGCCTTGACTAAAACTTTCACAGTATCAGGACATGCTTTAGAACGGTTCATTCATCTCCAAGTCAATAAATTAACTCATGAAAAACAATCGCTTTCCCACAGTCACAGTTGTGACGTGATAGTCCATTTGTCCGTCAACCAATCGTGTTAACTTATGGACACTTTGTGTTCAACGTCTGCCGAGTCCAAATATGTTATCTCAGTCCAACTTGTTTAGTCTGTTATTTTATGATGAATGATTAATTCACCAAATTCGAACGCAATTCATCAATTCAACCTAATTCAATACTAATTGAAGTACACCTTCAAAAATATATACGGTCCACCATAATGTAACGTTATTTTATGATGAATGATTAATTCACCAAATTCTATTCGAACGCAATTTATCAATTCAACCTAATTCAATACTAATTGAAGTACACCTTTAAAAATATATACGGTCCACCATAATGTAACGTTATTTTATGATGAATGATTAATTCACCAAATTCTATTCGAACGCAATTTATCAATTTAACCTAATTCAATACTAATTGAAGTACACCTTTAAAAATATATACGGTCCACCATAATGTAACGTTATTTTATGATGAATGATTAATTCACCAAATTCTATTCGAACGCAATTCATCAATTTAACCTAATTCAATACTAATTGAAGTACACCTTTAAAAATATATACGGTCCACCATAATGTAACGTTATTTTATGATGAATGATTAATTCACCAAATTCTATTCGAACTCAATTCATCAATTCAACCTAATTCAATACTAATTGAAGTACACCTTTAAAAATATATACGGTCCACCATAATGTAACGTTATTTTATGATGAATGATTAATTCACCAAATTCTATTCGAACGCAATTTATCAATTCAACCTAATTCAATACTAATTGAAGTACACCTTTAAAAATATATACGGTCCACCATAATGTAACGTTATTTTATGATGAATGATTAATTCACCAAATTCTATTCGAACGCAATTTAACAATTTAACCTAATTCAATACTAATTGAAGTACACCTTTAAAAATATATACGGTCCACCATAATGTAACGTTATTTTATGATGAATGATTAATTCACCAAATTCTATTCGAACGCAATTTATCAATTCAACCTAATTCAATACTAATTGAAGTACACCTTTAAAAATATATACGGTCCACCATAATGTAACGTTATTTTATGATGAATGATTAATTCACCAAATTCTATTCGAACGCAATTAATCAATTTAACCTAATTCAATACTAATTGAAGTACACCTTTAAAAATATATACGGTCCACCATAATGTAACGTTATTTTATGATGAATGATTAATTCACCAAATTCTATTCGAACGCAATTTATCAATTCAACCTAATTCAATACTAATTGAAGAACACCATTAAAAATATATACAGTCCAACATAATGTAACGTTATTTTATGATGAATGATTAATTCACCAAATTCTATTCGAACGCAATTTATCAATTCAACCTAATTCAATACTAATTGAAGTACACCTTTAAAAATATATACGGTCCACCATAATGTAACGTTATTTTATGATGAATGATTAATTCACCAAATTCTATTTGAACGCAATTTATCAATTCAACCTAATTCAATACTAATTGAAGTACACCTTTAAAAATATATACGGTCCACCATAATGTAACGTTATTTTATGATGAATGATTAATTCACCAAATTCTATTCGAACTCAATTTATCAATTTAACCTAATTCAATACTAATTGAAGTACACCTTTAAAAATATATACGGCCCACCATAATGTAACGTTATTTTATGATGAATGATTAATTCACCAAATTCTATTCGAACGCAATTTATCAATTCAACCTAATTCAATACTAATTGAAGTACACCTTTAAAAATATATACGGTCCACCATAATCTAACGTTATTTTATGATGAATGATTAATTCACCAAATTCTATTCGAACGCAATTTATCAATTTAAGCTAATTCAATACTAATTGAAGTACACCTTTAAAAATATATACGGTCCACCATAATGTAACGTTATTTTATGATGAATGATTAATTCACCAAATTCTATTCGAACATAATTTATCAATTCAACCTAATTCAATACTAATTGAAGTACACCTTTAAAAATATATACGGTCCACCATAATGTAACGTTATTTTATGATGAATGATTAATTCACCAAATTCTATTCGAACGCAATTTATCAATTCAACCTAATTCAATACTAATTGAAGTACACCTTTAAAAATATATACGGTCCACCATAATGTAACGTTATTTTATGATGAATGATTAATTCACCAAATTCTATTCGAACGCAATTTATCAATTCAACCTAATTCAATACTAATTGAAGTACACCTTTAAAAATATATACGGTCCACCATAATGTAACGTTATTTTATGACGAATGATTAATTCACCAAATTCTATTCGAACGCAATTAATCAATTTAACCTAATTCAATCCTAATTGAAGTACACCTTTAAAAATATATACGGTCCACCATAATGAAACGTTATTTTATGATGAATGATTAATTCACCAAATTCTATTCGAACGCAATTTATCAATTCAACCTAATTCAATACTAATTGAAGTACACCTTTAAAAATATATACGGTCCACCATAATGTAACGTTATTTTATGATGAATGATTAATTCACCAAATTCTATTCGAACGCAATTTATCAATTTAACCTAATTCAATCCTAATTGAAGTACACCTTGAAAAATATATACGGTCCAACATAATGTAACGTTATTTTATGATGAATGATTAATTCACCAAATTCTATTCGAACTCAATTTATCAATTCGACCTAATTCAATACTAATTGAAGTACACCTTTAAAAATATATACGGTCCACCATAATGTAACGTTATTTTATAATGAATGATTAATTCACCAAATCCTATTCGAACTCAATTTATCAATTTAACCTAATTCAATCCTAATTGAAGTACACCTTGAAAAATATATACGGTCCAACATAATGTAACGTTATTTAATGATGAATGATTAATTCACCAAATCCTATTCGAACGCAATTTATCAATTTAACCTAATTCAATACTAATTGAAGTACACCTTTAAAAATATATACGGTCCACCATAATGAAACGTTATTTAATAGTGAATGATTAATTCACCAAATTCTATTCGAACTCAATTCATCAATTCAACCTAATTCAATACTAATTGAAGTACACCTTGAAAAATATATACGGTCCACCATAATGTAACGTTATTTAATAGTGAATGATTAATTCACCAAATTCTATTCGAACATAATTTATCAATTCAACCTAATTCAATACTAATTGAAGTACACCTTTAAAAATATATACGGTCCACCATAATGTAACGTTATTTTATGATGAATGATTAATTCACCAAATTCTATTCGAACGCAATTTATCAATTCAACCTAATTCAATACTAATTGAAGTACACCTTTAAAAATATATACGGTCCACCATAATGTAACGTTATTTTATGATGAATGATTAATTCACCAAATTCTATTCGAACGCAATTTATCAATTCAACCTAATTCAATACTAATTGAAGTACACCTTTAAAAATATATACGGTCCACCATAATGAAACGTTATTTAATAGTGAATGATTAATTCACCAAATCCTATTCGAACGCAATTTATCAATTTAACCTAATTCAATACTAATTGAAGTACACCTTGAAAAATATATACGGTCCACCATAATGTAACGTTATTTTATGATGAATGATTAATTCACTAAATTCTATTCGAACGCAATTTATCAATTTAACCTAATTCAATACTAATTGAAGTACACCTTTAAAAATATATACGGTCCACCATAATGTAACGTTATTTTATAATGAATGATTAATTCACCAAATTCTATTCGAACTCAATTTATCAATTCGACCTAATTCAATACTAATTGAAGTACACCTTTAAAAATATATACGGTCCACCATAATGTAACGTTATTTTATGATGAATGATTAATTCACCAAATTCTATTCGAACGCAATTTATCAATTTAACCTAATTCAATACTAATTGAAGTACACCTTGAAAAATATATACGGTCCACCATAATGAAACGTTATTTTATAATGAATGATTAATTCACCAAATTCTATTCGAACTCAATTTATCAATTCGACCTAATTCAATACTAATTGAAGTACACCTTTAAAAATATATACGGTCCACCATAATGTAACGTTATTTTATGATGAATGATTAATTCACCAAATTCTATTCGAACGCAATTTATCAATTTGACCTAATTCAATACTAATTGAAGTACACCTTTAAAAATATATACGGTCCACCATAATGAAACGTTATTTTATGATGAATGATTAATTCACCAAATTCTATTCGAACTCAATTTATCAATTCGACCTAATTCAATACTAATTGAAGTACACCTTTAAAAATATATACGGTCCACCATAATGTAACGTTATTTTATGATGAATGATTAATTCACCAAATTCTATTCGAACGCAATTTATCAATTTGACCTAATTCAATACTAATTGAAGTACACCTTTAAAAATATATACGGTCCACCATAATGTAACGTTATTTTATGATGAATGATTAATTCACCAAATTCTATTCGAACTCAATTTATCAATTTGACCTAATTCAATACTAATTGAAGTACACCTTTAAAAATATATACGGTCCACCATAATGAAACGTTATTTTATGATGAATGATTAATTCACCAAATTCTATTCGAACTCAATTTATCAATTCAACCTAATTCAATACTAATTGAAGTACACCTTTAAAAATATATACGGTCCACCATAATGTAACGTTATTTTATGATGAATGATTAATTCACCAAAATCTATTCGAACTCAATTTATCAATTCAACCTAATTCAATACTAATTGAAGTACACCTTGAAAAATATATACGGTCCAACATAATGTAACGTTATTTTATGATGAATGATTAATTCACCAAATTCTATTCGAACTCAATTTATCAATTCGACCTAATTCAATACTAATTGAAGTACACCTTTAAAAATATATACGGTCCACCATAATGTAACGTTATTTTATGATGAATGATTAATTCACCAAATTCTATTCGAACGCAATTTATCAATTTAACCTGATTCAATACTAATTGAAGTACACCTTTAAAAATATATACGGTCCACCATAATGTAACGTTATTTTATAATGAATGATTAATTCACCAAATTCTATTCGAACTCAATTTATCAATTCGACCTAATTCAATACTAATTGAAGTACACCTTTAAAAATATATACGGTCCACCATAATGTAACGTTATTTTATGATGAATGATTAATTCACCAAATTCTATTCGAACGCAATTTATCAATTTAACCTAATTCAATCCTAATTGAAGTACACCTTTAAAAATATATACGGTCCACCATAATGAAACGTTATTTAATAGTGAATGATTAATTCACCAAATCCTATTCGAACGCAATTTATCAATTCAACCTAATTCAATCCTAATTGAAGTACACCTTTAAAAATATATACGGTCCACCATAATGAAACGTTATTTAATAGTGAATGATTAATTCACCAAATTCTATTCGAACTCAATTTATCAATTTGACCTAATTCAATACTAATTGAAGTACACCTTGAAAAATATATACGGTCCAACATAATGTAACGTTATTTTATGATGAATGATTAATTCACCAAATTCTATTCGAACGCAATTTATCAATTTAACCTAATTCAATACTAATTGAAGTACACCTTTAAAAATATATACGGTCCACCATAATGAAACGTTATTTTATGATGAATGATTAATTCACCAAATTCTATTCGAACGCAATTTATCAATTTAACCTAATTCAATACTAATTGAAGTACACCTTTAAAAATATATACGGTCCACCATAATGAAACGTTATTTTATGATGAATGATTAATTCACCAAATTCTATTCGAACTCAATTTATCAATTCAACCTAATTCAATACTAATTGAAGTACACCTTTAAAAATATATACGGTCCACCATAATGTAACGTTATTTTATGATGAATGATTAATTCACCAAAATCTATTCGAACGCAATTTATCAATTTAACCTAATTCAATACTAATTGAAGTACACCTTTAAAAATATATACGGTCCACCATAATGTAACGTTATTTTATGACGAATGATTAATTCACCAAATTCTATTCGAACGCAATTAATCAATTTAACCTAATTCAATCCTAATTGAAGTACACCTTTAAAAATATATACGGTCCACCATAATGTAACGTTATTTTATGATGAATGATTAATTCACCAAATTCTATTCGAACGCAATTTATCAATTCAACCTAATTCAATACTAATTGAAGTACACCTTTAAAAATATATACGGTCCACCATAATGTAACGTTATTTTATGATGAATGATTAATTCACCAAATTCTATTCGAACGCAATTTATCAATTTAACCTAATTCAATCCTAATTGAAGTACACCTTGAAAAATATATACGGTCCACCATAATGTAACGTTATTTTATGATGAATGATTAATTCACCAAATTCTATTCGAACGCAATTTATCAATTTAACCTAATTCAATCCTAATTGAAGTACACCTTGAAAAATATATACGGTCCACCATAATGTAACGTTATTTTATGATGAATGATTAATTCACCAAATCCTATTCGAACGCAATTTATCAATTTAACCTAATTCAATACTAATTGAAGTACACCTTTAAAAATATATACGGTCCACCATAATGAAACGTTATTTTATGATGAATGATTAATTCACCAAATTCTATTCGAACTCAATTTATCAATTCAACCTAATTCAATACTAATTGAAGTACACCTTTAAAAATATATACGGTCCACCATAATGTAACGTTATTTTATGATGAATGATTAATTCACCAAAATCTATTCGAACGCAATTTATCAATTTAACCTAATTCAATACTAATTGAAGTACACCTTTAAAAATATATACGGTCCACCATAATGTAACGTTATTTTATGATGAATGATTAATTCACCAAATTCTATTCAAACGCAATTTATCAATTTAACCTAATTCAATACTAATTGAAGTACACCTTTAAAAATATATACGGTCCACCATAATGAAACGTTATTTTATGATGAATGATTAATTCACAAAATTCTATTCGAACGCAATTTATCAATTTAACCTAATTCAATACTAATTGAAGTACACCTTTAAAAATATATACGGTCCACCATAATGTAACGTTATTTTATGATGAATGATTAATTCACTAAATTCTATTCGAACGCAATTTATCAATTTAACCTAATTCAATACTAATTGAAGTACACCTTTAAAAATATATACGGTCCACCATAATGTAACGTTATTTTATAATGAATGATTAATTCACCAAATTCTATTCGAACGCAATTTATCAATTTAACCTAATTCAATACTAATTGAA
Source organism: Sepiola atlantica (assembly GCA_963556195.1). NCBI lineage: Eukaryota > Metazoa > Mollusca > Cephalopoda > Sepiida > Sepiolidae > Sepiola > Sepiola atlantica. Next base: position 153,885,051 of record OY744525.1, read on the forward strand.
GTACACCTTTAAAAATATATACGGTCCACCATAATGTAACGTTATTTTATGATGAATGATTAATTCACCAAATTCTATTCGAACGCAATTTATCAATTTAACCTAATTCAATACTAATTGAAGTACACCTTTAAAAATATATACGGTCCACCATAATGTAACGTTATTTTATAATGAATGATTAATTCACCAAATTCTATTCGAACGCAATTTATCAATTTAACCTGATTCAATACTAATTGAAGTACACCTTTAAAAATATATACGGTCCACCATAATGTAACGTTATTTTATGATGAATGATTAATTCACCAAATTCTATTCGAACGCAATTTATCAATTTAACCTAATTCAATACTAATTGAAGTACACCTTTAAAAATATATACGGTCCACCATAATGTAACGTTATTTTATGATGAATGATTAATTCACCAAATTCTATTCGAACGCAATTTATCAATTCAACCTAATTCAATACTAATTGAAGTACACCTTTAAAAATATATACGGTCCACCATAATGTAACGTTATTTTATAATGAATGATTAATTCACCAAATTCTATTCGAACGCAATTTATCAATTCAACCTAATTCAATACTAATTGAAGTACACCTTTAAAAATATATACGGTCCACCATAATGTAACGTTATTTTATGATGAATGATTAATTCACCAAATTCTATTCGAACGCAATTTATCAATTTAACCTAATTCAATACTAATTGAAGTACACCTTTAAAAATATATACGGTCCACCATAATGTAACGTTATTTTATGATGAATGATTAATTCACCAAATTCTATTCGAACGCAATTTATCAATTTAACCTAATTCAATACTAATTGAAGTACACCTTTAAAAATATATACGGTCCACCATAATGTAACGTTATTTTATGATGAATGATTAATTCACCAAATTCTATTCGAACGCAATTTATCAATTTAACCTAATTCAATACTAATTGAAGTACACCTTTAAAAATATATACGGTCCACCATAATGTAACGTTATTTTATAATGAATGATTAATTCACCAAATTCTATTCGAACGCAATTGATCAATTTAACCTAATTCAATACTAATTGAAGTACACCTTTAAAAATATATACGGTCCACCATAATGTAACGTTATTTTATGATGAATGATTAATTCACCAAATTCTATTCGAACGCAATTTATCAATTTAACCTAATTCAATACTAATTGAAGTACACCTTTAAAAATATATACGGTCCACCATAATGTAACGTTATTTTATAATGAATGATTAATTCACCAAATTCTATTCGAACGCAATTTATCAATTCAACCTAATTCAATACTAATTGAAGTACACCTTTAAAAATATATACGGTCCACCATAATGTAACGTTATTTTATGATGAATGATTAATTCACCAAATTCTATTCGAACGCAATTTATCAATTTAACCTAATTCAATACTAATTGAAGTACACCTTTAAAAATATATACGGTCCACCATAATGTAACGTTATTTTATGATGAATGATTAATTCACTAAATTCTATTCGAACGCAATTTATCAATTTAACCTAATTCAATACTAATTGAAGTACACCTTTAAAAATATATACGGTCCACCATAATGTAACGTTATTTTATAATGAATGATTAATTCACCAAATTCTATTCGAACGCAATTTATCAATTTAACCTAATTCAATACTAATTGAAGTACACCTTTAAAAATATATACGGTCCACCATAATGTAACGTTATTTTATGATGAATGATTAATTCACCAAATTCTATTCGAACGCAATTTATCAATTTAACCTAATTCAATACTAATTGAAGTACACCTTTAAAAATATATACGGTCCACCATAATGTAACGTTATTTTATAATGAATGATTAATTCACCAAATTCTATTCGAACGCAATTTATCAATTTAACCTGATTCAATACTAATTGAAGTACACCTTTAAAAATATATACGGTCCACCATAATGTAACGTTATTTTATGATGAATGATTAATTCACCAAATTCTATTCGAACGCAATTTATCAATTTAACCTAATTCAATACTAATTGAAGTACACCTTTAAAAATATATACGGTCCACCATAATGTAACGTTATTTTATGATGAATGATTAATTCACCAAATTCTATTCGAACGCAATTTATCAATTCAACCTAATTCAATACTAATTGAAGTACACCTTTAAAAATATATACGGTCCACCATAATGTAACGTTATTTTATGATGAATGATTAATTCACCAAATTCTATTCGAACGCAATTTATCAATTTAACCTAATTCAATACTAATTGAAGTACACCTTTAAAAATATATACGGTCCACCATAATGTAACGTTATTTTATGATGAATGATTAATTCACCAAATTCTATTCGAACGCAATTTATCAATTCAACCTAATTCAATACTAATTGAAGTACACCTTTAAAAATATATACGGTCCACCATAATGTAACGTTATTTTATGATGAATGATTAATTCACCAAATTCTATTCGAACGCAATTTATCAATTCAACCTAATTCAATACTAATTGAAGTACACCTTTAAAAATATATACGGTCCACCATAATGTAACATTATTTTATGATGAATGATTAATTCACCAAATTCTATTCGAACGCAATTTATCAATTTAACCTAATTCAATACTACATGAAGTACACCTTTAAAAATATATACGGTCCACCATAATGTAACATTATTTTATGATGAATGATTAATTCACCAAATTCTATTCGAACGCAATTTATCAATTCATCCTAATTCAATACTAATTGAAGTACACCTTTAAAAATATATACGGTCCACCATAATGTAACGTTATTTTATAATGAATGATTAATTCACCAAATTCTATTCGAACGCAATTTATCAATTTAACCTGATTCAATACTAATTGAAGTACACCTTTAAAAATATATACGGTCCACCATAATGTAACGTTATTTTATGATGAATGATTAATTCACCAAATTCTATTCGAACGCAATTTATCAATTTAACCTAATTCAATACTACATGAAGTACACCTTTAAAAATATATACGGTCCACCATAATGTAACGTTATTTTATAATGAATGATTAATTCACCAAATTCTATTCGAACGCAATTTATCAATTTCACCTGATTCAATACTAATTGAAGTACACCTTTAAAAATATATACGGTCCACCATAATGTAACGTTATTTTATGATGAATGATTAATTCACCAAATTCTATTCGAACGCAATTTATCAATTTAACCTAATTCAATACTAATTGAAGTACACCTTTAAAAATATATACGGTCCACCATAATGTAACGTTATTTTATGATGAATGATTAATTCACCAAATTCTATTCGAACGCAATTTATCAATTCAACCTAATTCAATACTAATTGAAGTACACCTTTAAAAATATATACGGTCCACCATAATGTAACGTTATTTTATGATGAATGATTAATTCACCAAATTCTATTCGAACGCAATTTATCAATTTAACCTAATTCAATACTAATTGAAGTACACCTTTAAAAATATATACGGTCCACCATAATGTAACGTTATTTTATGATGAATGATTAATTCACCAAATTCTATTCGAACGCAATTTATCAATTCAACCTAATTCAATACTAATTGAAGTACACCTTTAAAAATATATACGGTCCACCATAATGTAACGTTATTTTATGATGAATGATTAATTCACCAAATTCTATTCGAACGCAATTTATCAATTCAACCTAATTCAATACTAATTGAAGTACACCTTTAAAAATATATACGGTCCACCATAATGTAACGTTATTTTATGATGAATGATTAATTCACCAAATTCTATTCGAACTCAATTCATCAATTCAACCTAATTCAATACTAATTGAAGAACACCTTTAAAAATATATACGGTCCACCATAATGTAACGTTATTTTATGATGAATGATTAATTCACCAAATTCTATTCGAACGCAATTTATCAATTCAACCTAATTCAATACTAATTGAAGTACACCTTTAAAAATATATACGGTCCACCATAATGTAACGTTATTTTATGATGAATGATTAATTCACCAAATTCTATTCGAACTCAATTCATCAATTCAACCTAATTCAATACTAATTGAAGTACACCTTTAAAAATATATACGGTCCACCATAATGTAACGTTATTTTATAATAATGTATACAAGAAAAGGTGTTCAACGTTGTATTGGAATAATAATAATAACATTATTAATAACAATATTAATAACAATAATGATAGTAATAACAATTATAATAATAATAATAATAATAATGATAATAACAATAATAATCTCTTATGACGAAAGTGCTCGATACAATAGATACAATTATAATTTCTTTGTACTTCAATACATAGTGTCAGTATTACAATATCTGTTTTAAAAGAATTTTGTAACTCAAGAAGAAAACCATTTTTCAAAGAATTACAAACAATTGTATTTTTATTATATCTAAAAACTATTACGTCAACACATAGATATTTGCCAAACATAAACAATGGTACAAAAGTATTTTAGCAACACAAATTACCAAGAAATTATGACTGTTCAAAATTTGTCGGTAATTAGAAGATTTGCCGACTTGTGTGATATTGAGCAATAAATTATAAATTAAATATGTGAATTACAAAGTCTTTGAAACTGTCACATTGTATCATACAGATTGTGAGTTATTTCTAATATAGTTATAATTTCTTTGTATGTCAATACATAGTGTCAGTATAACAATATCTGTTTTAAAAGAATTTTGTAACTCAAGAAGAAAATCATTTTTCTAGGCATTAAAATAGGTATCCCAAACCAAAATTGTATTTTTATTATATCTAAAAAATATTATGTCAACACATAGATATTTGCAAAACATAAACAATGGTACAAAGTTATTTTAGCATCACAAATACCAAGAAATTATGACTGTTCAAAATTTGTTGGAAATTAGAAGATTTGCCAACATGTGTGATATTGGTCTAGAAGCCAATTTAAACGGTTTATAACCAGAAATGCAAGCTTCAAAAAAGTAAAACATTTATACAAACGTAATCTTGTAGTAACTAAGAAACATTCATTTCAATTGGGGCAAAGTGAGAATCCGAGCATGTGTGTTGAAACAGGAGAAGCTTGGTTTAAGATGTATTTAAAGTAACCAGCCACGTTTCCCCCCATTGCATTACATGCTCCAGGTCGAAAGAGAGAGAAACAGACAGATCTTTATCATTAATGCTGTTCGAAATGTTGCCATAGATGGTTGTGGATGCTACATAAATGTCATAAAATAGTCTGTTAATGTTATTTTTAAGATCATTGAAAAAGATAAATTGAAAATTTGGTAACATCCTAGACATATATATGGATGTCGCTCAGAGTATTTCCTGTCTTAGAGGGAAATTTACGAGGTAGGCAGGCCTAATCTCAAAGGCGGGAATTTGATGCAAAGTTCTTAAAAAAAACTTTAAGCTTTAATCAACCCCCTTTCCTTTGTTAACAGTACCAGCCCACCTACCAAAAACCTATCTCTACCCTTAGGCCGGACAGTAACAAACCTCCACAAAGAATAATCCACTAACCCTCAGTTTGTGTGGCGACAGACCACAAATATAACAAGAACATAGTTATATCTAAGGTTTAACTTGAACAGTGACAAGTGGGTAAAATGATATTTTGTAAGAAACTGGCTGAACCATTTTATGTTAAATTTATATGCTAAAACTGATACCACATTCTAAAATAATTGTTTTTTTGCCTCCCAAGTTTTCAGCGTGTTCACACGTAATTGTTTAAACAAAGTAGATTCGCATTTGTGTTTGGGTAAGGGTGATTTAACTAAGGGTCTTCATCTACAATAATACATACAATTGATTTCAAAGAAATTATGAAAATGCATTTTTTGAAAAATTATAATCAAGTTAAATCAGTTGAGAATAAGAAACAATAAAAACAAATTAAATTGAATTAAGTTTAATTCTCCTGTTATTGCATTAAATTAAACATTTTAAAACGAAAGGCTTTTTAAAACTCGGACTTCAACTTCAGTCGTAAAATGAGCGCAATGAAAACAATTTTGGTAGTGGTTGGACTTGCATTTATGGATTTCTTTCGTTTTATTTGATTTCTTTGCAATAAAAGAAAATAAATCAGATGTTAATTAAAGTAAAGATTTTTTATCCAATTTCCTTCTTGGTGTTTCTGCTTTCAGACCCGACATTAAAATATTTAAAGAAATGTATTAACTTTGTTATGTACTTACATGTTAGCTGAAATTATGATTTCACAGAAAAAAATACGAAAATTCATCGAGTATTTATTTAATGACAAAGAAAAAACACAATCTTATGTTTCGTAAGACATTTTTACTATATTATATAGACAAGGGAGATAACTCGAATTTTCTTTACTGGTTCAATAAAGACGGCTGCCGAAAGATAAAATCATTTTTATTATTTTTGATTTAAAAAATACTCGATGAATTTACGTAAATTTTGTTGTACAGTCTTCTTTTAAGCTACCACGTAAGTACATAACAAAGTTTATACATTTCTTTAGCAATTTTTGTTAAGACAGGCCTAACATGTCGGGGCTAAACAGCAGAAGCACCTCTTTCTTTTATGAATTCTTTGTTTTCTAAGAAATGGAAGAGCCAACAAGGGAGATAATTGAGTATAAATTAAAACAAAAATCGGCCAGTTCAAAAGAAAATAACAGGAAAACTTATGGAGAGACTTACTTATCAGTGAAAAATACGGTGCAATTTTACTTATAGGCCAATCAAGTTAATTGTTTTCATGTAAAAGCATTATTTTGTACTTACTCAGTCATATTTTATCTCTCACGCCCCGAAAAAGAATTTTAAAATATCAAGCAGAACTTTAATTAGAACGATTTTTTCATTTCGATGTTCAACCTGTATTTGTGCTCGAGTCGACATTTTGGGCTGTGAGCGGTCGGTAGAATAGACAAGGGGACACTTATCTGCCCTTAGTTACCTAACCGGCCACTCCGAAAATCGCACACTCGCCAGTTCATATAACCCTTATGGAAATGTAAAAATCGTTCTAATTAAAGTTCTGCTTGATATTTTAAAATTCTTTTTCGGGGCGTGAGAGATAAAATATGACTGAGTAAGTACAAAATAATGCTTTTACATGAAAACAATTAACTTGATTGGCCTATAAGTAAAATTGCACCAAAAATACTCGTCTACAACAAAATTTACGCAAAATTATCGCGTAGAATTTTGATGAAAAATTAAAATTTATTTACTATTCGTAGTCCACGTTGTGCACGAATTCCAAACGACATTCACGTCAAGCCAGCGCGTCGTATGTTAACTCCCTTCTTCTAAATATTAAGACGCCATGCGGTCTTTTCGTTCGGAGTTCGTTGACTCTGAATGTAAATTAATTAGATTTTTTATTAAAATTCTACTCGCTAATTTTCCGTAATTGTTGGTGTACATGGTACACTAATATTTTCCACTGATAAGTAAGTATATCCCTCAGTTTTTCTGTTAATTTATTTATAACTGCCACATTGTGCATGTATTTCAATATTAATAAGCACCCAAAACGGTAACCTATCGTTCTTTGAATAGGAATACATAGACAACTTTAATAAGTGGGGATTATAAGGCAGTGATTCAAGTTGAAGTTAGTATTTTGTTTCGAAATGGCTTGAAAATAGTTTAAAATCAGTTAGATATTTTCGGATATTTGTAGAGTAACACCCTCCGCTGAATTACTCTCCCAAAAATGAGATTCTACTTTTTTTTTAGAGAATTATGTCTGAATAGCCTGAAAAAAATTGGCGTAAAATAATTTTTTTTTTAATTATTCGTAGTTTTGGCTCAGTTTCGTAAATAAATTTAACGTAAAATTATCTCAAATGTCCGAACGATTTTGGCTTTTTAGGCCAGTTAACTAATCTTTTTACAACTAACCATGAATCGTAGTGGCAAGGTCGTAAAACCACACGAAATTACCAAGAGAAAATAGGCACAGAAACTTCAATATTACATTTTTAACACAAATAGGTCACAAATGCGTAGGTAAACAACAATAAATTATTTTGACTAATTTCACAACTGTATTTCTTTTCAAATAATTAATGTCGCCAATAGTAACGTTTACCCAAGTCGGGTTTTCATCTTTCTTTTTGGCTGAACTAGCAAAGGGTGCAGAGATAGAATAATACCGAAAAAAATATTTAATTACTTTTTGAAAAATTATAATTCGATTTAATCAGTTAATCTTAATGTGTGGAAAACCGAGAATTAAGAAACAATAAAAACAATTGCAATTGAATTAAGTTGAATTCATTTTTGATTGTATTAAATTTAAACATTTACAACGAAAGTCTTTTTTAAACTCCAATTTAAAATTCAATCGTAAAATGAACGAAATGAAAACAATTTCCGTAGTGATTGAACTTACCTTTTTGTATTTCGTTCTTCTTATTTGTTTTCTTTGCAAAATGAAATTGATTAAATAATCAAATGTTAAATAAATTTCTTCTTTACAAAGAAATAGAAGAGTCAACAAGGGAGATACTTCAGGACACTAATTAATAAGTATATCTGGAATTCGGAAGTTTAACCCAGACCTCAAAATAGGACATTTTTACGATTAGCTTTTGAAAGTGTGGATGTCCGAAAGACAAAATCTCAGTAAAAATCTAAAATCTTGGTCTTGGAATTTTCTCATGTTTACGTAACATACACATTTATTGAAGAAAAATTGTGTTTACTTTGTTGAGGTAATATTAAATAAAGAAGTTATATAAAGTTAACATCATGGAATTTTTCTTATGTTTACTTAACATACACATTTATTGAAGAAAAATTGTGTTTACTTTCTTGAGGTAATATTAAATAAAGAAGTTATATAAAGATAACATCATGGAAATTTTTTTTTACATACAATTTTTTTTATTTATATTAAAAAATTTTTAAAAATCAACGTCACGGATGTTTTTCATTACATACATATTTCTAAAAGAAAATTTGTATGTGCCCAAAAATGTGAATTTATTATTTATTAATATTTTTAAAAATTGAATAAAATTTACGTCATTAATTTTTTTTCATTACGGATATATTTATTTAAAAAATTGTATGTTTCCACAAATATGAATTCATTATTTATTAATACTTTAAAAAAATTAAATTAACCGCATAAATTTTTTTCAAGACATATATGTTTCTTGAAATAAATTTGTATGCATCCAAAAATATGCATTTATTATTTATTAATATTTTTTTTAATAAATAAAATTAATGTCATGAAATATAAAAAAATTAAATAAAATTTACGTTATCAATTTTTTTCATTACAGATATATTACTTAATGAAAATTCGCATGTGCATGGGTCCAAACACATGAGTGTATTATTTATTAATATTTTTTTTTAATTTAAAAATCAACTTCATGAAAATTTGTATGTGTCAAAAATATGAATTAATTATTTATTAATATTTGAAAAGATTAAATTAAATTAATGTCATGAATTTTTCTCAGTACAGACATATTTCTTGAAGAAAATTTGTATACGTCAAAAAAGATAAATTCATTATTTATTAATATTTAAAAAATTTTCATAAAATTAACGCCAAACGTATTTCTTGAAGAAAATCTGTATGTGTCCAAATAAGAGATGGGCGGTTTTACCGAAAAACAATTCAGTACACTAATAAGTAAGAAAATAAAATTCAATTTACGCCGTGAAATTTTCATTACATATATTTCTTGAAGAAAATTTGTATGTGTCTAAAAATATGAATTTCTTATTGATAATTATTTTTTTAAATTAAATAAAATTAACGTCATCAAATTTTTTCATTACATATATATTTTTTAATGAAAATTTGCATGTGTCCAAATTTGAAAAGATTAAATTAAATTAATGTCATGAATTTTTCTCATCACAGACATATTTCTTGGAGAAAATTTGTAGGTGTGAAAAACATGAATTTATAATTTATTACTATTTGAAAATAATAAATAAAATAAACTTTATAAATTTTTAATGCATATATATATATATATATATATATATCTTTAAGAAAATTTGTATGTTTTCAAAAATATGAATTAATCATTTATAATGATTTTTAAAATTGAATAAAATTTACGTCATAAATGTTGTTCAATATATATATATATATATATATATATATATATATATATATATTGAAGAAAATGTGTATGTGTCAAAGATATGAATTATTTTTTTTTTTAAATAAATAAAATAAACGTCATGTATTTTTCTCATTACAGATATATTTCTTGAAGAAATGTTTCCAACAATATGAATTTAAAACTTATTAATATTTTTTTAAATTAAATAAAATTCACGCTATTAATTCTGTTTAATAACGATGTATTTCATGAAGAAAATTTGTATGTCCAAATGTATCGAATTTAATATTTATTAACATTTTTAAAAATTTCATAAAATTCACGCTATTAATTTTGTTTAATACAGATATATTTCATGAAGAAAACTTTTATGTGTGCAGAAGTATACATTTATTTATTATTTAAAAATAAAATACGTCATGAAATTTTTTAATTACAAATGTATTTATTGAAGAAAATTTCTATTTGTTTAAATACATGATTTTTTTTATTAATATTAAAAAATAAATTAAATTAACGTAGTGAAATTTTTTAATACATATTTATTTCTTGAAGAAAATTTGTTTTGGTGGAAAATATATGAATCTATTATTTACTATGATTTTAAAAAATAAATAAAATGAACGTCAATATTTTTTTAATTACAGATATATTTCTTAAAGAAAGTTTGTATGTGTCCAAAAATATGAATTTATTATGTATCAATATTAAAAAAATACGTTCTGAAGTTTTTTTATAACTGACATAAATCTTGAAGAAAATTTGTATGTGTCCAAAAATATAAATTTATTATATATATATTTTCCTTAAATAAATAAAATTTATGTCATAAAATTATAGATATATTTCTTGAAGAAAATTTGTATGTCTCAATAAACATAAATTTATATTTTAATTATCTTTTAAAAAATTTATAAAATTTCTCATGAAATTTTCAATGCAGATGTATATCTTGAAGAAAATTTGTATGTTTCCAAAAATATTAATTTAATATTTTAAAATATTAAATACAATTGACGTGATGATGTTTTTTCATTACAGATATATTTCTTAAATAAAATTTGTATGTATCAAAATATATGAGTTTATTATTTATTAATATTTCTAAAAAAAATTAATAAAATTAACGTCATTTTTTTTAATACATATATATTTCTTGAAGAAAATTTGTTTTTGTAGAAATATATTAATTTATTATTTATTAATGTTGTTAAAAATTAAATAAAAATTAACGTCATTAAAGTTTTCATTACAGATATATTTTATGAAGAAAATTTGTATGTGTCATAAAATATAAATTTCTTATTTATTAATATTTTTTTTAAAATTAAAAAAATTAAGGTCATTAATTTTTTTCATTACAGACATATTTCTTGAAGAAAATCTGTATGTGTCAAAAATATGAATTTATTATTAATTAACATTTTTAAAAAATTAAATAAAATTTACGTCATAATCTTTTTTAATTATAGACATATTTCTTTAAGAAAATTTGTATTTGTTCAAAAATATAAATTAATTATATATTCATATTTTTAAAAATAGAATTAACGTCATGAACTTTTCCTATTAGAGACATATTTCTTGAAGAAAATTTGTATTTGTTCAAAAATATAAATTAATTATATATTAATATTTTTAAAAATAGAATTAACAGAGACATAAATCTTGCGGTAAATTTGTATGTGACCAAACATATGAAGTGAATATTTTTGAAATTAAATAAAATTAACGTCATTAATTTTGTTTAATAGATTTTTTGAAGAAAATCTGTATGTGTCCACAAATATGAATTTATTATATTTTTAATAAGTTAAATAAAATTAACGTCATTAATTTTGTTTAATATATTTTTTGAAGAAAATTTGTATGTTTCCACTAGGGACCTCCCATTGGTTGTGAACTATTTATCCCCCCCTATATGTAACACGATGTAACTTTAAGTTAGATTAAGATTATCAACAAAACTTTTTTACCATTCAAAAGAGGATACATAAAATAAACTGCTGATGATTTTTTAGAATTTTTTCCAGCATAGGAAACTCATGAAAATGTGAAGTTAAAATTTTGTTTACTTTTTTTACGTGATAAAATAACGTTCTTATGTATAAGCATTTCTGCGCGCTCTGATAGCCATATTTTTAATAAATCTCGCATAAATCAAGTTATGGCCAGATCTTCACGAAATTTTCAATACTTATTCACTATAGGACTAATTTATCTTTAAAATGCTGTTTTCCTAAAATATATTAGGGAAAATATTTTTTCTACGTGACCCCCCCCCCCATATTTCATTTTATGAAATATTGAACGAAATATATTCAGGTCCGGCGGATTTTTTTTCTTATATAAAACTAAAGTCTTGTAAAAAACATATTGGATTAATTTTATCAAATTTTACGTCCACATATTTAGTAAACTGGTCCGTGAATGCACAAATAAAAAGTGGAAATAAAAGCAATATTATTATGTTTTGAATTTTTTTTACCTTTTCTCAATAAAATATACTGTGATTTATTGAAATGCCAAAAAAAAAAAGTTTTACGGAATAATTTTTATTTTCAGAGACATTTATTCATTTGATCGAGTTTATCGGTTAGTCAAAATGTTTAAAAACATTTGTGAAAATATGTGTTCTAAATTTTTCAAAATATTTTAATATAATATAGCCCGAAGTATTAGGAATCGTAAAAGACCAAAGTTGTATAGGACCTGAGGTCGTATACAACTTTGTATACGTCGACCTCATATGTACTTGGAAAAAAGTCCTTCATTTGCTAGAAGTAAGAAAGCCTTTTTTGCTGTAGCTAGTTTCACAGCAACTATGGAACGCAATACTAGCCGTAATTAACGCGGTTCATTTTTAGAGTAAAATTGACGCACGCTAATTAATTTGTAGAGCTAAGCTCATTCTAAAAAAAAAAAAACGTTGACAAAAGTAAGTATTAATTATATTTATTATTATTATTATTTTATTATTATTATATATTTATAATACTTTTTATCATTTTTCTTTTTTCAAATTAAAATGTTTATCCATTCAGAATTTTCATTCGAAATTTCGAAATAAAAACTTATTTTTACTTTGAACTTTTATTATTCAATGGACGAATATTTTTAATCATTAACAAACCACAATACTTTCTCCATTTTCATTTTAATTTTTATTATATAAAATTTAACCCAAATTTAAGTCAAATGCTAACAAATGTGCAACTCAAGGAAAATGTAAAAAAAAAAAACGTTAATTTTGTCTACAACATAATGAAAGTAATTAATTCTATCACTTTTGGACATCCATAGGTACATAACATCTCGCAATGTCGCACATGATAATGGTAATTTTTTGTGTAAACAAGACATCCAGCCGTACAAAAAAGAAAATTTCATACTTGTATCGCAAGATAAAGAAGGGTTTCTTTCCCAAATAGATAATTTAATCTTTAAATAAACTATTTTACTTTAAAACAACTTCCTATAAGTATAACTCTATTTTAGGGAGATTTTTAAAACACTACATGGAACGCGAATGTATGAATTTCTTAAAGAACGCAGAAACCGGTGACGTCAGCGATTCTGTGGCTGCGATTGGAGGTCCCTAGTGTCCACAAATATGAATTTATTATATTTTTAATAAGTGAAATAAAATTAACGTCATTAATTTTGTTTAATATATTTTTTGAAGAAAATGTGTATGTGTCCACAAATATGAATTTATTATATTTTTAATAAGTTAAATAAAATTAACGTCATGGAATCTTTCATTACAGATAAATTTGTTGAAGAAAATGTGTGTGTCTACAAATATGAATTTATTATATTTTTAATAAGTTAAATAAAATTAACGTCATGGAATCTTTCATTACAGATAAATTTGTTGAAGAAAATGTATATGTGTCTACAAATATGAATTTATTATATTTTTAATAAGTTAAATAAAATTAACGTCATGGAATCTTTCATTACAGATAAATTTGTTGAAGAAAATGTGTGTGTCTACAAATATGAATTTATTATATTTTTAATAAGTTAAATAAAATTAACGTCATGGAATCTTTCATTACAGATAAATTTGTTGAAGAAAATGTGTATGTGTCTACAAATATGAATTTATTATATTTTTAATAAGTTAAATAAAATTAACGTCATGGAATCTTTCATTACAGATAAATTTGTTGAAGAAAATGTGTGTGTCTACAAATATGAATTTATTATATTTTTAATAAGTTAAATAACATTAACGTCATGGAATCTTTCATTACGGATAAATTTGTTGAAGAAAATGTGTATGTCTCTACAAATATGAATTTATTATATTTTTAATATTTTTAAAAAATAAATAAAATTAACGTCATGAAACTTTTTCATCACAGACATATTGCTTGAAGAAAATGTGTATGTGTCTACAAATATGAATTCATTATTTATTAATATTTTGAAAAAATTATATAAAATAAACATCAGTAATTTTTTTCAATTGCTATATATTTCTTGAAAAGAATGTGTATGTGTCCAAAAATATGAATTAATTATTAATTAATATTTTTTTAATTAAATCAAATTTACGCCATGTAATTTTTCAATTGCTATATATTTCTTGAAAAGAATGTGTATGTGTCCAAAAATATGAATTAATTATTAATTAATATTTTTTTAATTAAATCAAATTTACGCCATGTAATTTTTCAATTGCTATATATTTCTTGAAAAGAATGTGTATGTGTCCAAAAATATGAATTAATTATTAATTAATATTTTTTTAATTAAATCAAATTTACGCCATGTAATTTTTCAATTGCTATATATTTCTTGAAAAGAATGTGTATGTGTCCAAAAATATGAATTAATTATTAATTAATATTTTTTTAATTAAATCAAATTTACGCCATGTAATTTTTCAATTGCTATATATTTCTTGAAAAGAATGTGTATGTGTCAAAAAATATGAATTAATTATTAATTAATATTTTTTAATTAAATCAAATTTACGCCATGTAATTTTTCAATTGCTATATATTTCTTGAAAAGAATGTGTATGTGTCCAAAAATATGAATTAATTATTAATTAATATTTTTTTAATTAAATCAAATTTACGCCATGTAATTTTTCAATTGCTATATATTTCTTGAAAAGAATGTGTATGTGTCCAAAAATATAAATTAATTATTAATTTTTTTTTAATTAAATCAAATTTACGCCATGTAATTTTTCAATTGCTATATATTTCTTGAAAAGACTGTGTATGTGTCCAAAAATATGAATTAATTATTAATTTTTTTTAATTAAATCAAATTTACGCCATGTAATTTTTCAATTGCTATATATTTCTTGAAAAGAATGTGTATGTGTCCAAAAATATGAATTAATTATTAATTAATATTTTTTTAATTAAATCAAATTTACGCCATGTAATTTTTCAATTGCTATATATTTCTTGAAAAGAATGTGTATGTGTCCAAAAATATGAATTAATTATTAATTAATATTTTTTTAATTAAATCAAATTTACGCCATGTAATTTTTCAATTGCTATATATTTCTTGAAAAGAATGTGTATTTGTCCAAAATTATGAATTAATTATTAATTAATATTTTTTTAATTAAATCAAATTTACGCCATGTAATTTTTCAATTGCTATATATTTCTTGAAAAGAATGTGTATGTGTCCAAAAATATGAATTAATTATTAATTAATATTTTTTTAATAAAATCAAATTTACGCCATGTAATTTTTCAATTGCTATATATTTCTTGAAAAGAATGTGTATGTGTCCAAAAATATGAATTAATTATTAATTAATATTTTTTTAATTAAATCAAATTTACGCCATGTAATTTTTCAATTGCTATATATTTCTTGAAAAGAATGTGTATGTGTCCAAAAATATGAATTAATTATTAATTAATATTTTTTTTAATTAAATCAAATTTACGCCATGTAATTTTTCAATTGCTATATATTTCTTGAAAAGAATGTGCATGTGTCCAAAAATATGAATTAATTATTAATTAATATTTTTTTAATAAAATCAAATTTACGCCATGTAATTTTTCAATTGCTATATATTTCTTGAAAAGAATGTGTATGTGTCCAAAAATATGAATTAATTATTAATTAATATTTTTTTAATTAAATCAAATTTACGCCATGTAATTTTTCAATTGCTATATATTTCTTGAAAAGAATGTGTATAGTGTCCAAAAATATGAATTAATTATTAATT
Organism: Sepiola atlantica; assembly: GCA_963556195.1. NCBI lineage: Eukaryota > Metazoa > Mollusca > Cephalopoda > Sepiida > Sepiolidae > Sepiola > Sepiola atlantica. The sequence continues at coordinate 153,901,454 of OY744525.1, forward strand.
AATATTTTTTTAATTAAATCAAATTTACGCCATGTAATTTTTCAATTGCTATATATTTCTTGAAAAGAATGTGTATGTGTCCAAAAATATGAATTAATTATTAATTAATATTTTTTTAATTAAATCAAATTTACGCCATGTAATTTTTCAATTGCTATATATTTCTTGAAAAGAATGTGTATGTGTCCAAAAATATGAATTAATTATTAATATTTTTTTAATTAAATCAAATTTACGCCATGTAATTTTTCAATTGCTATATATTTCTTGAAAAGAATGTGTATGTGTCCAAAAATATGAATTAATTATTAATATTTTTTTAATTAAATCAAATTTACGCCATGTAATTTTTCAATTGCTATATATTTCTTGAAAAGAATGTGTATGTGTCAAAAAATATGAATTAATTATTAATATTTTTTTAATTAAATCAAATTTACGCCATGTAATTTTTCAATTGCTATATATTTCTTGAAAAGAATGTGTATAGTGTCCAAAAATATGAATTAATTATTAATTAATATTTTTTTAATTAAATCAAATTTACGCCATGTAATTTTTCAATTGCTATATATTTCTTGAAAAGAATGTGTATGTGTCCAAAAATATGAATTAATTATTAATTAATATTTTTTTAATTAAATCAAATTTACGCCATGTAATTTTTCAATTGCTATATATTTCTTGAAAAGAATGTGTATGTGTCCAAAAATATGAATTAATTATTAATTAATATTTTTTTAATTAAATTAAATTTACGCCATGTAATTTTTCAATTGCTATATATTTCTTGAAAAGAATGTGTATGTGTCCAAAAATATGAATTAATTATTAATTAATATTTTTTTAATTAAATCAAATTTACGCCATGTAATTTTTCAATTGCTATATATTTCTTGAAAAGAATGTGTATGTGTCCAAAAATATGAATTAATTATTAATTTTTTTTTAATTAAATCAAATTTACGCCATGTAATTTTTCAATTGCTATATATTTCTTGAAAAGACTGTGTATGTGTCCAAAAATATGAATTAATTATTAATTTTTTTTTTAATTAAATCAAATTTACGCCATGTAATTTTTCAATTGCTATATATTTCTTGAAAAGAATGTGTATGTGTCCAAAAATATGAATTAATTATTAATTAATATTTTTTTAATTAAATCAAATTTACGCCATGTAATTTTTCAATTGCTATATATTTCTTGAAAAGAATGTGTATGTGTCCAAAAATATGAATTAATTATTAATTAATATTTTTTTAATTAAATCAAATTTACGCCATGTAATTTTTCAATTGCTATATATTTCTTGAAAAGAATGTGTATGTGTCCAAAAATATGAATTAATTATTAATTAATATTTTTTTAATTAAATCAAATTTACGCCATGTAATTTTTCAATTGCTATATATTTCTTGAAAAGAATGTGTATGTGCCCAAAAATATGAATTAATTATTAATTAATATTTTTTTAATTAAATCAAATTTACGCCATGTAATTTTTCAATTGCTATATATTTCTTGAAAAGAATGTGTATGTGTCCAAAAATATGAATTAATTATTAATTAATATTTTTTTAATTAAATCAAATTTACGCCATGTAATTTTTCAATTGCTATATATTTCTTGAAAAGAATGTGTATGTGTCCAAAAATATGAATTAATTATTAATATTTTTTTAATTAAATCAAATTTACGCCATGTAATTTTTCAATTGCTATATATTTCTTGAAAAGAATGTGTATGTGTCCAAAAATATGAATTAATTATTAATTAATATTTTTTTTAATTAAATCAAATTTACGCCATGTAATTTTTCAATTGCTATATATTTCTTGAAAAGAATGTGTATGTGTCCAAAAATATGAATTAATTATTAATTAATATTTTTTTAATTAAATCAAATTTACGCCATGTAATTTTTCAATTGCTATATATTTCTTGAAAAGAATGTGTATGTGTCCAAAAATATGAATTAATTATTAATTAATATTTTTTTAATTAAATCAAATTTACGCCATGTAATTTTTCAATTGCTATATATTTCTTGAAAAGAATGTGTATGTGTCCAAAAATATAAATTAATTATTAATTAATATTTTTTTAATAAAATCAAATTTACGCCATGTAAATTTTCAATTGCTATATATTTCTTGAAAAGAATGTGTATGTGTCCAAAAATATGAATTAATTATTAATTAATATTTTTTTAATTAAATCAAATTTACGCCATGTAATTTTTCAATTGCTATATATTTCTTGAAAAGAATGTGTATGTGTCCAAAAATATGAATTAATTATTAATATTTTTTTAAATTAAATCAAATTTACGCCATGTAATTTTTCAATTGCTATATATTTCTTGAAAAGAATGTGTATGTGTCCAAAAATATGAATTAATTATTAATTAATATTTTTTTTAATTAAATCAAATTTACGCCATGTAATTTTTCAATTGCTATATATTTCTTGAAAAGAATGTGTATGTGTCCAAAAATATGAATTAATTATTAATTTATATTTTTTTAATTAAATCAAATTTACGCCATGTAATTTTTCAATTGCTATATATTTCTTGAAAAGAATGTGTATGTGTCCAAAAATATGAATTAATTATTAATTAATATTTTTTTAATTAAATCAAATTTACGCCATGTAATTTTTCAATTGCTATATATTTCTTGAAAAGAATGTGTATGTGTCCAAAAATATGAATTAATAATTAATTAATATTTTTTTAATTAAATCAAATTTACGCCATGTAATTTTTCAATTGCTATATATTTCTTGAAAAGAATGTGTATGTGTCCAAAAATATGAATTAATTATTAATTTTTTTTTAATTAAATCAAATTTACGCCATGTAATTTTTCAATTGCTATATATTTCTTGAAAAGAATGTGTATGTGTCCAAAAATATGAATTAATTATTAATTAATATTTTTTTTAATTAAATCAAATTTACGCCATGTAATTTTTCAATTGCTATATATTTCTTGAAAAGAATGTGTATGTGTCCAAAAATATGAATTAATTATTAATTAATATTTTTTTTAATTAAATCAAATTTACGCCATGTAATTTTTCAATTGCTATATATTTCTTGAAAAGAATGTGTATGTGTCCAAAAATATGAATTAATTATTAATTAATATTTTTTTAATTAAATCAAATTTACGCCATGTAATTTTTCAATTGCTATATATTTCTTGAAAAGAATGTGTATGTGCCCAAAAATATGAATTAATTATTAATTAATATTTTTTTAATTAAATCAAATTTACGCCATGTAATTTTTCAATTGCTATATATTTCTTGAAAAGAATGTGTATGTGTCCAAAAATATGAATTAATTATTAATTAATATTTTTTTAATTAAATCAAATTTACGCCATGTAATTTTTCAATTGCTATATATTTCTTGAAAAGAATGTGTATGTGTCCAAAAATATGAATTAATTATTAATATTTTTTTAATTAAATCAAATTTACGCCATGTAATTTTTCAATTGCTATATATTTCTTGAAAAGAATGTGTATGTGTCCAAAAATATGAATTAATTATTAATTAATATTTTTTTTAATTAAATCAAATTTACGCCATGTAATTTTTCAATTGCTATATATTTCTTGAAAAGAATGTGTATGTGTCCAAAAATATGAATTAATTATTAATTAATATTTTTTTAATTAAATCAAATTTACGCCATGTAATTTTTCAATTGCTATATATTTCTTGAAAAGAATGTGTATGTGTCCAAAAATATGAATTAATTATTAATTAATATTTTTTTAATTAAATCAAATTTACGCCATGTAATTTTTCAATTGCTATATATTTCTTGAAAAGAATGTGTATGTGTCCAAAAATATAAATTAATTATTAATTAATATTTTTTTAATAAAATCAAATTTACGCCATGTAAATTTTCAATTGCTATATATTTCTTGAAAAGAATGTGTATGTGTCCAAAAATATGAATTAATTATTAATTAATATTTTTTTAATTAAATCAAATTTACGCCATGTAATTTTTCAATTGCTATATATTTCTTGAAAAGAATGTGTATGTGTCCAAAAATATGAATTAATTATTAATTAATATTTTTTTAATTAAATCAAATTTACGCCATGTAATTTTTCAATTGCTATATATTTCTTGAAAAGAATGTGTATGTGTCCAAAAATATGAATTAATTATTAATTAATATTTTTTTAATTAAATCAAATTTACGCCATGTAATTTTTCAATTGCTATATATTTCTTGAAAAGAATGTGTATGTGTCCAAAAATATGAATTAATTATTAATTAATATTTTTTTTAATTAAATCAAATTTACGCCATGTAATTTTTCAATTGCTATATATTTCTTGAAAAGAATGTGTATGTGTCCAAAAATATGAATTAATTATTAATATTTTTTTAATTAAATCAAATTTACGCCATGTAATTTTTCAATTGCTATATATTTCTTGAAAAGAATGTGTATGTGTCCAAAAATATGAATTAATTATTAATTAATATTTTTTTTAATTAAATCAAATTTACGCCATGTAATTTTTCAATTGCTATATATTTCTTGAAAAGAATGTGTATGTGTCCAAAAATATGAATTAATTATTAATTAATATTTTTTTAATTAAATCAAATTTACGCCATGTAATTTTTCAATTGCTATATATTTCTTGAAAAGAATGTGTATGTGTCCAAAAATATGAATTAATTATTAATTTATATTTTTTTAATTAAATCAAATTTACGCCATGTAATTTTTCAATTGCTATATATTTCTTGAAAAGAATGTGTATGTGTCCAAAAATATGAATTAATTATTAATTAATATTTTTTTAATTAAATCAAATTTACGCCATGTAATTTTTCAATTGCTATATATTTCTTGAAAAGAATGTGTATGTGTCCAAAAATATGAATTAATTATTAATTAATATTTTTTTAATTAAATCAAATTTACGCCATGTAATTTTTCAATTGCTATATATTTCTTGAAAAGAATGTGTATGTGTCCAAAAATATGAATTAATTATTAATTTTTTTTTAATTAAATCAAATTTACGCCATGTAATTTTTCAATTGCTATATATTTCTTGAAAAGAATGTGTATTTGTCCAAAAATATGAATTAATTATTAATTAATATTTTTTTTAATTAAATTAAATTTATGCCATGTAATTTTTCAATTGCTATATATTTCTTGAAAAGAATGTGTATTTGTCCAAAAATATAAATTAATTATTAATTAATATTTTTTTTTTTTTAATCAAATTTACGCCATGTAATTTTTCAATTGCTATATATTTCTTGAAAAGAATGTGTATGTGTCCAAAAATATGAATTAATTATTAATTAATATTTTTTTAATTAAATCAAATTTACGCCATGTAATTTTTCAATTGCTATATATTTCTTGAAAAGAATGTGTATGTGTCCAAAAATATGAATTAATTATTAATTAATATTTTTTTTAATTAAATCAAATTTACGCCATGTAATTTTTCAATTGCTATATATTTCTTGAAAAGAATGTGTATGTGTCCAAAAATATGAATTAATTATTAATATTTTTTTAATTAAATCAAATTTACGCCATGTAATTTTTCAATTGCTATATATTTCTTGAAAAGAATGTGTATGTGTCCAAAAATATGAATTAATTATTAATTAATATTTTTTTTAATTAAATCAAATTTACGCCATGTAATTTTTCAATTGCTATATATTTCTTGAAAAGAATGTGTATGTGTCCAAAAATATGAATTAATTATTAATATTTTTTTAATTAAATCAAATTTACGCCATGTAATTTTTCAATTGCTATATATTTCTTGAAAAGAATGTGTATGTGTCCAAAAATATGAATTAATTATTAATTAATATTTTTTTTAATTAAATCAAATTTACGCCATGTAATTTTTCAATTGCTATATATTTCTTGAAAAGAATGTGTATGTGTCCAAAAATATGAATTAATTATTAATTAATATTTTTTTAATTAAATCAAATTTACGCCATGTAATTTTTCAATTGCTATATATTTCTTGAAAAGAATGTGTATGTGTCCAAAAATATGAATTAATTATTAATTTATATTTTTTTAATTAAATCAAATTTACGCCATGTAATTTTTCAATTGCTATATATTTCTTGAAAAGAATGTGTATGTGTCCAAAAATATGAATTAATTATTAATTAATATTTTTTTAATAAAATCAAATTTACGCCATGTAATTTTTCAATTGCTATATATTTCTTGAAAAGAATGTGTATGTGTCCAAAAATATGAATTAATTATTAATTAATATTTTTTTAATTAAATCAAATTTACGCCATGTAATTTTTCAATTGCTATATATTTCTTGAAAAGAATGTGTATGTGTCCAAAAATATGAATTAATTATTAATTTTTTTTTAATTAAATCAAATTTACGCCATGTAATTTTTCAATTGCTATATATTTCTTGAAAAGAATGTGTATTTGTCCAAAAATATGAATTAATTATTAATTAATATTTTTTTTAATTAAATTAAATTTATGCCATGTAATTTTTCAATTGCTATATATTTCTTGAAAAGAATGTGTATTTGTCCAAAAATATAAATTAATTATTAATTAATATTTTTTTTTATTTAATCAAATTTACGCCATGTAATTTTTCAATTGCTATATATTTCTTGAAAAGAATGTGTATGTGTCCAAAAATATGAATTAATTATTAATTAATATTTTTTTAATTAAATCAAATTTACGCCATGTAATTTTTCAATTGCTATATATTTCTTGAAAAGAATGTGTATGTGTCCAAAAATATGAATTAATTATTAATTAATATTTTTTTAATTAAATCAAATTTACGCCATGTAATTTTTCAATTGCTATATATTTCTTGAAAAGAATGTGTATGTGTCCAAAAATATAAATTAATTATTAATTAATATTTTTTTAATAAAATCAAATTTACGCCATGTAAATTTTCAATTGCTATATATTTCTTGAAAAGAATGTGTATGTGTCCAAAAATATGAATTAATTATTAATTAATATTTTTTTAATTAAATCAAATTTACGCCATGTAATTTTTCAATTGCTATATATTTCTTGAAAAGAATGTGTATGTGTCCAAAAATATGAATTAATTATTAATTAATATTTTTTTAATTAAATCAAATTTACGCCATGTAATTTTTCAATTGCTATATATTTCTTGAAAAGAATGTGTATGTGTCCAAAAATATGAATTAATTATTAATTAATATTTTTTTAAATTAAATCAAATTTACGCCATGTAATTTTTCAATTGCTATATATTTCTTGAAAAGAATGTGTATGTGTCCAAAAATATGAATTAATTATTAATTAATATTTTTTTTAATTAAATCAAATTTACGCCATGTAATTTTTCAATTGCTATATATTTCTTGAAAAGAATGTGTATGTGTCCAAAAATATGAATTAATTATTAATATTTTTTTAATTAAATCAAATTTACGCCATGTAATTTTTCAATTGCTATATATTTCTTGAAAAGAATGTGTATGTGTCCAAAAATATGAATTAATTATTAATTAATATTTTTTTTAATTAAATCAAATTTACGCCATGTAATTTTTCAATTGCTATATATTTCTTGAAAAGAATGTGTATGTGTCCAAAAATATGAATTAATTATTAATTAATATTTTTTTAATTAAATCAAATTTACGCCATGTAATTTTTCAATTGCTATATATTTCTTGAAAAGAATGTGTATGTGTCCAAAAATATGAATTAATTATTAATTTATATTTTTTTAATTAAATCAAATTTACGCCATGTAATTTTTCAATTGCTATATATTTCTTGAAAAGAATGTGTATGTGTCCAAAAATATGAATTAATTATTAATTAATATTTTTTTAATTAAATCAAATTTACGCCATGTAATTTTTCAATTGCTATATATTTCTTGAAAAGAATGTGTATGTGTCCAAAAATATGAATTAATTATTAATATTTTTTTAATTAAATCAAATTTACGCCATGTAATTTTTCAATTGCTATATATTTCTTGAAAAGAATGTGTATGTGTCCAAAAATATGAATTAATTATTAATTAATATTTTTTTTAATTAAATCAAATTTACGCCATGTAATTTTTCAATTGCTATATATTTCTTGAAAAGAATGTGTATGTGTCCAAAAATATGAATTAATTATTAATTAATATTTTTTTAATTAAATCAAATTTACGCCATGTAATTTTTCAATTGCTATATATTTCTTGAAAAGAATGTGTATGTGTCCAAAAATATGAATTAATTATTAATTTATATTTTTTTAATTAAATCAAATTTACGCCATGTAATTTTTCAATTGCTATATATTTCTTGAAAAGAATGTGTATGTGTCCAAAAATATGAATTAATTATTAATTAATATTTTTTTAATTAAATCAAATTTACGCCATGTAATTTTTCAATTGCTATATATTTCTTGAAAAGAATGTGTATGTGTCCAAAAATATGAATTAATTATTAATTAATATTTTTTTAATTAAATCAAATTTACGCCATGTAATTTTTCAATTGCTATATATTTCTTGAAAAGAATGTGTATGTGTCCAAAAATATGAATTAATTATTAATTTTTTTTTAATTAAATCAAATTTACGCCATGTAATTTTTCAATTGCTATATATTTCTTGAAAAGAATGTGTATTTGTCCAAAAATATGAATTAATTATTAATTAATATTTTTTTTAATTAAATTAAATTTATGCCATGTAATTTTTCAATTGCTATATATTTCTTGAAAAGAATGTGTATTTGTCCAAAAATATAAATTAATTATTAATTAATATTTTTTTTTTTTTAATCAAATTTACGCCATGTAATTTTTCAATTGCTATATATTTCTTGAAAAGAATGTGTATGTGTCCAAAAATATGAATTAATTATTAATTAATATTTTTTTAATTAAATCAAATTTACGCCATGTAATTTTTCAATTGCTATATATTTCTTGAAAAGAATGTGTATGTGTCCAAAAATATGAATTAATTATTAATTAATATTTTTTTTAATTAAATCAAATTTACGCCATGTAATTTTTCAATTGCTATATATTTCTTGAAAAGAATGTGTATGTGTCCAAAAATATGAATTAATTATTAATATTTTTTTAATTAAATCAAATTTACGCCATGTAATTTTTCAATTGCTATATATTTCTTGAAAAGAATGTGTATGTGTCCAAAAATATGAATTAATTATTAATTAATATTTTTTTTAATTAAATCAAATTTACGCCATGTAATTTTTCAATTGCTATATATTTCTTGAAAAGAATGTGTATGTGTCCAAAAATATGAATTAATTATTAATATTTTTTTAATTAAATCAAATTTACGCCATGTAATTTTTCAATTGCTATATATTTCTTGAAAAGAATGTGTATGTGTCCAAAAATATGAATTAATTATTAATTAATATTTTTTTTAATTAAATCAAATTTACGCCATGTAATTTTTCAATTGCTATATATTTCTTGAAAAGAATGTGTATGTGTCCAAAAATATGAATTAATTATTAATTAATATTTTTTTAATTAAATCAAATTTACGCCATGTAATTTTTCAATTGCTATATATTTCTTGAAAAGAATGTGTATGTGTCCAAAAATATGAATTAATTATTAATTTATATTTTTTTAATTAAATCAAATTTACGCCATGTAATTTTTCAATTGCTATATATTTCTTGAAAAGAATGTGTATGTGTCCAAAAATATGAATTAATTATTAATTAATATTTTTTTAATTAAATCAAATTTACGCCATGTAATTTTTCAATTGCTATATATTTCTTGAAAAGAATGTGTATGTGTCCAAAAATATGAATTAATTATTAATTAATATTTTTTTAATTAAATCAAATTTACGCCATGTAATTTTTCAATTGCTATATATTTCTTGAAAAGAATGTGTATGTGTCCAAAAATATGAATTAATTATTAATTTTTTTTTAATTAAATCAAATTTACGCCATGTAATTTTTCAATTGCTATATATTTCTTGAAAAGAATGTGTATTTGTCCAAAAATATGAATTAATTATTAATTAATATTTTTTTTAATTAAATTAAATTTATGCCATGTAATTTTTCAATTGCTATATATTTCTTGAAAAGAATGTGTATTTGTCCAAAAATATAAATTAATTATTAATTAATATTTTTTTTTATTTAATCAAATTTACGCCATGTAATTTTTCAATTGCTATATATTTCTTGAAAAGAATGTGTATGTGTCCAAAAATATGAATTAATTATTAATTAATATTTTTTTAATTAAATCAAATTTACGCCATGTAATTTTTCAATTGCTATATATTTCTTGAAAAGAATGTGTATGTGTCCAAAAATATGAATTAATTATTAATTAATATTTTTTTAATTAAATCAAATTTACGCCATGTAATTTTTCAATTGCTATATATTTCTTGAAAAGAATGTGTATGTGTCCAAAAATATAAATTAATTATTAATTAATATTTTTTTAATAAAATCAAATTTACGCCATGTAAATTTTCAATTGCTATATATTTCTTGAAAAGAATGTGTATGTGTCCAAAAATATGAATTAATTATTAATTAATATTTTTTTAATTAAATCAAATTTACGCCATGTAATTTTTCAATTGCTATATATTTCTTGAAAAGAATGTGTATGTGTCCAAAAATATGAATTAATTATTAATTAATATTTTTTTAATTAAATCAAATTTACGCCATGTAATTTTTCAATTGCTATATATTTCTTGAAAAGAATGTGTATGTGTCCAAAAATATGAATTAATTATTAATTAATATTTTTTTAAATTAAATCAAATTTACGCCATGTAATTTTTCAATTGCTATATATTTCTTGAAAAGAATGTGTATGTGTCCAAAAATATGAATTAATTATTAATTAATATTTTTTTTAATTAAATCAAATTTACGCCATGTAATTTTTCAATTGCTATATATTTCTTGAAAAGAATGTGTATGTGTCCAAAAATATGAATTAATTATTAATATTTTTTTAATTAAATCAAATTTACGCCATGTAATTTTTCAATTGCTATATATTTCTTGAAAAGAATGTGTATGTGTCCAAAAATATGAATTAATTATTAATTAATATTTTTTTTAATTAAATCAAATTTACGCCATGTAATTTTTCAATTGCTATATATTTCTTGAAAAGAATGTGTATGTGTCCAAAAATATGAATTAATTATTAATTAATATTTTTTTAATTAAATCAAATTTACGCCATGTAATTTTTCAATTGCTATATATTTCTTGAAAAGAATGTGTATGTGTCCAAAAATATGAATTAATTATTAATTTATATTTTTTTAATTAAATCAAATTTACGCCATGTAATTTTTCAATTGCTATATATTTCTTGAAAAGAATGTGTATGTGTCCAAAAATATGAATTAATTATTAATTAATATTTTTTTAATTAAATCAAATTTACGCCATGTAATTTTTCAATTGCTATATATTTCTTGAAAAGAATGTGTATGTGTCCAAAAATATGAATTAATTATTAATTAATATTTTTTTAATTAAATCAAATTTACGCCATGTAATTTTTCAATTGCTATATATTTCTTGAAAAGAATGTGTATGTGTCCAAAAATATGAATTAATTATTAATTTTTTTTTAATTAAATCAAATTTACGCCATGTAATTTTTCAATTGCTATATATTTCTTGAAAAGAATGTGTATTTGTCCAAAAATATGAATTAATTATTAATTAATATTTTTTTTAATTAAATTAAATTTATGCCATGTAATTTTTCAATTGCTATATATTTCTTGAAAAGAATGTGTATTTGTCCAAAAATATAAATTAATTATTAATTAATATTTTTTTTTATTTAATCAAATTTACGCCATGTAATTTTTCAATTGCTATATATTTCTTGAAGATGTGCATATGTCCACAAATATGAATTTATTATTTATTGATATTTGAAAAAGTTTTATAAAATTAACGTCATGATATATTTCTTGAAGAAAATGTTTATGTGTCCACAAATATGAATTTATTATTTATTGATATTTTAAATTTTTTATAAAATTAACGTCATGATATATTTCTTGAAGAAAATGTTTATGTGTCCACAAATATGAATTTATTATTTATTGATATTTTAAATTTTTTATAAAATTAACGTCATGAATATTTTTCATTAGATATATTTCTTGAAGAAAATATTTATGTGTCCACAAATATGAATTTATTATTTATTGATATTTTAAAAAGTTTTATAAAATTAACGTCATGGGATTTTTAAATGAATAAATTTTGTTTTTGTCTAAAATTTATGTACTTTTTCTGTGTTTAGCGCCATGTGCGCAGAGCGTTATTATAGGTCTCAGATGTAAGATTTTTAACAAGATTATTGGCTTTTCAGACATCCATACTCACAAAAGCTAAACATTCTTCTTTTGGAGGTCTGCGTTTAACTTCCGAATTATCAGTATATCAATAAGTTTTCCGGTTAATTTATTTTTAACTGCAATATTTGCATGTATCTCAATGAAAATAATAACCCAATAATGATAACGTCTATCGTCAAGGTAGTGTGTCGTAGATTATCTCCCTTTTTCTAATATGAAAACGCCATGCAGTCTTACCTTTCGGAGTCCATTGACTTCGATTAGTCAGGGAGACTGATAGTCAGGGATACTGTTTGGATTTGAGCAGTTGTCTCGATGGCAAGGCACTGTATTCTGTATGCATTGGTTCACATGTAAATTACGAGGTGCATGATACCACTGGCCTATTACATTCCCCTTACAAAGATTTTGGTGGATTTCGGCTTGATAGCACATGAATCAGAGCACAGAGCTCCGTGGAAAAAAGAGTTTAGTTTATCACAATCCTTCCTCATTGGGAAAGAGAGTCTATCTCAAAGATTCTTTGACTTCTCCTAAATCTCCTTGTAACCTTGTCAGGGTCAAGGGGAGATCATTTTAGCTTTGAATACTATGTAATTTTGAATATTTAGTCAATATTTACAAGTAAGGAAGTGTCTTCATGTCGGATTGTTCTGACAAACCCCTGTACAGAGACCAAAACAGTCGAGGATAATGTCTAGTACGCATCTAAATTTTACTCTGTCTTTTAGGCATTCAAATTTTTTCCTGTTTAGTAGGCATTCAAATTCAGCCAAGTGTGAACATCATACATACTTTTAAAGATGTTACTTTAAACATTGAACCAAATACTTCACAAAGAATTAGGTTTCTTTCCAGTGTGAGTTCGCATGGGTGGGTCTGTAGGTGTAACTTAAAATTATAAATGACGTATTGCAAATTTCAGAAGAATAAAGTTTCTTTCCACTATGGAATAACATGTCTTTAAAAATTAGATGATATTTTGAATGATGAGTAACACATTTCACAGAAAAACATTTTCTCTGTAATTTAGTCAATTTTTTTCTCAGAGATCTCTTTTTTGCACATGAATTTCGAATAGTTAAAGAAGATATCCTCAAAGAATAGCCTTTCATGTGTTTCTTTAAATTACATTAAGTTGTAGACCATTTGACACAAACTTGTTGCTGTATTTGATGGAGATAGGGGCCAGCACCTTTTCTCTCAATGCCTGATGGCTGACCCTGGTTGGCCTCTGTATTGGATTGAGCACCATTTCCAAAGCAGGAAAGTTTACACCATTGCTTACATCTTCCCGCCTGGTGTATGAATGGGTGGATGGGCCCTTTTTATCCTGGGTGCAGGCCTGCCAGTATTTTTTTAAATTCAGATTTGTTATTATTCATTCTCTCATTGTCAACGGCTTCTAATTCTTTATTTTAAGCTGCCCTCTATTAATAGAGGGGATGCCCCCCGTCCACAATTCAGGAGGCGTGCTGGATGGCTCTAGGAGACAGCACACCATTTTTCTTTGAATATTTGGTCAGGGTTTACTTCAAGTAAAAAGTATCCTCATGTCGGAGTCTCTGACAAACTCCTGTACAGAGAGACCGAAGACACCCGAGGGTGGTGTCTAGTAGGAATTCAAGTCCTCCCCCATATTCTCACAGGATAGGCTTGCATGGGTTTCTTTAAATTAGATTAAGTTGTAGACAATTTGACAAAAACTTGTTGCCGTATTTGATGGAGATTGGGGCCACCACCTTTTGTTACAAGGCCTGATGGCTGATGCTGGTTAACCTCTGTATTGGCTGGAGCACCATTTCCAGAGGCAGGAAGTTTTACATCATTTCTTACATCTTCCCGCCTGGTGTATGTACGGGGTGATGGGCCCTTTTTATTCTGGGTGCCTGCCTGCCAGTATTTATTTTTTTAATTAATATTTGTTGTTATTTATTTCCTCATTGTCAACGGCTTCTAATTCTTTATTTTAAGCTGCCCCCTATTAATAGAGGGGATGCCCCTGTCCGCAATTCAGGAGGCGTGCTGGGTGGCTCTAGGAGACAGCACACCATTTTTCTTTTAATATTTGGTCAGGGTTTACTTCATGTAAAAAGTATCCTCATGTCGGAGTCTCTGACAAACTCTCGTACAGAGAGACCGAAGACACCCGAGGGTCGTGTCTAGTAGAAATTCAAGTCCTCCCCCATATTCTCACATGATAGGCTTGCATGGGTTTCTTTAAATTAGATTATCGTGTAGACCATTTGACATTAACTTTATAAAAATAAAATCTTTCTTTTTTAGTTCACTTAGTTCTCAGAGATCGCTGTTTTTAAGTAGATGACATTCAAATAGCATACTTCATAAGAATAATGCTTCTTTCTCATGTGTTTGAATGTATCTTTTTAAATCAAATTTTCTTCTAAATGATGAAATACAAATTTAAGAAAGATGACGTTTCTTTTTAGCATGTTCGTGTTTATATGTGATTTATTGGTGAATTCACACATTTCAGAAGAATATGACTTCTATTCAAGGTGTTTGTATAGGATATGACTTCTATTTTATATATGTGTATAGGATACTTTCATTTTTCTCCACTGTAACTGTTACTAGTGAACAAATAAGAGATTTTATTTAACAATTCATCCATTAATTTAAATTTAAAGCCGACATCAATTTTATTCAAATATTACAAAAATGCAAGTTTTTAAAAATAGTAATTGTAAGATATGGGGAAGGTGATGCAATTTAAAATGTCATCTAATCTTTAGAGACATGTTATCCACACTTCAAAGGAACTTAATTTTTGTGAATTTGGATTGCCTCATTTATTATTTTTAGTTGAACTTACGGACCAACACATGCAAAGCGTTTTTCATTTGGGGGAATGCAAACTAACAGTGTTAAAGCAAACACAAAATGTATATTTATTAATATGAAAGTGTTTTTCATTTGGAAGAAATGCAAACTCGCTATGCAGCTACAGCAACATTCACTATTGTGCTAGTGAATTATTGAATTCAAAAAACCATAAAGATTAAAAGAAATTACTACACGACTTCAAATTATAAAATATTTACATATTATACATAAAAATAATTCTGAAACTATTATCTATATGACACTTAATGATGTATATTGATATAGCTCCTCTATTTCGAAATATTCTTTGTTAACTTTGATCGATCGTAACTTCGGTTCTAGTGTTCATGAAAAACCCACATCACAATGGCACTAGAACTTATCATCAATGTTTAAATAACCTGCATAAGTTCAGGAATATCTAATTAAAACGAACCCTGAGGATATTAATTGGAATGTAAGGTATGAAATATAAAATAATTTTAAAAATACGGTTTCCCCCTTATGGTTCTTCAGTTTTTAGCAGTTTATGTTCATTTCTTTTAACTTTGAGTATAAAATCATTTATTGTATAAAGACATAAAATTACACCTTTGGAATTTTAATTGTATTCTCTTTCCATCTATATAAATGTTTTAAACAATGGCTTACAAACAAGAAAGATATGGCTTATTTAAGCACATAAGGTGTGAAATTTTGCTTATGTCTGACTAAAGGGTGTTATTGACTGTTAATGCTACTAACAGAGTCTTATCACGAACACTACACAGATGATGACATATATGTCTGAGCTAACAGCTTCTTAAGGCTCACATTACATAGATGAGAACATAGAATTCTGAGATAACAGAGTATTAAGATCAGTCCTAAACAAATGCTACACAGATTAGAACATATATGACTGAGCTGCTGGCTACGGCGATAGAAAAAAATTATAATGAATCATTAATTCCAGATAAGTTAAAATTTAATGTGGCTCTTGAGGGAGAAAAGATGAATGGTCTTACTTATGCATAAAAAGGTCTTCACATTATGAAAGTAAACTGTAATAGTTGGAAAACATAATCAGAGCTTGTACTAAATACTCATCGGTCAAGTTTTATGTGACATCCATGTGTACAGCTTTAATGCTCAGCCAGATGAAAAGCAGTAAATACACCTTCCTTTCTACAGTCTCACTCTTTAAACAAAAGTTCCAGTGAAGTCTAATACAGTATTTTGGAAGGGACTCGTCAACTAAACTCTAAAGATAGTCAGGCTGATAGAGTTCTAGGGTAAAGTAAGTCTTGTATTCAAACCAAATCTGATCCCTTGTAGGAATAAACACTTTTTGATCACCCTAGAATCTCATAGGAAGATCAGCTCCGTTGCCTTTTCAACTTTTTTTATAGCAAAATGTTAAAGTATATCGTTGCTCTTCTCTGAACATACCCATCACAATCTATAATTTGCTGATACAAAAAAGAATCGCACCTATAAGAAGCTGAGAGTACTGTGAAAAGTGTCTCACGTCAATCTACGATCATCCAAAAGGAAGTGGGCTCTGTGAAATCTTTTGATTAAAGATTTCTTGAATCCGAAAACTTTGACTTCAAACTTCAATATTGTTCTTCACCAATGTCCCCTGTGTATGTGTTTCCCTTTTTTTATCTTCAAACTACAATAGCAGCAAATTTAAATTTTTAATAATATTTCTAAGGAAGAAAGTTATCTTTTCTATTTGGAAATATGAAAATTTTTAAATGAGAATAAAGAATTCCAAGCAGACTCTGCTCATACATAAATCTTAAGAAGTTCATTTAATATTTACATTTGTATTTCAAGTTTTAATTTCCATATTGTTTGCTTATTAATGTGATTTTTTGTAAGGAATAATCAATCGAATTAATTTCTTCTTAATTGGTTGAACTGATTTCAACATAGAAATCATTTATTCGTAATCGTTTTACATTGAATGCGTAACTGATCCCTCATTCTAAATTAATTGTTTTTTTCCCAAGTTTTTCATAGAGTTTACATGTAATTTGTCTAAACAAAGAAATTATGAAAATGGACAGTATTTTAAAATGTTTTTAAAAACGTTATGTTGTCTAGAAAGTGTAACTGTTACTATTGGCGACATAAATAATTTTAAAGAAAATACAGTTTGAAAATTAGTCAAAAACAACTTATTTAGGCTTAACTATTCATGTATGACATATTTTCGTAAAAATGTAAGATTTAATAAAAAAAATGTTATATTTAAGAGAAGTTATAAGCAATTTAATTTACCGTAAATAGTGGTTGTGAGTAAAATAATCCGGTTATGTATTTACTTCCTGTGAATAATCAACATGGCTGAACACAGATTATTTTACTCACAACCACTATTTCTAATAGTAGTTGACAGTTTCATAAAATGGCTGGAAATATTAAAATGTAAGAAACCAACGTCGCAAGTAACAATTGTTTTGTATGAATTGTTCACACGTTTCTGAGTCGTTGACTGTATAGTATTGAACAAAGGTTATTCCAATCGTCCAGCAAAATATATATGGATCCTAGACCACGGTTGGTCAGTTTTCGGTCAGGGTTTGAATATTATAGGTGTATTTTCTGCTTAAGCAGAACCTTGGTATAATTTCACAACATTTTCAATATCTTGGTCCATGTTCGTCAAATATACATAACTTCACATGAGACTTTTCATTCTCAAAATGCCCGGCTGACCGAGAAACTTATCTGAGAATTATTTTTTTAATTGTCCATAAAAAAGCACTCGATTGCTGTACATCATAACATCATCACAGATCGAATACACTTCCGAGATTTATCAGTGCTTTTCCTTTATACTCATTTGTAAGCTATTTAAGAAATCGTCATTGATCGCTTTTTAAAGTAAGTTCTCCTAGTGTTACTGGAAGCTTTTTTATGATTGTGCACGATCTATTTTTTTTACCCCAACTTTAATTTGTAGAGAGGCAATCACTGTGTCTTCAAACGCGTCAGTATATTTTAAGATCAATCTAGATAATCCGTCAGCATGATTGATTTTTGATTATGGGAGATAGGGAGATACTCTATTTTGTAATTGTAATTTAAGAGAATGGTTACACATTTCTGTGCTTTGTTTGCAGTATTCGTTGGTAAAGCCTTTTTCGAACTATACATTTTTAACAGTGATTTATGTTTTGATTTGTAATAAAAATGTTTTCTGCAAATAATACGATAACATTTTGGTCCAATGTAATGTAACTGTTGTTATTCGTTCATCCTCAAAATTTATTTGTTGTCCACTGATGCTTTGGGCTTCTTTTTTTAAGTTCTCATCAAAGTTGGTTTCCCAATTTTCTTCCTCGTTTGAGGATTTATGATGGAAAAATCTGAGCCTGCGTCAGGATGCATTTTAATATTCTTGTACAAACATTCTTCGTTACATATAGCGATTCTAATAGAGCTTTTTGAAATTTTATTTTTACTCTACAGTGTACTTTTGTGTCCAATGCGATCGCCCTTAAAACACTTTGTACCAATGCCATGACCTTTAACTAGAAGTTTCATCATATGAGCAAGTGTGTAGACATACAAAAGATATTATATTTGCATTGAAAACTTTCTGATTTTTCTTTGATTCTTTGCTCAAGTTTTACTTCTAATTAAAAGTATTCTCAGTGTGCCTTTGCGTTTGCTTGTTTAAAGATAATGACTTTGACAACGATGAGCTACTTCACATGAATAAGGTTTCTCCCCAGTATGGGTTCGCCCGTGGATTTTTACAGCAGAATTCGTTTTAAATGATTTATCACAGATTTCACAAACATAAAGTTTCTCCCTTTTTTTCATTTTAATTTAGTTTATCTAAAGAGATCAAGGGGCCTACTCTTGAGGCTAACACTTGATTTCCCTATGAGTAAAATCTATATCCGAGGGCTCTCTTAAGGATAGATATTGTTCCTTTTAGGGTTGCTATCTGTACTTCCCTACAATTTGGTTTTCCGGGGATTGTTTCTAAGTATTTAGATTTTTTTTCACCAGACCAGTTGCCCCCACTACAACCGGTATGATGTTTATTTCATCGAGGGACCATGTTATTTTTAGATCATTTTTGAGATCTTGATATTTTGTTATTTTTTCCGTTCGGTTCTATTGAGGCCGTAGTCATTTCGGACGGTTAGTGTGGGTTCGCATGTGAAGTTCTTTTACATCATATAAATGATTTACCACAAATTAAACAAGAATAACGTTTCTCCCTTAATGTTTAATTTTACTTCAATCGAAGATCTCAGAAATCAAGGGGCCCCTTCCTGGGGCTAACATTTGATCTCTATATGAGATACATAGATACCCGAGTATTCTATTAAAATTCTCCTTTATTTCTCAAGCATTTAGTTAGTAAAAAAGTTAGGAATAATTTCTTCTCTCCCCAACTGACCAGTCAAGTATGTAGTAGTATATTTTTTTTGTAGTCTTGGTCTTACCGGATTCCAGGACAAAAATTCATCTAGTCTGGTGGAGTATCCAGCTACGTGGTGTTACTTGAGGTAACATCACTAGGAGAAGATGCACTATTCCTCGTATGAGAGGATCTTATTTGTGCTGTGGATACTATGCAATTTTGAATATTTGGTCAGGGTTTACTTGTAGGGTTAAGTATCCTCATGTCAGGTTGTCCTGACAAACCCTTGTACAGAGAGACCGAAGACACTCGAGGATAGTGTCTAGTAAGTAATTCAAACTCTCCCTTTTTTTTTTTTTTTTAGTTTATCTAAAGAGATCAAGGGGCCTACTCTTGAGGCTAACACTTGATTTCCCTATGAGTAAAATTTATATCCGAGGGCTCTCTTAAGGATAGATGTGGTTCTTTTTAGGGCTGCTATCTGTACTTCCCTACAATTTGGTTTTCCGGGGATTGTTTCTAAGTATTTACTTAGATTTTTTTTCACCAGACCAGTTGCCCCCACTACAACCGGTATGATGTTTATTTCATCGAGGGACCATGTTATTTTAAGATCATTTTTGAGATCTTGGTATTTTGTTATTTTTTCCCGTTCGGCTCTATTGAGACCGTAGTCATTTGGGACGGTTACATCAATGATGAGAGCAGTTTTATCTGGTTTGTTCCAGATGACAATGTCTGGTTTGATGGCCTTGTCTTTTATGTATCTGCCCGCCTGTATGTCTTTATCATAGAACACTGTCACTTTTCCATTCGATGTTATGGGTGGGGGTTCATGTTCCCAGATGTTCAGTGATCTTTCTAGCTGCATCTCTCCGCAGATCTTCCAATGTAGGTATTTACATACTTTGTTGTGGCGGGCAGTGTAATGGCCATCAGCCAAAAGGATCTTGCATCCAGACATTAGGTGGCTTGGACTTTCGATGGCAGAGTGGCAGAACCTGCACTGGTCAGTTTTTTTTAGACCCGCCATTTTCTTAAATCCACTAGTAAGTAGGCCTTGGTCTTGTGCTGCTATTAATATCCGTTCCTCATCGAACGGGAAGTTGCCACTCTTGAGCCATTGTAGTGAAGTCTCCTTGTCGATATAGCTCTGGTTGAGTTCTTCAATGAACTTTCCTGCTCTTTTATTATTTCGCCATCCTTCTAGTCTGGTCTTCAGCTTCTTTTTTTGTGTACTCCTCCCTCTTCTTGCGCGCGATCAGGGTTGCTGGGTTTTTATCATCTTCGCTAGTGTTCTCCAGTGTGTTTCCACTGAAATTATCGGCTAGTTTTGTTGTTGAGGTCTGCTGGGGAAGGTATTTGGTGTGATGTTCATTCACCATTCTCATTTTTTTATCACAGGAGCTCTTTATATATTGTCCCACACTGACAATTGATGCTCGGTAGGCATGATTGATCTCAATGAGGCCCAGACCACCTTCTCTTCGCGGTAAGTAAAGTCTGTCCATACACTGATGTCGGTAAATGACTTTATTTAAGGCAAGCATTTTCCGAGTTTTTGTGTCTAGTTTGTTGATGTAGCCTTGTGGCCAATCGATAATGCCGAACCCGTAGGAGACGACAGGTATTGCCAGTTGGTTTATGGCAGTTATTTCATTTTTTGATGAGAGTTCAGATGTGAGGATTTTTTTCAGGCGCTTAATATATTCTCTCTGTACCTTCTCTCTCATCTTTCCATGCTCTAGCATCTCATTCTCTTCTACTCTAAGGTATTTATAGACAGCATCTTCTCCAAGGTCTTCAATAGAGCCAGTGTTAATATTAAGATGTTCTGATGCTTCGCATGTGTATTTTTAATTGATGATTTTGAGCAAATGATTTACCACAAATTTCACAATAGGGTTTTTCTCGAGTATGAGAACGACTGTGACATGCAACTTCATATTGAGGTGTAAAGGATTTACGACAAATTTCACAGTAATAAGGCTTCTCTATTTTTTTGAAATTTTACTACAGTAAGTGTTCTCAGAAATCAAGTGAAGGTAACTCTATATGAGATACATAGATATCTGTGTATTCAATTAAACTTCTCCTTCACCTGTCAAATGTTAAGTTAGTAATGAAGTGAAGAACATTATATTTTCTCTCATGAATTGACCACTTAACTGTTATACTATATGTTTCTTGTGATATCTTTGTCTTTGTGGATTCATATAGTCTTGTGGAGAGTCCAGCTCAGTGTTGTTATTTAAAGCAACATTACTGTGAGAAGGTTAACAATCTATCATATGAGTTAGTGTATCGTCGTCTCAAAGTGCTTACTTGGGTATTAAATACTGTGTTGTTTTGAATATTTAGTCAGGTTTTACTTATGGGGAAGTGTCCTTAGGTCAGGTTGTCCTGGCAGACCCCTGTGCAGAGAGACCGAAGACACTCGAGGATAGAGTCTAGTATGCATTCAAATTCTATGCTGTTTAGTAGGCATTCAAATTCTGCTCAATGCGGGACATCATATTTATTTTAAAAGTTGTTACTTTAAACAATGTGATTTTGCATGTATGGGTTCGTGGGTTTAACTTAAAATTATAAATGAGGCACTGAAAATTTCAGAAGAATAAATTTTCTTTCCATTGTGCTTTACTATGTCTCTGAAAAGTAGAAAATGTTAAATGATGTGCCATAAATTTCATAAGTTGTCTGTACTTTAGTGAAATGTTCCCCCTGAGATCTTTTTTGTCAGATGATGTTAGACAAATTTCACAAAAACGTTTCAACACAGAAGTGTTTCTTGAAATTATTTTTAGTTGTAGACGATTTGGCACAAATAAAACTAAAATCTCTCTCACTATTTTAGTTCAATTAGTTCATGGAGATGTCTCTTTTTTAAGTAGATGACATTCAAATAACATACTTTAGTAGAATAACGTTTCTATCTCATGTGTTTGAATGTATCTTTTTAAATGTACTATTGTAGTTGAATTAGTTCTTTTTAAATAAATTTGTTCGACAAATTTCATAAAGATAAATTTTCTTTCAAATATAAAAAAAAATTCTCTTTTCATATTATGTACAAATTTTACAAAATGGTTTCCCCAGAGAAGTAGCTTGAATGTGGTTTTTAAATAAGTTTAGATTAAGTTGTAGACGATTTGGTAGAAACATAGAAAAACTAAAATCTCTCACTATTTTAGTTCAATTAGTTCATAGAGATGTCTTTTTTTTTAAGTAGAAGACATTCAAATAGCATACTTTAGTAGAATAACGTTTCTATCTCATGTGTTTGAATGTATCTTTTTAAATCAAATTTTCTTTCAAATGATGAAATACAAATTTCACACAAATGAGGCTTATTTCCATTATGTTCGTGTTTAAATGAGATTTATTCCGGTGAATTCACACATTTCATTTAGAAGACTAAGCCTTCTATTCATGATATGTATAGGATATGTTCATTTTTCTCGACTGTAGCTGTTACCTGTGAATGAATAAGAGATTATATTTAATAATTCATGTATGGCCGGGGTGGAAGAAGTGTTTATAGTGGGAGATTCAAAAGGGAGAACAATGGATTTTGGATTTTAACCACTGTCGCGAAGGATACCGGACAAATGGTTTTGCGATAATGAATCCCCCAACCATAGGTAGTGTGATAGATGCCTTTATAACAGCACGTCATCTCACTGTTAGATTCCACCATCGGACCACGTGGAGATTAAATAAAACAGTTTAAGACAACAAAGAGAAAGGAATAAAATATTATTTAAACTTACCTTAAAGAAAGCAAAGGAATGATGAAGCTATACACATATACGAATAGGCCTTTTATAATGGTTAATAAAAAAGGAAAGAAATAACATTTACATTAACAAAACAATTTCTTTATTTAATATTTAAAAGAGAGTGTAAGTTCATAATTGGCGCGTATAATGCGATGCGTGTTGAAATGTCTTTTTGTGTGTAGAATGCAATATGTGTTGAAGAAATAAGAGTTCGTTGGGATTGAAAGATTACCAGATTGTAGAATGTTCATTAAATTGAGAGATAGATAGATTTCTTGAATCGAAAAGGGTTACCTTTCTCTTCCTCCCTCCTCCGCACAGCTCGTTCGAGCTGGTGGGGGGAGGGGA
The DNA here is from genome assembly GCA_963556195.1 of Sepiola atlantica. Classification (NCBI taxonomy): domain Eukaryota; kingdom Metazoa; phylum Mollusca; class Cephalopoda; order Sepiida; family Sepiolidae; genus Sepiola; species Sepiola atlantica. Next base: position 153,925,269 of record OY744525.1, read on the forward strand.
ATCGCCGAGAGTTCTTTGTGTGTTCTTCGTCTCAAGACGCTGAAGGAAAAAGAGAGTGAGGAAGGGACGCGTCCCCTTCTTTATAGATTTAAGATCACGTGCGGCCGAGCTGACCTGTCAGCCACCCATTGGTCAGAAACCTCCGGCCAACGTGATTAGGCGAGATTTCGCGAGTTTCTCCACTTCAGAGGCGAAGAACGGTTAAACAAAGAAAGAAAGAAAAAGAGAAAGAGGAGTACCTTAATTGTGGTGTTCACCACACATGTATTAATTAAAATAGAAAGCAGAAATCAATTTTTCCTCGTGCAACAGTTTTTAGAATAAGTAATTGTGACATGCGGCAGGTGATCCCTGTAATTCTTTAAATCATAAACACAATTTAGCCAAAATCTTTCATAATTTCTCCAGGATTAGTCAGACCGTTAAAATTGTAAATAAAACCCAAGTTTGTTAAGTCTATTTACAAGTCAAGATTTTCGTAACGTGTGCAAACGACATCATCTTTCTTATTTGATAAACATATAAAATAGAATATGAGCAATATGGAATAAAAAATAGACGTAATAAGATTATAAACAATTTAGTAGAACTTAAGTTGTTCCAAGACTTTCCTTACATAAGTAGAACTTAATCTGATTTACATAACTATTTACCAAACAGCAGAAGCACACATTTGACCGACTTACATTAAAATGATCCATGTAGTATCTGATAAAGCAACTCTGATTTTCAAGTGTAATACATTATTAAATTTCTTGATTCATAACTATCAGGAAAATAAGACAAGTTCATAAAACTAAGACATTACTAATCAGTCCGTTCTGATCAACTCAATTTAAAAAAAAATTGTTCCTTCATTTTTTAATGCATTTAAGTCTCTCTTCAATTTGTCGCTAGCATAAGTGTTGGTACCCTAATTAGATGACTTTATTTAATATAGCTTTTACTATAATAGATAACGTTTATTACATTTATTTAGTATAAACTCTTCATCTCACATGTTGTGTTGGTACCCTAGTTACATGACTTTATTTAATATAGCTTTCACTATATTTGATAACGTGTATTACATTTATTTAGTATAAACTAATCATCTCACATGAAGAAATTAATTTAGCAACGTGTTTACAAATAAAGTATTCGATTGTTTTAAATATTCAAATAAAAATACAATACATGTGTTGATAATTTACAAAAACTTAAAATTATAATTGTTCTACTTTAAGAATTTTACGAGTATTTTTTCATAGCTTAAATAAAGTATTCGATTGTTTTATATATTCAAAAGTATTTTTTCATAGCTTTTAATGATCACAAATAAGTACAGATGAAAAAATATATGTCTGAGCTAACAGAGTCTTAAGATGAATACTACACAAATGAGAAAATGTATGTCTGAGCTAACAGAGTCTTAAGATGAATACTACACAGATATGAAAATATATGTCTGAGCTAACATAGTCTTAAGATGAATACTACACAGATGAAAAAATATATATCTGAGCTAACAGAGTCTTAAGATGAATACTACACAGATGAAAAAATATATGTCTGAGCTAACAGTCTTAAGATGAATACTACACAGATGAAAACATATATGTCTGAGCAAACAGAGTCTTAAGATGAATACTACACAGATGAAAAAATATATATCTGAGCTAACAGAGTCTTAAGATGAATACTACACAGATGTGAAAATATATATCTGAGCAAATAGAGTCTTAGGACAAATACTACACAGCATAGGAAAATATATGTCTGAGCTAACACAGTCTTAGGACAAATACTACAGAGAAGAGAACATATATGTCTGAGTGTTACAATTTGGGGGGACAGAGTGATTCATAGTGGTAGGCAGTAGGCCACGAGGACGAGGAAGAAAAGAGAAGAAACAATGAGGTAAAACTTAATACACGTGCGACTTGCACACAGATTTATTGCAAACTGAACAATTTGGCGCCTAATTTAAATGTTATGTGTTAGCAGAGCGTAGTTATTTCATCACGTGATATTAAGTCACTGACCTCATCACTACTCGACCAGGCGGGACTACTTTCAGTTGATCAAATTCAACACTGAAATTATATGTCTGAGCGAACATTGTCTTAGGACGAATACTACACAGATGAGAAAATATATGTCTGAGCGAACATAGTCTTAGGACGAATACTACACAGGAAAAAATATGTCTGAGCTAACAGTCTTAGGACGAATATTACACAGAAGAGAAAAATATATATCTGAACTAACACAGTCTTTGGACGAATACTACACAGAAGAAAAAATATATGTCTGAGCTAACAGTCTTACAATATGCATGAGAACATATATAGCATTACAAGTGTTCTTTCTTTCTTGTTTACAAATTGTTATTTTATCAACTCGGGTAAATAGAACTGTGTAAAAGAAGCTTAAAACCGTTAGAGTTATGCAATTACTATCAGTGGTTCAAAGTTATACGGATTTGAAGTGCCAAAATTTGGGTTTTCATTAGAAATTTTTCATAATAATTCTTTTTCAATAGTTGGCCAATATATGGACCTCATCATTGAAAGAAATTCAGTAATTTCTCCTCGACTTATATATTTAAAAGCTATTCTTATGAATCTTGGTGCCTTCATGAAAAATCATGTTATTTTCTGATTATGCAATTAGATTTTATGAATCTCTAACTTAAGCAATAAATTATAAATTAAATATGTGAATTAACAAGTCTTTGAAACTGTCACATTGTATCATACAGATTGTGAGTTATTTCTAATATAGTTATAATTTTTTTGTACTTCAATACATTGTGTCAGTATAACAATATCTGTTTTAAAAGAATTTTGTAACTCAAGAAGAAAACCATTTTTCCAGGCATTACAAAAAAAAATCCCAAACAAAAATTGTATTTTTATTATATCTAAAAAGGATTATGTCAACACATAGATATTTGCAAAACATAAACAATGGTACAAAAGTTATTTTAGCAGCACAATTGGCCAATGAATTATGATTGTTCAAAATTTGTTGGAAATTAGAAGATTTGCCATCTTGTGTGATATTTATCTAGAAGCCAATTTACACGGTTTATAACTAGAAATGCAGGCTTCAAACAAGTGAAATATTCTTACAAATGTAATCTTGTAGTTAATGAAAATGAATCATAATAGAGCCAATAATTATTAGATTAAACCAGTAAAAATATTGAACAAAATCCCATTACTTCTCACCCATGAGAACACGTAAAAATCACACAGAAGCACATCTTTTGCTGTTCACATGAGTTTCATATCAACAGTTAATGTACTGCAACTTCTTAATATGATTTATAGCACATTAGAGATCTGGCTAGATTTTTCTTTTGAGAGTAAATCAATAAAAATATTCACATTTTTATCATGTAAAAACAAACCAAAACACAATTTGATAAAAAGGCAAACATAGATTAAAAAATAAGTCAAAAGTAAAAATTACCGAAATTGCTGCAAAACAGAATCTACTGGAGGTACAATCTTGAAACTTTGTAACTTGATAAATTCTGGGATGACAAATTCATAAAATGTGTGTCTTCTCTATATTATCAAAGGTTAGTTTCATAGATATATTTTAACTGGGGTGAACTTAGTTTTTTAACTCACAAAAAAAGGTTGGCCAATAATAAAAGTAATAAATTTGTTAAAAAAAGGAATCACGAGTTTTTATTTTAGGCCAATACTTATTGTAAAGTTTTTAACTTCAAAAATTTGAAAATGAGTAGAAATATTTTTTTAACTTCTGCTTACTGATCCATAGTGGAAAGATTTTTTATAGATGTCTACAACAATAAATATACTTGGAACATTCTGAATCTTACCATTACTTAAAATTGCATCTATATACAAATGTGAACTGCACATTTTCAAAATCATCTGAGAATGGCCATCGGAAATAATCGGTTCTTGGTTTTACTTAAAAATCTTATTGTTGCACCGGATTGAGATATAAAAATAAATTTGCAAATTAAAAAGTTGGTGTCATTATATACAGCAACCTGGTAAGTAAAAATATCCTGAAATGGTTCTTCATCAGAAATTATTTAAATGTTCAGCAGATTCACGGAGTGACTTTTCTTTCTTTCTTCTTCTCAAGTGGTCAGTGAGTGCAGCTGCCAGCTGAACCTTATTTCCACTGGTGTTGATATTGAAACCTAAGACAACCATGAGATATTTTTAATTGGTCTTTTAGCGCTTCCAACCAACTTCTTAAACCAAGTGTATCTCTTTAACAGACTTTAAAGGACACCAAACTTGATAACAGATCGAGTGATGATTCTCCATTTCTCAGCAGCAGATTGACACTCCTTTTAATTCTTTTGACTTTCATTTTGTATAATCTTTTCTTGGATGCAGAGTTTCAAAAATATTTTTTGTTGGTTGTGTCTTTGTCGAAGATGTTTTGCATACTTTCTTGAGATGCTAAGAATGGACTTGTCCTCAGTTGATGATATTCCTCCCAACCAAGTTGCTTCCTGGTTGTACTTGAGTGTATTTGCAGTTAGTCGATCGTGAAGCGATGTCTGTACTTTTGTTTGCATACTAAAATCTAAATCTCCAAAGGAATGCTCACCTGACAGATTTGTTAGAGGGCAACTCTTCAAAGCAACTCTTGTCACCTGATCCACATCTCTTCAAAAGGTCATGCATAATGAGATACTAAAAATGGCTTTGTACTTTGATAAACGGTGGCCGATTAGGACATACAAATGCATAATCAACTTGTGATAGCTCATTTCAACCAACGATTTTCATGGCAAATAATACCCTAACTGAGAGTTCATCATTCAAACTCCTTGGCCTTACTTTCACAGATAACATGAATTGGAATAAATACATTGAAGACATTGCCAGGGCTGCTGCAAAGAAGGTGGGCTCCCTCAACCGTGCTAGTAAACTTCTCACACCTGACATTATCCTATATCTCTACAAAGACATCATCTGCCCATGCATCGAGTATTGTTGCAACATCTGGGCTGAGGTATCATCCATTTGTCTGTCCCTCTTAGACAAGGTCAAAAAAAGAGTCGCCAACTTAATAGGTCCTTCACTATCCACCAAGCTCCAGCCCCTGTCCGATCGCTGCAATGTTGCTTCATTGTGCCTGTTTTACAAGTACTTCAATGGATTATGCTCTGATGAACTTGCTGCTCTGGTGTTCGCACAACGTAAATTCACTAGACCAACAGGACAATCTGCCAAATCCCATCCATTCACTGTGGAGGTCCCCAGATGCCGAATAGCTTTCTACTCCAAAAGCTTCTTTCCTCATGCTGCTTGACTCTGGAACTTCCCCCCTGCTCCCTGTTTTCCTGACGGTACTGACATGCAGAAATTGAAAACTAATGTAAACAGACATCTCGCTGCACAGCTCCCAATTTAGGTTGTAACCTCTCACCCTTTTTATCAGTAGCCCCTTACATCTACAGTGGCGGCTTTTCTTGTTTAAGGTGAACTTTGTTAAAGTTTTGTTGTGAATGATTGTGAGATTGGAGCTCTGTCAAGAACCTACCATGAAAATAAAGACAAAGTAGATAAAAACTAGGAACATATGTTCTGTAGGGAAGAGAAGACATCACCTACTAGATTTCAAAGTCGATTTTCTACTCTGTCAATCAATCAAAGAGCTTCGTCAAGGAGAGACACATTCATTTCAATTTGGGCAAAGTGAGGATCCGAGCATGCGTGGTGAAAGAGAAGAAGCTTGGTTTAAGATGTATTTAAAGTAACCAGCCACGTTTACCCCCATTGCATTACATGCTCCAGGTCGAAAGAGAGAGAAACAGAGAGAACTTTATCATTAATGCTGTTCAGAATGTTGCCATAGATGGTTGTGGATGCTACATAAATATCATCAAATAGTTTGTTAATGTTATTTAGAAGATCATTGAAAAAGATAAATTGAAAATTTGGTAACATCCTAAACAGATATATGGATGTTGCTAAGAGTATTTCCTGTTTTAGAGGGAAATTTACAAGGTAGGCAGGCCTAATCTCAAAGGCGAGAATTCGATGCAAAGTTCTTTAAAAAACTGGAGGCTTTAATCAACCCCTTTCCTTTGTTAACAATACCAGCACACCTACCAAAAACCTATCTCTAACCTTAAGCCAGACAGTAACAGACCTCAACAAAGAATACTCCACTAATCCTAAGTTTGGGTGGCAACAGACCACAAATATAACAAGCACATAGTTATATCTAAGGTTAAACTTGAACAGCGACAAGTGGCTCAAATCATATTTTGTCAGAAATTGGTTGATCCTTTTATGTTAGATTTATATGCTAAAACTGATACCACATTCTAAAATAATTGCTTTTTTTTCTCCCAAGTTTCAGTGTGTTCAGTCAAAATCAATTTATCTTTGCTTAACTATTCATGTATAAAATATTTTTGTTAAAGTGTGAAACATAATCCGCTTATGTACATACTTCCTGTGAATAATCTGACCGCGGATTATTTTACTCACAACCACTATTGCTTATAACTTCTTTTAAATATTATTTTTTTTTGGACACAAATAAGTCACAAATGCGTAGGTAAAAAAAATAAATTCTTTTGACTAATTTCCCAACTGTATTTCTTTTCAAATAATTAATGTCGCCAATAGTAACGTTTACCAAAGTTGGTATTTCATCTTTCTTTTTGGCTGAACTAGCATATGGTGCAAAGATAGAATACTGAAAAAATATTTAATTACTTTTTGAAAAATTATAATTCGATTTAATCAGTTAATCTTAATGTGTGGAAAACCGAGACTAAGGAAACAATAAAAACAATTGAAATTGAATGAAGTGTAATTCATTTTTGATTGTGTATTAAATTTAAACATTTACAACGAAAGTCTTTTTTAAACTCCAATTTAAAATTCAATCGTAAAATGAACGAAATGAAAACAATTTCCGTAGTGATTGAACTTACCTTTTTGTATTTCGTTCTTCTTATTTGTTTTCTTTGCAAAATGAAATTGATTAAATAATCAAATGTTAAGTAAATTGCTTCTTTACAAAGAAATAGAAGAGTTAACAAGGGAGATAATTCAGTACACTAAAAAGTAAGTATATCTGGAATTCGGAAGTTTAACCCAGACCTCAAAACAGGGCATTTTTACGATTAGCTTTTGAAAGTGTAGATGTCCGAAAGACAAAATCTCGGTAAAAATCTAAAATCTGAGTCTTGGAATTTTTTCTTATGTTTACGTAACATACACATTTATTGAAGAAAAATAATGTTTACTTTCTTGAGGTAATATTAATTAAAGAAGTTATATAAAGTTAACATCATGGAATTTTTTTTACATACAATTTTTTATATTTATATAAAAAAATTAACGTCATGAAATTGTTTTTTATTAGATATATTTCTTTAAAAAATCGTATGTTTCCACAAATATGAATTTATTATTCATTAATATTTAAAAAAATAAAATTAAATTAACGTCATGAAATTGTTTTTATTACAAATATATTTCTTTTTAAAAATGTATGTTTCCGCAAATATGAATTCATTATATATTAATACTTAAAAAATTAAATAAAATTAACCTCATCAACTTTTTTTAAGACATATATGTTTCTTTAAATTAATTTGTATGTGTTCAAAAATATGAATTTATTATTTATTAATATTAAAAAAAATTAAATTAAATTAATGTCATGAAATATTTTTAATTATAGACATATTTCTTGAAGAATATTTGTGTGTCCAAAAATATGAATTTATTATTTATAAATATTATTGAAAAAATTAAATAAATTTAACGTCATGAATGTTTTTCATTACAGATGAAGAAAATTTGTATGTGTCAAAAAAAACTTATTATTTATTTATATTTAAAAAAAATAAAATTAACGTCATCAATTTTTCTCATGATAGACATATTTCTTGCAGTAAATGTGTATATGTCAAAAAATATAAATTTATTATTAAATAATATTTTTAAAAAATAAAATTCAATTTACGTCGTGAAATTTTAATTACATATATTTCTTGAAGAAAATTTGTATGTGTCTAAAAATATGAATATCTTATTGATAATTATTTTTAAAAATTAAGTCAAATAAACGTCATCAAATTTTTTAATTATAGATATATTTCCTAATGAAAATTTGCATGTGTCCGAATATATGAGTATATTATTTTCTAATATTTTGAAAAATTCTTTTTAAAAATCAACGTCATGAAATTTTTTCAAGGCATATATATTTCTTGAAGAAAATTTGTATGTGTCAAAAATATGAATTTCTTATTTAGTTATATTTAAAAAATAAAATAAAATAAACGTTATGAATTTTTCTCATTACAGACATATTTCTTTAAGAAAATTTTTATGTGTCCTAAAATATAAATTTATTATTTATTACTATTAGAAAATATAAAGTAAATAAACGTTATGAAATTTTTTAATGCATATATATGTCTTGAAGAAGATTTGTATGTATTAAAAAATATGAATTCATCATTTATAATTATTTTTAAAATTAAGGTCATAGATTTTGTTCAATACATATATATTTATTGAAGAAAATTTGGATTCGTCAAAAATATGAATGAATTATTTATAATTATTTTAAAATATTAAATAAAATAGACGTCATCACCTTTTCTCATAACAGACATATTTCTCGAAGAAAATTGTGTATGTGTGCCAAAATATGAATTTATTATTTATTTATATTTTAAAAAAAGTAAATAAAATGTCCTTCATAAATTTTTTCATTATAGATATATTTCTTGAAGAAAATTTTTATGGGTAAAAAAATATGAATTCATAATTTATTAATATTTAAAAAAAAGTAAATAAAATTTGTGTCATGAAATTTTTTTGTTACAGATATATTTCTTGAAGACAATTTGTATTTGTCCACAAATATAAATTTATTATTTATGAATATTTAAACAAAAAATAAAATTAGTGGCATGACATTTTTCATCATATTTATATTTCTTGAAGAAAATTTGTATTTGTACACAAATATAAATTCATTATTTATAAATATTCAAGCAAAAAATAAATTCATTATCTATAAATATTTTTTGTTACAAATATATTTCTTGAAGAAAATCTGTATTTGTCCACAAATATAAATTCATTATTTATAAATATTGAAACAAAAAATAAAACTAGTGTCATGAAATATTTTTGTTACATATATATTTCTTGAGGAAAATCTGTATTTGTCCACAAATATAAATTCATTATTTATAAATATTAAAATAAAAAATGAAATTTGTGTCATGAAATATTTTTGTTACTAGAGTGCAAAGTAAACACAATCTCATTTTCAGTATTGTGAAAGAAATTATCAATTGTTGAAAATATTATTTTGAGAAAATGTGTGGCATCTTTAATATTTATTGATCTTGTTGGTGCTTGGAAATTTCTTAGATTACAATTTCGTAATTTCCCCATTTTAATCATTCCAAATAGGCCGACTTTTTCGTATATTTATATATATTACACATATATATTTACAGAAACATATCTTTTCTTACTGGGAAATAGATTTTTTTTTTTTTAAGAGAGGAAAAAGCTTGTTCAAACTTATTCTCATGTTTCTGATTAACAAACAACCGATGAATTTTTGTTGAGTTTTGACTGAAGTGTTGTTTATTTTTGCAGATTTCACACACTTTGCCACTAAATATTTCTGTTAGATTTCAACTTTTAACTATATTGTATAATTAACAATTATCTAGAGCATACCAGCAAAGTCTTTTCACGAATATCGAACATTTGACCTGGAGTAATGGTTCTGTTATATCAGATATATATCTGAGTTTTAGCCACACTATTCACACAAATAAATGTTTCTCCCTTTTTTTTCATTTTAATTTAGTTTATCTAAAGAGATCAAGGAGCCTACTCTTGAGGCTAACACTTGATTTCCCTATGAGTAAAATTTATATCCGAGGGCTCTTTTAAGGATAGATGTTGTTCCTTTTAGGGCTGCTATCTGTACTTCCCTACAATTTGGTTTTCCGGGGATTGTTTCTAAGTATTTTCTTAGATTTTTTTTCACCAGACCAGTTGCCCCCACTACAACTGGTATGATGTTTATTTCATCGAGGGACCATGTTACTTTTAGATCATTTTTGAGATCTTGATATTTTGTTATTTTTTCCCATTCGGCTCTATTGGCCATTGTCATTTGGGACGCACCAGTGTGAGTATACATGTGTATTTTTACTTCATATTTTGTAGTAAATGATTTACCACAAATTTCACAAGAATAAGGTTTCTCTCAAGCGTGAGTACGCATGTGTATTTTTATATTATTACTTGCATCCAAACATTAGGTGGCTTCGACTTTCGATGGCAGAGTGGCAGAACCTGCACTGGTCAGTTTTTTTGTAGACCCGCCATTTTCTTAAATCTATTAGTAAGTAGGCCTTGGTCTTGTGCTACTATTAGTATCCGTTCCTCATCGAACGGGAAGTTGCAGTTGTAGTGAAGCCTCCTTGTCGATATAGCTCTGGTTGAGTTCTTCAATGAACTTTCCTGCTCTTTTATTATTTTGCCATCCTTCTAGTCTGGTCTTCAGCTCCTTTTTCGTGTACTCCTCCCTCTTGTTGCGCGCGATCAGGGTTGCTGGGTTGTTATCATCTTCGGTAGCGTTTTCCAGTGTGTTTCCACTGAAATTATCGGCTAGTTTTGTTGTTGAGGTCTGCTGAGGAAGGTATTTGGTGTGATGTTCATTCACCATTCTCATTTTTTGATCAGAGGAGCTCTTTATATATTGTCCCACACTGACCATTGAAACTCGGTAGGTATGATTGATCTCAATGAGGCCCAGACCACCTTCTCTTCGCGGTAAGTAAAGTCTGTCCATACACTGATGTCGGTAAATTACTTTATTTAAGGCAAGCATTTTCCGAGTTTTTGTGTCTAGTTTGTTGATGTAGCCTTGTGGCTAATCGATAATGCCGAACCCGTAGGAAATGACAGGTATTGCCAGTTGGTTTATGGCAGTTATTTTATTTTTTAATGAGAGTTCAGATGTGAGGATTTTTTTCAGGCGCTTAATATATTCTCTCTGTACCTTCCCTCTCATCTTTCCGTGCTCTAGCGTCTCATTCTCTTCTACTCCAAGGTATTTATAGACAGCATCTTCTCCTAGGTCTTCAACAGAGCCAGTGTTAATATTAAGATGTTCTGATGCTGTCTTTTTCCCTTTCTTTATTGTGAATTTAGCACATTTTTCGAATCCAAACTCTTGCATATGTCTTCTGTGTAATTTTTTACAATTTCTATCAGAGAGATTAGTTGTTTCTCAGATTCTGCATAGAGTTTGAGATCGTCCATAAAGAGGAGATGATTTAATCTTTTATTTTCATCCTTCTTTCTGCCTCAGCTAAGGTTGTATCCAGCATTGGATCGTTTTAGTAGCTTACTCAGTGGATCCATTGTGAGGCAAAAAAGAAGCGGCGAGAAGCTGTCTCCTTGGAATATTCCTCTCTGAATCTTAACGTTTGGAGTCTTAATTTTTCCTTCCATATGGTGAAGCGTGATTGATGTACGCCATCTGGTCATTTGCATTTGGAGGAATGACCTAATATCTTCGTGGACATTGTACAAGTCCAAACAGCGGAGTATCCAGGAGTGAGGTATGCTATCAAAGGCCTTTTTGTAATCAATCCAGGCCATTGAGATGTTTCTCTGCCTCTTCTTACAGTCCTCCAGGATTTTTCTGTTTACAAGGAGTTTGTCATTTGTGTAAAGTCTTTTCCTGGTACATCCCTTCTGCTCACTTTCAAGGTAGTCGCCGGCAGCTAGATGTTCATATGTTGCATCAGCAATAATCCCTGTTAGCAGCTTGTAGGTTGTAGTTAGACAGCAGATAGGCCTCTATTTGTTAACCAAATGGGTCTGCTCACTTTTGGGAATAATGGACGTGTTGCCTACAGTAAGCCAGTATGGGTTCGCATGTGGCTGTGTACATTAGAACTAGTTGTACATGATTTACCACAAATTTCACAAAAATAAGGTTTCTCTCCAGTGTGAGATCGCATGTGTACTTTTATCTCAGAACTACTTAGAAATGATTTACCACAAATTTGACAAGAATAAGGTTTCTTTCCAGTGTGAGTTTGCATGTGTATTTTTATATAATTACTTAATGCAAATGATTTACCACAAATTTGACAAGAATAAGGTTTCTTTCCAGTGTGAGTTTGCATGTGTATTTTTATATAATTACTTAATGCAAATGATTTACCACAAATTTGACAAGAATAAGGTTTCTTTCCAGTGTGAGTTTGCATGTGTATTTTTATATAATTACTTAATGCAAATGATTTACCACAAATTTGACAAGAATAAGGTTTCTTTCCAGTGTGAGTTTGCATGTGTATTTTTATATAATTACTTAATGCAAATGATTTACCACAAATTTGACAAGAATAAGGTTTCTTTCCAGTGTGAGTTTGCATGTGTATTTTTATATAATTACTTAATGCAAATGATTTACCACAAATTTGACAAGAATAAGGTTTCTTTCCAGTGTGAGTTTGCATGTGTATTTTTATATAATTACTTAATGCAAATGATTTACCACAAATTTGACAAGAATAAGGTTTCTTTCCAGTGTGAGTTTGCATGTGTATTTTTATATAATTACTTAATGCAAATGATTTACCACAAATTTGACAAGAATAAGGTTTCTTTCCAGTGTGAGTTTGCATGTGTATTTTTATATAATTACTTAATGCAAATGATTTACCACAAATTTGACAAGAATAAGGTTTCTTTCCAGTGTGAGTTTGCATGTGTATTTTTATATAATTACTTAATGCAAATGATTTACCACAAATTTGACAAGAATAAGGTTTCTTTCCAGTGTGAGTTTGCATGTGTATTTTTAATTTTTATATAATTACTTAATGCAAATGATTTACCACAAATTTCACAAGAATAAGGTTTCTCCCCAGTGTGAGTTTGCATGTGTATTTTTACGTTATCACTTCGTGAAAATGATTTACGACAAATTTGACAAGAATAAGGTTTCTCCCCAGAGTGGATTCGCATGTGTATTTTTAATTGATTATTTTGAGCAAATGATGTACTACAAATTTCACAAGAATAAGGTTTCTCCCCAGAGTGGGTTCGCATGTGTATTTTTATATTAGTACTTAATGCAAATGATTTACCACAAATTTGACAAGAATAAGGTTTCTTTCCAGTGTGAGTTTGCATGTGTATTTTTATATAATTACTTAATGCAAATGATTTACCACAAATTTGACAAGAATAAGGTTTCTTTCCAGTGTGAGTTTGCATGTGTATTTTTAATTTTTATATAATTACTTAATGCAAATGATTTACCACAAATTTCACAAGAATAAGGTTTCTCCCCAGTGTGAGTTTGCATGTGTATTTTTACGTTATCACTTCGTGAAAATGATTTACGACAAATTTGACAAGAATAAGGTTTCTCCCCAGAGTGGATTCGCATGTGTATTTTTAATTGATTATTTTGAGCAAATGATGTACTACAAATTTCACAAGAATAAGGTTTCTCCCCAGAGTGGGTTCGCATGTGTATTTTTATATTAGTACTTATTGAAAATGATTTACCACAAATTTCACAAGAATAAGGTTTCTCCCCAGTGTGAGTTCGCATGTGTATTTTTAATTGATGATTTTGAGCAAATGATTGCCCACAAATTTCACAAGAATAAGGTTTCTCCCTTAATGTTTAATTTTACTTCAGTCGAAGTTCTCAGAAATCAAGGGGCCCCTTCCTGGGGCTAACACTTGATCTCTATATGAGATACATAGATACCCGAGTATTCTATTAAAATTCTCTTTTATTTCTCAAGCATTGAGTTAGTAAAAAAGTTAAGAATAATTTCTTTTCTCCCCAACTGACCAGTCAATATGTCATAGTATATCTTTCTTGTGGTCTGTTGGTCTTACCGGATTCCAGGACAAGAATTCATCTAGTCTGGTGGAGTATCCAGCACGTGATGTTACTTGAGGTAACATCACAAGGAGAAGATGCACTATTCCTCGTACGAGGGGATCTTATTTGTGCTGCAGGTACTATGTAATTTGAATATTTGGTCAGGGTTTACTTGTAGGGGTAAGTATCCTCATGTCAGGTTGTCCTGACAAACCCTTGTACAGAGAGACCGAAGACACTCGAGGATAGTGTCTAGTAGGTAATTCAAACTCCCCCAGTGTGGGTTAGCATGTGTATTTTTAATTGATGATTTTGAGCAAATGATTTACCACAAAATTCACAATAGGGGTTTTCTCCAGTATGAGAATATCTGTGACATGTTACTTCATATTGTGTTGTAAATGATTTATCACAAATTTCACAAGAACAAGTTTTTTCCATATTTTAACATTTTTTTACTACAGTAAGTGTTCTCAGAAATCAAGGGGCCTCTTCATGGATGTAACACACAATCTCTATATGAGATAAATAGATACTTCTCCTTCACCTGTCAAATGTTAAGTTAGTAATGAAGTGAAGAACATTATATTTTCTCTCACGAATTGCCAACTTAACTGTTATACTATATCTTTCTTGATATCTTTGAGCATTCTAGGACAATAATTCATCTAGTCTGGTGGAGTATCAATCTTAGTGCTGTTACTGGGAGAAGGTTAAAAATTCATCGTACGAATATTTAGTCATGGTTTTCTCATAGGGAAGTGTCCTTATGTGAGGTTGTCCTGACAAACACATGTGCAGAGACACCAAAGGCACTCAAGTATAGAGTCTATTAGACATTCAAATTCAATCCTGTTTAGTAGGCATTCAAATTCTGCTCAGTGTCGGACATCATATTTATTTTTAAAGTTGTTACTTTAAACAGTGTGAGTTCGCATGTTTGGGTTCCTAGCTGTAACTTAAAATTATAAATGAGGCACTTCAAATTTCAGAAGAATAAAACTTCTTTCCACTGTGGTTCCCTATGCCTCTAAAAAGTAGAAAAATGTTAAATCATGAGCGATGAATTTAATAAGTTGTCTGTACTTTTGTGAAATTTTCCCCCTGAGATCTCTTTTTGTCAGATGATGTTCGACAAATTCCCAAAAACGTTTCCTTACAGAAGAGGATTGTATGTGTTTCTTGAAATTATTTTTAGTTGTAGACGATTTGGCACAAACAAAACGAAAATCTCTCTCACTATTTTAGTTCAAAGAGATGTCTCTTTTTTAAGTAGATGACATTCAAATAGCATACTTTAGTAGAATAAAGTTTCTATATTTCCATTGTGTCCATGTTTAAATGAGATTTATTCTGGTGAATTCACACATTTCATTCAGAAGACTAAGACTTCTATTCATGATATGTATAGGATATGTTCATTTTTATCCACTGTGGCTGTTACCTGTGAATGAATAAAAGATTATATTTAACAATTCATGTATTAATTAAAATAGAAAGCAGAAATCCATTTTTCCTCCTGCAACAGTTTTTAGAATAAGTAATTGTGACATATGGGGCAGGTGATCCCTGTAACTTTTTAAATCATAAACACAATTAAGCCAAAATCTTTCATAATTTCTCCAGGATAAGTCAGACCGTTTAAATTGTAAATAAAACCCAAGTTTGTTAAGTCTATTTACAGGTCCAGATTTTCGTTACGTGTGCAAACGATATGATCTTTCTTATTTTTATAAACATATAAAATAGAATATGAGCAATATGGAATAAAAAATAAACGTAATAAGATTCAGAACAATTTAGTAGAACTTGAGTTGTTTCAAGACTTTCCTTACATAAGTAGAACTTAATCTGGATTACATAACTATTTACCAAACAGCAGAAGCACACATTTGACCGACTTACATTAAGGTGATCCATGTAGTATCTGATAAAGCAACTCTGATTTTCAAGTGTAATACATTATTTAATTTCTTGATTCATAACTATCAGGGAAATAAGACAAGTTCATAAAACTAAGAAATTTATAATCAGTCCGTTCTGATCAACTCAAAATTTGTGCAAATTGTTCCTTCATTTTTTAATGCATTTAAATTTCTCTTCAATTTGTAGCTAGCATAGGTGTTGGTACCCTACTTAGATGACTTTATTTAATATAGCTTTCACTATAATAGATAACGTTTATTACATTTATTTAGTATAAACTATTCATCTCACATGTTGTCTCGGTACCCTAGTTATATGACTTTATTTAATATAGCTTTCACTATAATAGATAACGTTTATTACATTTATTTAGTATAAACTATTCATCTCACATGTTGTGTTGGTACCCTAGTTACATGACTTTATTTAATATAGCTTTCACTATAATAGATAACGTGTATTACATTTATTTAGTATAAACTCTTTATCTCACATGCTGTGTTGGTACCCTAGTTACATGACTTTATTTAATATAGCTTTCACTATAATAGATAACGTGTATTACATTTATTTAGTATAAACTCTTCATCTCACATGTTGTGTTGGTACCCTAGTTACATGACTTTATTTAATATAGCTTTCACTATATTAGATAACGTGTATTACATTTATTTAGTATAAACTCTTCATCTCACATGTTGTGTTGGTACCCTAGTTACATGACTTTATTTAATATAGCTTTCACTATAATAGATAACGTTTATTACATCTATTTAGTATACACTCTTCATCTCACATGTTGTGTTGGTACCCTAGTTACATGACTTTATTTAATATAGCTTTCACTATAATAGATAACGTTTATTACATCTATTTAGTATACACTCTTCATCTCACATGTTGTGTTGGTACCCTAGTTACATGACTTTATTTAATATAGCTTTCACTATAATAGATAACGTTTATTACATTTATTTAGTATAAACTATTCATCTCACATGTTGTGTTGGTACCCTACTTAGATGACTTTATTTAATATAGCTTTCACTATAATAGATAACGTTTATTACATTTATTTAGTATAAACTCTTCATCTTACATGTTGTGTTGGTACCCTAGTTACATGACTTTATTTAATATAGCTTTCACTATATTAGATAACGTTTATTACATTTATTTAGTATAAACTATTCATTTCCCATGTTATGTTGGTACCCTAGTTACATGACTTTATTTAATATAGCTTTCACTATAATAGATAACGTTTATTACATTTATTTAGTATAAACTATTCATCTCACATGTTGTCTCGGTACCCTAGTTATATGACTTTATTTAATATAGCTTTCACTATAATAGATAACGTTTATTACATTTATTTAGTATACACTCTTCATCTCACATGTTGTCTCGGTACCCTAGTTATATGACTTTATTTAATATAGCTTTCACTATAATAGATAACGTTTATTACATTTATTTAGTATAAACTCTTCATCTCACATGTTGTCTCGGTACCCTAGTTATATGACTTTATTTAATATAGCTTTCACTATAATAGATAACGTTTATTACATTTATTTAGTATACACTCTTCATCTCACATGTTGTGTTGGTACCCTAGTTACATGACTTTATTTAATATAGCTTTCACTATAATAGATAACGTTTATTACATTTATTTAGTATAAACTCTTCATCTCACATGTTGTCTCGGTACCCTAGTTATATGACTTTATTTAATATAGCTTTCACTATAATAGATAACGTTTATTACATTTATTTAGTATAAACTCTTCATCTCACATGTTGTCTCGGTACCCTAGTTATATGACTTTATTTAATATAGCTTTCACAATAATAGATAACGTTTATTACATTTATTTAGTATACACTCTTCATCTCACATGTTGTGTTGGTACCCTAGTTACATGACTTTATTTAATATAGCTTTCACTATAATAGATAACGTTTATTACATTTATTTAGTATAAACTCTTCATCTCACATGTTGTCTCGGTACCCTAGTTATATGACTTTATTTAATATAGCTTTCACTATAATAGATAACGTTTATTACATTTATTTAGTATACACTCTTCATCTCACATGTTGTGTTGGTACCCTAGTTACATGACTTTATTTAATATAGCTTTCACTATAATAGATAACGTTTATTACATTTATTTAGTATAAACTATTCATCTCACATGTTGTGTTGGTACCCTAGTTACATGACTTTATTTAATATAGCTTTCACTATAATAGATAACGTTTATTACATTTATTTAGTATAAACTCTTCATCTCACATGTTGTGTTGGTACCCTAGTTACATGACTTTATTTAATATAGCTTTCACTATAATAGATAACGTTTATTACATTTATTTAGTATAAACTCTTCATCTCACATGTTGTGTTGGTACCCTAGTTACATGACTTTATTTAATATAGCTTTCACTATATTAGATAACGTTTATTACATTTATTTAGTATAAACTCTTCATCTCACATGTTGTGTTGGTACCCTATTTACATGACTTTATTTAATATAGCTTTCACTATAATAGATAACGTTTATTACATTTATTTAGTATAAACTCTTCATCTCACATGTTGTGTTGGTACCCTAGTTACATGACTTTATTTAATATAGCTTTCACTATAATAGATAACGTTTATTACATTTATTTAGTATAAACTATTCATCTCACATGTTGTGTTGGTACCCTAGTTACATGACTTTATTTAATATAGCTTTCACTATAATAGATAACGTTTATTACATTTATTTAGTATAAACTATTCATCTCACATGTTGTGTTGGTACCCTAGTTACATGACTTTATTTAATATAGCTTTCACTATAATAGATAACGTTTATTACATTTATTTAGTATAAACTATTCATCTCACATGTTGTGTTGGTACCCTAGTTACATGACTTTATTTAATATAGCTTTCACTATAATAGATAACGTTTATTACATTTATTTAGTATAAACTCTTCATCTCACATGTTGTGTTGGTACCCTAGTTACATGACTTTATTTAATATAGCTTTCACTATAATAGATAACGTTTATTACATTTATTTAGTATAAACTATTCATCTCACATGTTGTGTTGGTACCCTAGTTACATAACTTTATTTAATATAGCTTTCACTATAATAGATAACGTGTATTACATTTATTTAGTATAAACTCTTCATCTTACATGTTGTGTTGGTACCCTAGTTACATGACTTTATTTAATATAGCTTTCACTATATTAGATAACGTGTATTACATTTATTTAGTATAAACTCTTCATCTCACATGTTGTGTTGGTACCCTAGTTACATGACTTTATTTAATATAGCTTTCACTATAATAGATAACGTTTATTACATCTATTTAGTATACACTCTTCATCTCACATGTTGTGTTGGTACCCTAGTTACATGACTTTATTTAATATAGCTTTCACTATAATAGATAACGTTTATTACATCTATTTAGTATACACTCTTCATCTCACATGTTGTGTTGGTACCCTAGTTACATGACTTTATTTAATATAGCTTTCACTATAATAGATAACGTTTATTACATTTATTTAGTATAAACTATTCATCTCACATGTTGTGTTGGTACCCTACTTAGATGACTTTATTTAATATAGCTTTCACTATAATAGATAACGTTTATTACATTTATTTAGTATAAACTCTTCATCTTACATGTTGTGTTGGTACCCTAGTTACATGACTTTATTTAATATAGCTTTCACTATATTAGATAACGTTTATTACATTTATTTAGTATAAACTATTCATTTCCCATGTTATGTTGGTACCCTAGTTACATGACTTTATTTAATATAGCTTTCACTATAATAGATAACGTTTATTACATTTATTTAGTATAAACTATTCATCTCACATGTTGTCTCGGTACCCTAGTTATATGACTTTATTTAATATAGCTTTCACTATAATAGATAACGTTTATTACATTTATTTAGTATACACTCTTCATCTCACATGTTGTCTCGGTACCCTAGTTATATGACTTTATTTAATATAGCTTTCACTATAATAGATAACGTTTATTACATTTATTTAGTATAAACTCTTCATCTCACATGTTGTCTCGGTACCCTAGTTATATGACTTTATTTAATATAGCTTTCACTATAATAGATAACGTTTATTACATTTATTTAGTATACACTCTTCATCTCACATGTTGTGTTGGTACCCTAGTTACATGACTTTATTTAATATAGCTTTCACTATAATAGATAACGTTTATTACATTTATTTAGTATAAACTCTTCATCTCACATGTTGTCTCGGTACCCTAGTTATATGACTTTATTTAATATAGCTTTCACTATAATAGATAACGTTTATTACATTTATTTAGTATACACTCTTCATCTCACATGTTGTGTTGGTACCCTAGTTACATGACTTTATTTAATATAGCTTTCACTATAATAGATAACGTTTATTACATTTATTTAGTATAAACTATTCATCTCACATGTTGTGTTGGTACCCTAGTTACATGACTTTATTTAATATAGCTTTCACTATAATAGATAACGTTTATTACATTTATTTAGTATAAACTCTTCATCTCACATGTTGTGTTGGTACCCTAGTTACATGACTTTATTTAATATAGCTTTCACTATATTAGATAACGTTTATTACATTTATTTAGTATAAACTCTTCATCTCACATGTTGTGTTGGTACCCTAGTTACATGACTTTATTTAATATAGCTTTCACTATATTAGATAACGTTTATTACATTTATTTAGTATAAACTCTTCATCTCACATGTTGTGTTGGTACCCTAGTTACATGACTTTATTTAATATAGCTTTCACTATATTAAATAACGTTTATTACATTTATTTAGTATAAACTCTTCATCTCACATGTTGTGTTGGTACCCTAGTTACATGACTTTATTTAATATAGCTTTCACTATAATAGATAACGTTTATTACATTTATTTAGTATAAACTCTTCATCTCACATGTTGTGTTGGTACCCTAGTTACATGACTTTATTTAATATAGCTTTCACTATAATAGATAACGTTTATTACATTTATTTAGTATAAACTCTTCATCTCACATGTTGTGTTGGTACCCTAGTTACATGACTTTATTTAATATAGCTTTCACTATATTAGATAACGTTTATTACATTTATTTAGTATAAACTCTTCATCTCACATGTTGTGTTGGTACCCTAGTTACATAATTTTATTTAATATAGCTTTCACTATAATAGATAACGTTTATTACATCTATTTAGTATAAACTCTTCATCTTACATGTTGTGTTGGTACCCTAGTTACATGACTTTATTTAATATAGCTTTCACTATAATAGATAACGTTTATTACATTTATTTAGTATACACTCTTCATCTCACATGTTGTGTTGGTACCCTAGTTACATGACTTTATTTAATATAGCTTTCACTATAATAGATAACGTTTATTACATCTATTTAGTATAAACTATTCATCTCACATGTTGTGTTGGTACCCTAGTTACATGACTTTATTTAATATAGCTTTCACTATAATAGATAACGTTGATTACATTTATTTAGTATAAACTCTTCATCTCACATGTTGTCTCGGTACCCTAGTTATATGACTTTATTTAATATAGCTTTCACTATAATAGATAACGTTTATTACATCTATTTAGTATAACCTCTTCATCTTACATGTTGTGTTGGTACCCTAGTTACATGACTTTATTTAATATAGCTTTCACTATAATAGATAACGTTTATTACATCTATTTAGTATAAACTCTTCATCTCACATGTTGTCTCGGTACCCTAGTTATATGACTTTATTTAATATAGCTTTCACTATAATAGATAACGTTTATTACATTTATTTAGTATACACTCTTCATCTCACATGTTGTGTTGGTACCCTAGTTACATGACTTTATTTAATATAGCTTTCACTATAATAGATAACGTTTATTACATCTATTTAGTATAAACTATTCATCTCACATGTTGTGTTGGTACCCTAGTTACATGACTTTATTTAATATAGCTTTCACTATAATAGATAACGTTTATTACATCTATTTAGTATAACCTCTTCATCTTACATGTTGTGTTGGTACCCTAGTTACATGACTTTATTTAATATAGCTTTCACTATAATAGATAACGTTTATTACATCTATTTAGTATAAACTCTTCATCTCACATGTTGTGTTGGTACCCTAGTTACATGACTTTATTTAATATAGCTTTCACTATAATAGATAACGTTTATTACATCTATTTAGTATACACTCTTCATCTCACATGTTGTGTTGGTACCCTAGTTACATGACTTTATTTAATATAGCTTTCACTATAATAGATAACGTTTATTACATTTATTTAGTATAAACTATTCATCTCACATGTTGTGTTGGTACCCTACTTAGATGACTTTATTTAATATAGCTTTCACTATAATAGATAACGTTTATTACATCTATTTAGTATAAACTATTCATCTCACATGTTGTGTTGGTACCCTAGTTACATGACTTTATTTAATATAGCTTTCACTATAATAGATAACGTTTATTACATCTATTTAGTATACACTCTTCATCTCACATGTTGTGTTGGTACCCTAGTTACATGACTTTATTTAATATAGCTTTCACTATAATAGATAACGTTTATTACATTTATTTAGTATAAACTATTCATCTCACATGTTGTGTTGGTACCCTACTTAGATGACTTTATTTAATATAGCTTTCACTATAATAGATAACGTTTATTACATTTATTTAGTATAAACTCTTCATCTTACATGTTGTGTTGGTACCCTAGTTACATGACTTTATTTAATATAGCTTTCACTATATTAGATAACGTTTATTACATTTATTTAGTATAAACTATTCATTTCCCATGTTATGTTGGTACCCTAGTTACATGACTTTATTTAATATAGCTTTCACTATAATAGATAACGTTTATTACATTTATTTAGTATAAACTATTCATCTCACATGTTGTCTCGGTACCCTAGTTATATGACTTTATTTAATATAGCTTTCACTATAATAGATAACGTTTATTACATTTATTTAGTATACACTCTTCATCTCACATGTTGTCTCGGTACCCTAGTTATATGACTTTATTTAATATAGCTTTCACTATAATAGATAACGTTTATTACATTTATTTAGTATAAACTCTTCATCTCACATGTTGTCTCGGTACCCTAGTTATATGACTTTATTTAATATAGCTTTCACTATAATAGATAACGTTTATTACATTTATTTAGTATACACTCTTCATCTCACATGTTGTGTTGGTACCCTAGTTACATGACTTTATTTAATATAGCTTTCACTATAATAGATAACGTTTATTACATTTATTTAGTATAAACTCTTCATCTCACATGTTGTCTCGGTACCCTAGTTATATGACTTTATTTAATATAGCTTTCACTATAATAGATAACGTTTATTACATTTATTTAGTATACACTCTTCATCTCACATGTTGTGTTGGTACCCTAGTTACATGACTTTATTTAATATAGCTTTCACTATAATAGATAACGTTTATTACATTTATTTAGTATAAACTATTCATCTCACATGTTGTGTTGGTACCCTAGTTACATGACTTTATTTAATATAGCTTTCACTATATTAGATAACGTTTATTACATTTATTTAGTATAAACTCTTCATCTCACATGTTGTGTTGGTACCCTAGTTACATGACTTTATTTAATATAGCTTTCACTATATTAGATAACGTTTATTACATTTATTTAGTATAAACTCTTCATCTCACATGTTGTGTTGGTACCCTAGTTACATAACTTTATTTAATATAGCTTTCACTATAATAGATAACGTGTATTACATTTATTTAGTATAAACTATTCATCTCACATGTTGTGTTGGTACCCTAGTTACATGACTTTATTTAATATAGCTTTCACTATAATAGATAACGTTTATTACATTTATTTAGTATAAACTCTTCATCTCACATGTTGTGTTGGTACCCTTGTTACATGACTTTATTTAATATAGCTTTCACTATAATAGATAACGTTTATTACATTTATTTAGTATAAACTCTTCATCTCACATGTTGTGTTGGTACCCTTGTTACATGACTTTATTTAATATAGCTTTCACTATAATAGATAACGTTTATTACATTTATTTAGTATAAACTCTTCATCTCACATGTTGTGTTGGTACCCTAGTTACATGACTTTATTTAATATAGCTTTCACTATAATAGATAACGTTTATTACATCTATTTAGTATAAACTATTCATCTCACATGTTGTGTTGGTACCCTAGTTACATGACTTTATTTAATATAGCTTTCACTATAATAGATAACGTTTATTACATTTATTTAGTATAAACTCTTCATCTCACATGTTGTGTTGGTACCCTAGTTACATGACTTTATTTAATATAGCTTTCACTATAATAGATAACGTTTATTACATTTATTTAGTATAAACTCTTCATCTCACATGTTGTGTTGGTACCCTTGTTACATGACTTTATTTAATATAGCTTTCACTATAATAGATAACGTTTATTACATTTATTTAGTATACACTCTTCATCTCACATGTTGTGTTGGTACCCTAGTTACATGACTTTATTTAATATAGCTTTCACTATAATAGATAACGTTTATTACATCTATTTAGTATAAACTATTCATCTCACATGTTGTGTTGGTACCCTAGTTACATGACTTTATTTAATATAGCTTTCACTATAATAGATAACGTTTATTACATTTATTTAGTATAAACTCTTCATCTCACATGTTGTGTTGGTACCCTAGTTACATGACTTTATTTAATATAGCTTTCACTATAATAGATAACGTTTATTACATTTATTTAGTATAAACTCTTCATCTCACATGTTGTGTTGGTACCCTAGTTACATGACTTTATTTAATATAGCTTTCACTATAATAGATAACGTTTATTACATTTATTTAGTATAAACTCTTCATCTCACATGTTGTGTTGGTACCCTAGTTACATGACTTTATTTAATATAGCTTTCACTATAATAGATAACGTTTATTACATTTATTTAGTATAAACTCTTCATCTCACATGTTGTGTTGGTACCCTAGTTACATGACTTTATTTAATATAGCTTTCACTATAATAGATAACGTTTATTACATTTATTTAGTATAAACTCTTCATCTCACATGTTGTGTTGGTACCCTAGTTACATGACTTTATTTAATATAGCTTTCACTATAATAGATAACGTTTATTACATTTATTTAGTATAAACTCTTCATCTCACATGTTGTGTTGGTACCCTAGTTACATGACTTTATTTAATATAGCTTTCACTATAATAGATAACGTTTATTACATTTATTTAGTATAAACTCTTCATCTCACATGTTGTGTTGGTACCCTAGTTACATGACTTTATTTAATATAGCTTTCACTATAATAGATAACGTTTATTACATTTATTTAGTATAAACTCTTCATCTCACATGTTGTGTTGGTACCCTAGTTACATGACTTTATTTAATATAGCTTTCACTATAATAGATAACGTTTATTACATTTATTTAGTATAAACTCTTCATCTCACATGTTGTGTTGGTACCCTAGTTACATGACTTTATTTAATATAGCTTTCACTATAATAGATAACGTTTATTACATCTATTTAGTATAAACTCTTCATCTCACATGTTGTGTTGGTACCCTAGTTACATGACTTTATTTAATATAGCTTTCACTATATTAGATAACGTTTATTACATTTATTTAGTATAAACTCTTCATCTCACATGTTGTGTTGGTACCCTAGTTACATGACTTTATTTAATATAGCTTTCACTATAATAGATAACGTTTATTACATTTATTTAGTATAAACTCTTCATCTCACATGTTGTGTTGGTACCCTAGTTACATGACTTTATTTAATATAGCTTTCACTATAATAGATAACGTTTATTACATTTATTTAGTATAAACTCTTCATCTCACATGTTGTGTTGGTACCCTAGTTACATGACTTTATTTAATATAGCTTTCACTATAATAGATAACGTTTATTACATTTATTTAGTATAAACTCTTCATCTCACATGTTGTGTTGGTACCCTAGTTACATGACTTTATTTAATATAGCTTTCACTATAATAGATAACGTTTATTACATTTATTTAGTATAAACTCTTCATCTCACATGTTGTGTTGGTACCCTAGTTACATGACTTTATTTAATATAGCTTTCACTATAATAGATAACGTTTATTACATTTATTTAGTATAAACTCTTCATCTCACATGTTGTGTTGGTACCCTAGTTACATGACTTTATTTAATATAGCTTTCACTATAATAGATAACGTTTATTACATTTATTTAGTATAAACTCTTCATCTCACATGTTGTGTTGGTACCCTAGTTACATGACTTTATTTAATATAGCTTTCACTATAATAGATAACGTTTATTACATTTATTTAGTATAAACTATTCATCTCACATGTTGTGTTGGTACCCTCGTTACATGACTTTATTTAATATAGCTTTCACTATAATAGATAACGTTTATTACATCTATTTAGTATAAACTCTTCATCTCACATGTTGTGTTGGTACCCTAGTTACATGACTTTATTTAATATAGCTTTCACTATAATAGATAACGTTTATTACATTTATTTAGTATAAACTCTTCATCTCACATGTTGTGTTGGTACCCTAGTTACATGACTTTATTTAATATAGCTTTCACTATAATAGATAACGTTTATTACATTTATTTAGTATAAACTATTCATCTCACATGTTGTGTTGGTACCCTAGTTACATGACTTTATTTAATATAGCTTTCACTATAATAGATAACGTTTATTACATTTATTTAGTATAAACTCTTCATCTCACATGTTGTGTTGGTACCCTAGTTACATGACTTTATTTAATATAGCTTTCACTATAATAGATAACGTTTATTACATTTATTTAGTATAAACTCTTCATCTCACATGTTGTGTTGGTACCCTAGTTACATGACTTTATTTAATATAGCTTTCACTATAATAGATAACGTTTATTACATTTATTTAGTATAAACTATTCATCTCACATGTTGTGTTGGTACCCTAGTTACATGACTTTATTTAATATAGCTTTCACTATAATAGATAACGTTTATTACATCTATTTAGTATAAACTCTTCATCTCACATGTTGTGTTGGTACCCTAGTTACATGACTTTATTTAATATAGCTTTCACTATATTAGATAACGTTTATTACATTTATTTAGTATAAACTCTTCATCTCACATGTTGTGTTGGTACCCTAGTTACATGACTTTATTTAATATAGCTTTCACTATAATAGATAACGTTTATTACATTTATTTAGTATAAACTATTCATCTCACATGTTGTGTTGGTACCCTCGTTACATGACTTTATTTAATATAGCTTTCACTATAATAGATAACGTTTATTACATTTATTTAGTATAAACTATTCATCTCACATGTTGTGTTGGTACCCTAGTTACATGACTTTATTTAATATAGCTTTCACTATAATAGATAACGTTTATTACATCTATTTAGTATAAACTATTCATCTCACATGTTGTGTTGGTACCCTAGTTACATGACTTTATTTAATATAGCTTTCACTATATTAGATAACGTTTATTACATTTATTTAGTATAAAATCTTCATTTCACATGTTGTGTTGGTACCCTAGTTACATGACTTTATTTAATATAGCTTTCACTATAATAGATAACGTGTATTACATTTATTTAGTATAAACTCTTCATCTCACATGTTGTGTTGGTACCCTAGTTACATGACTTTATTTAATATAGCTTTCACTATAATAGATAACGTTTATTACATCTATTTAGTATAAACTATTCATCTCACATGTTGTGTTGGTACCCTAGTTACATGACTTTATTTAATATAGCTTTCACTATATTAGATAACGTTTATTACATTTATTTAGTATAAACTCTTCATTTCACATGTTGTGTTGGTACCCTAGTTACATGACTTTATTTAATATAGCTTTCACTATAATAGATAACGTGTATTACATTTATTTAGTATAAACTCTTCATCTCACATGTTGTGTTGGTACCCTAGTTACATGACTTTATTTAATATAGCTTTCACTATAATAGATAACGTTTATTACATCTATTTAGTATAAACTATTCATCTCACATGTTGTGTTGGTACCCTAGTTACATGACTTTATTTAATATAGCTTTCACTATATTAGATAACGTTTATTACATTTATTTAGTATAAACTCTTCATTTCACATGTTGTGTTGGTACCCTAGTTACATGACTTTATTTAATATAGCTTTCACTATAATAGATAACGTGTATTACATTTATTTAGTATAAACTCTTCATCTCACATGTTGTGTTGGTACCCTAGTTACATGACTTTATTTAATATAGCTTTCACTATAATAGATAACGTTTATTACATCTATTTAGTATAAACTATTCATCTCACATGTTGTGTTGGTACCCTAGTTACATGACTTTATTTAATATAGCTTTCACTATATTAGATAACGTTTATTACATTTATTTAGTATAAACTCTTCATCTCACATGTTGTGTTGGTACCCTAGTTACATGACTTTATTTAATATAGCTTTCACTATATTAGATAACGTTTATTACATTTATTTAGTATAAACTCTTCATCTCACATGTTGTGTTGGTACCCTAGTTACATGACTTTATTTAATATAGCTTTCACTATAATAGATAACGTTTATTACATTTATTTAGTATAAACTATTCATCTCACATGTTGTGTTGGTACCCTCGTTACATGACTTTATTTAATATAGCTTTCACTATAATAGATAACGTTTATTACATTTATTTAGTATAAACTATTCATCTCACATGTTGTGTTGGTACCCTAGTTACATGACTTTATTTAATATAGCTTTCACTATAATAGATAACGTGTATTACATTTATTTAGTATAAACTCTTCATCTCACATGTTGTGTTGGTACCCTAGTTACATGACTTTATTTAATATAGCTTTCACTATAATAGATAACGTTTATTACATTTATTTAGTATAAACTCTTCATTTCACATGTTGTGTTGGTACCCTAGTTACATGACTTTATTTAATATAGCTTTCACTATAATAGATAACGTGTATTACATTTATTTAGTATAAACTATTCATCTCACATGTTGTGTTGGTACCCTAGTTACATGACTTTATTTAATATAGCTTTCACTATAATAGATAACGTTTATTACATTTATTTAGTATAAACTCTTCATCTCACATGTTGTGTTGGTACCCTAGTTACATGACTTTATTTAATATAGCTTTCACTATAATAGATAACGTTTATTACATTTATTTAGTATAAACTATTCATCTCACATGTTGTGTTGGTACCCTAGTTACATGACTTTATTTAATATAGCTTTCACTATAATAGATAACGTTTATTACATTTATTTAGTATAAACTCTTCATCTCACATGTTGTCTTGGTACCCTAGTTACATGACTTTATTTAATATAGCTTTCACTATAATAGATAACGTTTATTACATTTATTTAGTATAAACTCTTCATCTCACATGTTGTGTTGGTACCCTAGTTACATGACTTTATTTAATATAGCTTTCACTATAATAGATAACGTTTATTACATTTATTTAGTATAAACTCTTCATCTCACATGTTGTCTTGGTACCCTAGTTACATGACTTTATTTAATATAGCTTTCACTATAATAGATAACGTGTATTACATTTATTTAGTATAAACTCTTCATCTCACATGTTGTCTTGGTACCCTAGTTACATGACTTTATTTAATATAGTTTTCACTATAATAGATAACGTTTATTACATTTATTTAGTATAAACTCTTCATCTCACATGTTGTGTTGGTACCCTAGTTACATGACTTTATTTAATATAGCTTTCACTATAATAGATAACGTTTATTACATTTATTTAGTATAAACTATTCATCTCACATGTTGTGTTGGTACCCTAGTTACATGACTTTATTTAATATAGCTTTCACTATAATAGATAACGTTTATTACATTTATTTAGTATAAACTCTTCATCTCACATGTTGTGTTGGTACCCTAGTTACATGACTTTATTTAATATAGCTTTCACTATAATAGATAACGTGTATTACATTTATTTAGTATAAACTATTCATCTCACATGTTGTGTTGGTACCCTAGTTACATGACTTTATTTAATATAGCTTTCACTATATTAGATAACGTTTATTACATTTATTTAGTATAAACTCTTCATCTCACATGTTGTGTTGGTACCCTAGTTACATGACTTTATTTAATATAGCTTTCACTATAATAGATAACGTGTATTACATTTATTTAGTATAAACTATTCATCTCAAATGAAGAAATTAATTTAGCAACAAGTTTCCAAATAAATATTCGATTGTTTCAAATCTTCAAATAAAATACAATATATTTGTTGATAATTTACAAAATCTTAAAATTGGTATTGTTCCACTTTCAGAATTTAACGAATATAATTTTCATAGCTTTTTATCATCACAAATAATTAGTACATATTTTACCAGTAAAATAGTGCAGACGTCAATTATATGTCTGAGCTAACATTGTCTTAGGACGAATACTACATGGATGAGAAAATATATATCTGAGATAAAGGAGTCTTAAGATGAATAATACACAGATGTGAAAATATATGTCTGAGCTAACAGAATCTTAAAGTGAATACTACACAAATGAGAAAATGTATATCTGAGCTAACAGAGTCTTAGGACAAATACTACACTACATTTTTTAAAACTTGGCCAAAATATGGAACTCATCATAGAAAAAAATTCAGTCATTTCTCCTCAATTTATATATTTTAAAGCTATTCTCATGAATTTTGGTAACTTTATAAAATATCATGTGCTTTTTTGATTATGCAGTCATATTTTATGAATCTCTTTAACTTAAGCAATAAATTATAAATTAAATATGTTAATTACAAAGTCTTTGAAACTGTCACATTGTATCATACAGATTTTGAGTTATTTCTAATATAGTTATAATTTCTTTGTACTTCAATACATCGTGTCAGTATAACAATATCTGTTTTAAAAGAATTTTGTAACTCAAGAAAAAAAACATTATTCTAGGCATTACAATAGGTATCCCAAACCGAAATTGTATTTTTATTATATCTAAAAAAATATTACATCAACAAATTTAATAAGTGGGGATTATAAGGCAGTGATTCAAGTTGAATTTACTATTTTGTTTAGAAATGGTTTGAAAATAGTTTAAAATCAGTTAGATATTTTCGGATATTTGTAGAGTAACACCCTCAGCTGAATTACTCTCCCAAAAATGAGATTCTACTTTTCTTTTTAGAGAATCATGTCTGAATAGCCGGAAAAAATTGGCGTAAAAGAAATTAAAAAATTATTCGTAATTTTGGCTCAGTTTCGTTTGTAAATTTAACGTAAACTGATCTCTTTTTAGGGCATTAACTAATCTTTTTACAACTAACCATGAATCGTAGTGGCAAGGTTGTAAAACCACACAAAATTACCTAGAGAAAATATGCACAGAAACTTCAATATTACATTTTAAACACAAATAGGTCACACATGCGTAGGTAAACAAAAATAAATTCTTTTGACTAATTTCACAATTGTATTTCCTTTCAAATAATTAATGTCGCCAATAGTAACGTTTACCAAAGTCGGTTTTTCATCTTTCTTTTTAGCTGAACTAGCAAAGGGTGCAGAGATAGAATAATACCGAAAAAATATTTAATTAGTTTTTGAAAAATTCTAATTCGATTTAATCAGTTAATCTTAATGTGTGGAAAACCGAGACTTAGGAAACAATAAAAACAATTGAAATTGAATTAAGTTGAATTCATTTTTGATTGTATTAAATTTAAACATTTACAACGAAAGTCTTTTTGAAACTCCAATTTAAAATTCAATCGTAAAATGAACGAAATGAAAACAATTTCCGTAGTGATTGAACTTACCTTTTTGTATTTCGTTCTTCTTATTTGTTTTCTTTGCAAAATGAAATTGATTAAATAATCAAATGTTAAGTAAATTTCTTCTTTACAAAGAAATAGAAGAGTCAACAAGGGAGATAATTCAGTACACTAATAAGTAAGTTTATCTGGAATTCGGAAGTTTAACCCAGACCTCAAAACAGGGCATTTGTACGATTAGCTTTTGAAAGTGTGGATCTCCGAAAGACAAAATCTCGGGAAAAATCTAAAATATGGGTCTTAAAATTGTATTTACTATCTTGGGGTAATATTAAATAAAGAAGTTATATGAAGTTAACATTATCTAATTTTATCTTACGTTTACGTAAAGAAAATTGTGTTTACTTTCTTGAGGTAATATTAAATAAAGAAGTTATATGAACTTAACATCATGGAATTTTTTCTTATGTTTACGTAACATACATATTTATTGAAGAAAAATAATGTTTACTTTCTTGAGGTAATATTAAATAAAGAAGTTATATAAAGTTAACATCATGGAATTCCCCCCCCTCCTACAATTACATTTGCACCCCCTGAAATTTGTGATCCAAAAAATATTATAAATATAAATACTCTTATATTTCGTAGTCAACTATACTTCTTCATTATGAACCAGTATTTACTTTTTTGTGTAACATATTTTACAGCAGGGCCGGATTAAGGGGCCAAAGGGCTGGGGCCCTGGGCCACCCACCAAGAGGGGACCTCCCACCAATTTTTAACATAATTTCTGATTTCAAAAACGCTTATTTGGATTTTACTTTGTTTAAAACTTAATTTTCCATTACTGGTACTAATGATACAATACTAAATATTTACGGATTTTAAACTACCAGTTAAAATAAAACTATTGACTATAACATATAAATATGATTTAAATTTGTTACCTTGTAAAAAGAAAAAAAAAAAGAAAATATACGCGTTCTCAAACTCAAAC
Source organism: Sepiola atlantica (assembly GCA_963556195.1). Taxonomy (NCBI): domain Eukaryota; kingdom Metazoa; phylum Mollusca; class Cephalopoda; order Sepiida; family Sepiolidae; genus Sepiola; species Sepiola atlantica. The sequence continues at coordinate 153,958,227 of OY744525.1, forward strand.
ATAACTTCGCTAGTTTCAGATCAAGTGGTGAGGGAAACAAAGCCTCGATGCTTTTCACCTGTTTCCTGCTTGGCGAAAGAGATTGTCAGTGTATCTGTCTTTTTTTGTCAACTTACTAAATATATACTTTTAAATATTGTTAATTCACACTATTTAATATCATAAATTATCAATTTCATAATGATAATTCAAATGATGTAATATAAACACAAAATGAATTCACGTTGTTATTCTGCCAGCTTTTTTTAAAGATATTTTTTAAAATTTATAAAAGAAAGTGTTGTCTTCATTCAAAAGATAGAAATGAATACTAGCAACCTAAATTATTTTCAAATGAAACTGGGAATTAGTTTAAAAAATTAGTTTTTGTATTTTATCACGAATCTCAAATACGTTTTTTTTCTTTTTGTTGTCAGTTGCAACTGTTAATTGAAAAAAATGTGAATGTTACATTCAAATTTTTTTAAATTAACATAGAAAAAAATCCCAGATTTCACCCAAGATGAAGTTGAAAGAAAAAACAGCATTGGTAGGATATAAACCCAACGAGAGGCCAGCAAAAAAAGGGTGAGATTAAGTGAATTAGTGAATCCAATGTTTTTTCACACATATGTGAGAAGTGGAAGTCGAAGACTTTGGCATCAGTTCTGTGATGTCCCCAATCAAAGGGACATAACTCTATGAGTTATCTACCCTTAGGTATGTGCGCTCTTCAATAAATCTATGTTTGGACGGCAGTCTATCTGCGACCAAGCGGTTGTTAACACATTACCTTCTGAGTTGTTTTTCTTTCATATTGTTTGATACCCGCGAGACGGGAAGCACCGACATTATAAGTTCTTTCTTTGATTTTGATTGTCATGTCTGTGTGACCTGATAGTGAAAAGAAATGTCAAAATAAATAAAGAGTGGATAGGGAGATAGAATAAAAGTATAATAATAATAATAAAAAAGATTCTTGGTTATTGAAACAGTTTAGTTACATTTTCATTTTCTTAGAGACAACTACTCTTAGAAAGACTAGAGGAAATTTTGACCAACATAAATGTAAGTGCATATATTTCTTTTCTTTTTTGTTAACTCTATTTTAAAGAAATTTAAAATGTGTTTATAGAAAAAAATAATTACTAATAGCATTTTTTTATTATTAATCTTTGGGTGTTTTAATAACTGAAAATCGTGGGGTTCACTTAAGAGGCTATGCCATCCTTCCAATATTTGTAAATAAATATTTTTTAAATAAGTATTTATTAATACGCTATTGTTTTGAAGCAAATGAAATCGAGGTACATGTTCGTCTTTTACCATAGTCCGTTTTTCACAACTTTTTACTGACCATTTTTTTTGTTCTTTTTTCGGTGTACACTTACCTATCAGGCTGCTAGAGAATTTCGGGGTCTTTGAGAAAAATTTCAAATATTTTATATTTTAGGAGGGGGATCAGTTTACAACATAAATTCAACGTAGACTGACCCCCCTCTTTTGGACAATCTCAATTTTTGCAAAAATCTTTTTCGGTGTACAATTACCTATCATGTCAATAGAGAATTCCGGTTTTTTTTTGAAAAAAAAATCAAAATATTAAGATTTTAAGCCGGGGGATCAGTTTTCAATGTAAATTCAACGTAGACTGATCCCCTCTATTTGACCATCTCAAATTTCTAAAATTCTTCTTCCTCGTCTTACAACTACCCCCCCCCCCACCAATAACGAACACGTATTGTGTTATCTTTTTGGTACTTGTGCAGTTTACGGACCGGGCTATTTTTTAAATAAGATTTTCAAGTTAAATTCATTTTTTACAATATCTTTTGTTTATTACATTGTTAGGTAAAAGTACAGAATAGTTTACAAAGCTCCCCCCACGCTTCCCCCTAAGTTAAGAATGGCTTTCTAAATAATGTTATTATTTCAACTCGGTTCGTAATTAAATTACGAGATTAAATCCATCAATGGTATCTTTTACAATAGCCCTCAAACGAAAACGCTGAAAAAAACAAATATACAACAAATCAAAGTTACCGTAGCCGATAAAACTGGATTTCCAACATACCTGTGGCATTTATTTATGATTATAATCTGTTAAAAGTGTTGTTTTTTATAAATCGATATTTTTATCGCACGGAGACTGGAAGAATAAAATGGCGGCCATTTTCGCAGCCTCGTTTTCGTTGAATTCTTTCGGGGTTGTTTTTTTACTGGGACTCATATTCAAAGCGCAATTTTTCATTTTTTAACCAAGCAAAAGAACAAAACAAAACTACATTTTAAGCAAAAGGAATAAAATCATTTTCTTTTTATTTACATGTCATTGTGCTTTTATTTACATATTATTTTCATTCAACCCTAAAACCCTAACCCGACTTCACAATCTAGTGGGAATGGATGATCTCTTTGCTCTCCCTAACCCTAACTCCAGCCCTAACCCTAACCTTAACTCCAGCCCTGATCGTTAAAATGTTCGTTTCATAAAATTAAATTTCAAAAATGCAAACCAAGAAAACAAAAAAAAAAACGCTGCTTTGATTATGAGTCCCGGTAAAAAAAAACACACACCTGACAACGAGAACCCGAAACGCGGCTGGCAAAACAAGACTGTAGACGCCATGTTTTTGCATTAAAAATCCGTGCCCACAAAAAAATTTTTTTTCATGTCTAATAAAAAAACATTTATCCTACGTAAAAATACAAATTGCTAACTAGGAAAATCTCCAGTCTCGACGTACATCGCATTTATTTGTTGCATATTCATTTTTTGACAACGTTCTACTTCTTTTTTTGAACCCGACTCGCGAGTGTGAGGGGTATTGTAAAAGATACCCAATCCATTATAATACATTTAGGTTTCTTTGTAAACAAGTCAGCCATTTTAATATTTTGTTAATAATTGAAAAAAATATCAATTACTTCGTGTTTGTTCGAAATTTGAAAGTAAATTTGTTTTCCTTGTCATTAAATACATTTCTAATTTATTTTTTGTAACTGTAATTCAGCGTTTTAATCTCGGCGGGAAAGAGGATGTATTGAAAATCGGCTGCTCGTCGAGTCGTTTTTTCCCTTCAAAATTGGTAAATCACTGTAAGATGAAGTGGTTAATTCGTCGTTCCATAGCCAAAATGGGGGACAATAAATCGGCTGTATTTTTCTGATTCTTTTCCGACCTTTCAACGATTAATTTGAAAGAAGTAAACAAATTTAAAAAGTAGTAAATAAACTTACTTTTAGGCAAGATGACCACCAGAGATTAATAAACTGAATTACATTTACAATAATATAACTAATAAATTAATTTCATGACAAGAAAAACAATTTAGCTTTTCTAAATACATGATTTTCTAATAATTTCAAAGCCAGTTCAAATGACTTTCTATTGTTGTTCTTTCATATTGTTTGATACCCGCGAGACGGGAAGCCCCGACATTATACTGGCGACGAGAATTTCGTGACGAGCTCACGTTACATTTCGGAATTGAATACAAAAAAAAAAAAAAATTTTTTTTCCGGAATTAATACAAAAAAGAAAAAAAATGGCCAGCGTTGGATTACCAGTTTTTCCAAGTTTCAGCGTACATGCGGACCAAAACACGACTGTATTTATTGCTATGGACATTTGCGACGACAAAAAGAAGAAAGCAACACTTCTTCACTACGCAGGAGACGAAATCTTTGATATCTTCCATGACTTCACGGACCAGCAAAAGGGCATAGATGCAACAAACATTTTGGACGACTGCTCTATAGTTTCGGGCGAGTATGAAACTGTGAAGAAATCGATAACGGATCATTTCACGCCGCAGAAAAACACGTCATATGAACTTTTCAAATTTCGACGGGCTATGCAAAACATGGACGAAAGTCTAGATCAGTACCATGCCCGACTACGGACTCTAGCCACCACGTGCGAGTTTGAAGATAAAGACAGAGAGATCCTAGCCCAAATTTTGCAGGGGTGCACATCCTCTAAAGTCAGAAGGAAGGCGCTAAGAGACAACTCTACGCTGAAACAAGTCCTGGACGAAGCTAGGGCAATAGAACTTGCTGATACGCGTGCTGCAGACATGGAACGAAATGAACTGCAATTAAAATTTCAACGTCAACGACAGTAAAGACATTTGTTGTGGACACTCGCGGCAAAATAGTCGCCATGACACCTCGAACAACAGACCACGAGGTGGACAAAAAAAGATGGCGGACAGCGCGGCAAAATAGTCGCCATGACACCTAGAAGAACAGACCACGAGGTGGACAAAAAAAAGATGGCGGACAGCAAACATGTCACTATTGTGGATATTCTGTTACACACCCGACTTGTCCAGCCCGAGGAAAAGAATGCATGAATGGTCACAAAAAAAACCACTTTGCAAGAGCATGTAAAGCAAAGCCGGTAAGAGTAATTCATTTCACCAATCCTCCTCCGATATCTCCCTATACGTCCAGTGACGAATCTATTTACTCGGTAAAATCTACACGTTCAACTAAGACACCAGGAGTCACCGCCCTTGTCAATAATCCGAATAAGACACCAAAAGTTACCGCCCTTGTGAATAATTCCCCTGTAATGTTTGTGGTAGACACGGGAGCTAGCGTAAACATAATTGCTGGACACGTATATGATGATTTAAAACACAAACCACGTATAAACAAAACAACGACCCGGATATTTGCATACAGGTCAAAACATGCCATACCCATCCGAGGATTTATCAATGCGTGCATAGAATTTCGGGATAAATCCTGTAAGGCTAAAATATTTGTGGTCGACAGCGAAAATACTTCAGTTGGACTGCAGAACCTCTTGAGCAGTAATTCTGCTGAAGCATTGGGAATGATAACGTTTAACTTCACGTTCCATGTGACGGTCCCAATTCAAGACGAGTTCCATGCACTGTTTGATGGAAAGATGGGAAAAATTTCTGGAGTTACCATTAAGCTCCACATTGACTCATCGGTTTTCCCCGTAACTCAGCAACACCGCAGGATACCCTTCCATGTGAGAAAAGATGTGAAGACAGAACTCAAACGTCTCATGGAAACGGATGTGATTGAGGAAGTCACGGGACCTACCCCATGGGTTAGCCCGATTGTCGTAGTTCCCAAGAAAAATGGTAGCGTACGAATTTGCGTCGATATGAGAAAGGCAAATGAAGCCATTCAACGGATTAAACATCCAATGCCAACCGTAGACGACTTAATAGCGGACTTAAATGGGTGTACAGTTTTCAGCAAACTAGACCACTCTAATGCGTATCATCAATTAGAACTGGAAGAGCCCAGCAGATATATAACGACATTTGCCACGCATGAAGGTTTATTTCGTTACAAGCGACTAAGTTTTGGTGTAAATGCATCCTCAGAACTATTTCAAAAAGCTATATCAGACCTCCTCGGAGACATCCCTGGAGTGAAAAACTTATCAGATGATATAATAATATATGCACGTGACCAGTCATCTCATGACATCAGCTTGAGGAACACCCTGAAACGTCTACAAGAAGTAGGAGCCAAGCTGAACAAAGAAAAATGCCTTTTTTCTGTACGGAAACTGACTTTCTTCGGACACATTTTCAGTGAGAATGGAGTGTCCCCTGACCCAGAGAAAATCTCGGCTATTACAAAATGCAAGTCTCCAGGGAACATCAGTGAAGTCAGATCATTCTTGGGCATGACACAGTATGTGGCTCGATTTATTCCACATTATGCCACTATTAGTGAACCACTGAGACGGCTCACAAAAAAAGATACAAACTGGAGATGGACAGAGGAAGAAGAAGCGGCTGCAAACAAGTTAAAGGAAGTGTTGACTGGAGCTGAGGTGATGGCGTATTTTGACCCGAAGAAAGACACCGACATACTGGTAGATGCAAGCCCAGTTGGATTAGGTGCAGTTCTGACACAAGATGGGAGGGTGCTATGTTATGCCAGTCGTGCCCTTACAGATGTAGAACAACGATACTCTCAAACTGAGAGAGAAATGTTAGCCGTGGTATATGCAGCTGAGCATTATCATCTCTACTTATATGGAGCGAGATTCGAAATCACCACCGACCATCGACCTCTTCTAGGGATTGTGAAAAGTCTCAAACCGACAACAACGAGAATGGAACGCTGGCGTCTTCGTCTCATGCCCTACCAGTACAACCTGGTATACCGTCCCGGGAAAGATGACAAAAACCCTGCGGACTATCTGAGTCGTCACCCACAACACATACAATCTAAAGACAATATAGCAGAAGCATACATAAGATATATAGCTAAGAATATCATACCAAAATCTTTAACTCTTGAGGAAGTCAAACAAGCCACAGAACAGGACCCCCAGTTACAAAAAGTCAAGGGTGCGGTTAAAGACGGACGATGGAATGACCCCCAGCTGTCAAGTTTTTCCCTATTCAAGGACGAAATTTCAACACACAATGGTCTCGTCCTTCGAGGACACCGGCTTGTAATTCCCTCAAAATTGAGGAAGAGATCCGTCGATTTAGCCCATCAATCTCACCAGGGCATGGTCAAAACCAAACAACTGATAAGGGAAAAAGTATGGTTCCCAGGAATCGATAGACTGGTGGAGGAAACAGTACACGGATGCATTCCCTGCCAAGCCTCAGACCCAAGGCACATGAGCCGCGAACCCATACACTCCTCACCACTACCAGTTGCACCATGGACTGAAATCTCAGTCGATTTTGCAGGTCCGTTCCCATCAGGTGACTATGCGTTAGTCATAATCGACGATTACAGCCGATTCCCTGAGGTGGAGGTAATACCCTCAATAGCTGCGGGTACAGTTATTCCCCGTTTAAACATGATCTTTGCTAGACAAGGATATCCAACAATTCTAAAATCTGATAACGGTCCACCATTTCAAGGACAAGACTTTAAAGACTTAGCGGCACAAGCAGGTTTCAAACATAGACGCATTACACCTCTATGGCCGGAGGCAAATGGTGAGGTAGAGCGTTTTATGCGCACTTTAAAAAAGTACATTCTTGCAGCCACGGTGGAAGGCCACAACTGGAAGACCCAGTTACCACATTTCCTAAGGCAATATAGAGCCACCCCCCATACCACCACTAAAATATCACCATTTGAAGCTTGTACGGGCCGAAAAATGAACATCGGAATACCAAATGGTATCGAAAGCCCAGTAACAGGGCCGACACATAAAAGAATAAAAGAAAATGACTCCAAAGGAAAAGAGAAGATGAAGGGGTACGCTGATAGAAAGGCAAAAACAACAACTCTCAGCCTGGGTGATATGGTTTTGGTCAGGCAGATGAGACAAAACAAACTGTCAACACCATACAATCCTAAACCATATACCATTACAAAAATGAAGGGAAGTATGATAACGGTGCAGAGAGGAAATCACAAAATGACTAGAAACTCATCTTTGCTAAGACGCATAACACCTAGGAATGAGAACCGTGACTCTGATTCAGACTGGGAAAGTGAGTACAATTCACACACCTCAGAAGACCTGGAAATACCCAAAACACAAATAGCTGACCAGTTACCGAGACGAAATCCATCTCGGGAAAGACTGCCCCCAGCCAGATTCAAAGACTACATAATGTAAAATAAATAAATAAATAAAAAGAAATAATAAATAAATAAATAAATAAAATAAGACAAGTTGTCCCACCAAGATGGGGAGGGATGTGATGTCCCCAATCAAAGGGACATAACTCTATGAGTTATCTACCCTTAGGTATGTGCGCTCTTCAATAAATCTATGTTTGGATGGCAGTCTATCTGCGACTAAGCGGTTGTTAACACATTACCTTCTGAGTTGTTGTTCTTTCATATTGTTTGATACCCGCGAGACGGGAAGCACCGACATTATAAGTTCTTTCTTTGATTTTGATTGTCATGTCTGTGTGAACTGATAGTGAAAAGAAATGTCAAAATAAATAAAGAGTGGATAGGGAGATAGAATAAAAGTATAATAATAATAATAAAAAAGATTCTTGGTTATTGAAACAGTTTAGTTACATTTTCATTTTCTTAGAGACAACTACTCTTAGAAAGACTAGAGGAAATTTTGACCAACATAAATGTAAGTGCATATATTTCTTTTCTTTTTTGTTAACTCTATTTTAAAGAAATTTAAAATGTGTTTATAGAAAAAAATAATTACTAATAGCATTTTTTTATTATTAATCTTTGGGTGTTTTAATAACTGAAAATCGTGGGGTTCACTTAAGAGGCTATGCCATCCTTCCAATATTTGTAAATAAATATTTTTTAAATAAGTATTTATTAATACGCTATTGTTTTGAAGCAAATGAAATCGAGGTACATGTTCGTCTTTTACCATAGTCCGTTTTTCACAACTTTTTACTGACCATTTTTTTTGTTCTTTTTTCGGTGTACACTTACCTATCAGGCTGCTAGAGAATTTCGGGGTCTTTGAGAAAAATTTCAAATATTTTATATTTTAGGAGGGGGATCAGTTTACAACATAAATTCAACGTAGACTGACCCCCCTCTTTTGGACAATCTCAATTTTTGCAAAAATCTTTTTCGGTGTACAATTACCTATCATGTCAATAGAGAATTCCGGTTTTTTTTGAAAAAAAAATCAAAATATTAAGATTTTAAGCCGGGGGATCAGTTTTCAATGTAAATTCAACGTAGACTGATCCCCTCTATTTGACCATCTCAAATTTCTAAAATTCTTCTTCCTCGTCTTACAACTACCCCCCCCCCCCACCAATAACGAACACGTATTGTGTTATCTTTTTGGTACTTGTGCAGTTTACGGACCGGGCTATTTTTTAAATAAGATTTTCAAGTTAAATTCATTTTTTACAATATCTTTTGTTTATTACATTGTTAGGTAAAAGTACAGAATAGTTTACAAAGCTCCCCCCACGCTTCCCCCTAAGTTAAGAATGGCTTTCTAAATAATGTTATTATTTCAACTCGGTTCGTAATTAAATTACGAGATTAAATCCATCAATGGTATCTTTTACAATAGCCCTCAAACGAAAACGCTGAAAAAAACAAATATACAACAAATCAAAGTTACCGTAGCCGATAAAACTGGATTTCCAACATACCTGTGACATTTATTTATGATTATAATCTGTTAAAAGTGTTGTTTTTTATAAATCGATATTTTTATCGCACGGAGACTGGAAGAATAAAATGGCGGCCATTTTCGCAGCCTCGTTTTCGTTGAATTCTTTCGGGGTTGTTTTTTTTACTGGGACTCATATTCAAAGCGCAATTTTTCATTTTTTAACCAAGCAAAAGAACAAAACAAAACTACATTTTAAGCAAAAGGAATAAAATCATTTTCTTTTTATTTACATGTCATTGTGCTTTTATTTACATATTATTTTCATTCAACCCTAAAACCCTAATCCGACTTCACAATCTAGTGGGAATGGATGATCTCTTTGCTCTCCCTAACCCTAACTCCAGCCCTAACCCTAACCTTAACTCCAGCCCTGATCGTTAAAATGTTCGTTTCATAAAATTAAATTTCAAAAATGCAAACCAAGAAAACAAAAAAAAAAACGCCGCTTTAATTATGAGTCCCGGTAAAAAAAAACACACACCTGACAACGAGAACCCGAAACGCGGCTGGCAAAACAAGACTGTAGACGCCATGTTTTTGCATTAAAAATCCGTGCCCACAAAAAAAAATTTTTTTCATGTCTAATAAAAAAACATTTATCCTACGTAAAAATACAAATTGCTAACTAGGAAAATCTCCAGTCTCGACGTACATCGCATTTATTTGTTGCATATTCATTTTTTGACAACGTTCTACTTCTTTTTTTGAACCCGACTCGCGAGTGTGAGGGGTATTGTAAAAGATACCCAATCCATTATAATGCATTTAGGTTTCTTTGTAAACAAGTCAGCCATTTTAATATTTTGTTAATAATTGAAAAAAATATCAATTACTTCGTGTTTGTTCGAAATTTGAAAGTAAATTTGTTTTCCTTGTCATTAAATACATTTCTAATTTATTTTTTGTAACTGTAATTCAGCGTTTTAATCTCGGCGGGAAAGAGGATGTATTGAAAATCGGCTGCTCGTCGAGTCGTTTTTTCCCTTCAAAATTGGTAAATCACTGTAAGATGAAGTGGTTAATTCGTCGTTCCATAGCCAAAATGGGGGACAATAAATCGGCTGTATTTTTCTGATTCTTTTCCGACCTTTCAACGATTAATTTGAAAGAAGTAAACAAATTTAAAAAGTAGTAAATAAACTTACTTTTAGGCAAGATGACCACCAGAGATTAATAAACTGAATTACATTTACAATAATATAACTAATAAATTAATTTCATGACAAGAAAAACAATTTAGCTTTTCTAAATACATGATTTTCTAATAATTTCAAAGCCAGTTCAAATGACTTTCTATTCGATAGTTTAAATACTTCCAAATGCCTTTCAAATTTTTAACAGAAACGAAGTAATTGATATATTTTTCAATTATTAACAAAATATTTAAATGGCTGACTTATTTACAAAGAAACCTAAATGCATTATGATAGATTTAATCTCGTAATTTAATTACGAACCGGGTTGAAATAATAACATTATTTAGAAAGCCATTCTTAACATGGAGAAAGGGGGTGCTTTGTTAACTATTCTGTACTTTCACCTAACAATTTAATAAACAAAAGATATAGTAAAAATTGGGGAATCTTTTACTATAATCAACAGAACGGAAGAACGAAAAAAGGGTGAAAAAACAAATGTGCAACAAATAAATGTTAGCAAGGGCAAGATAAGTTACTATTCTACCTAGCTGGATACGTTTATTTGTATTTTAACTTATTTTAATTTTTTGTTGTTGTTTTAAAACTGTTCGGATCGAGGGTCGTGTTCCCCCGATTATAAACGTGTTCAGTTGAATCAAACAATGTTGCATGCAAAGACGGAGTAATAATTAATAAACAAAAATGAAGTAGTTCAAATAACGTTTATTGAACGTATGTGTACGTGGAATGGTGAAGTGTGTGATGTATGCATGTGTGTCGATGGAAAAACAATTCTTGAAAAGGTAATAGAAGAAATGAATCCGGCGTAGGAAAAGTCTTTGAAAGCAGTACACAAAGAAAACGAGTTGAGAACTCTTACCGTTGTTTGCCCACGTGTGTTGGTAGTTGTTTATGCCGATGCCATTTGGAGAGAAAAGCGTTAGACGAAGCGCTAGTGTATTAGCGTCGTTCTGTCGACCAGAGAAGAGAGAGATGGAGCGCTGGTGCCAGCGCACTTCTGCTGATGCTGGTCGGTGAAAAAGAGAGAATTTCCGTTTTGCACCGGGTTTTATAGTCCGAAGGGCAGATAACTCTGGCGTCGCTTTACAGCGCCACCTGTCGGTGATAAAGCGCCACCTACCGGCAAACCGGTGTAGTTATGTTTTGAAAGGAGGAGGTAACTGCTACAAGGACTCCCCCCAGATTGAAAAATATTGAAAATATTATTCAATATGTACAGTTGTAGATGAGAAGCATTCTTTGTGGGTATGTCTGTTTTGCTGTTGAAGATTAGAAAAAAGTAGTGTGCACGCTACTTATTTCTGTTTCTGCATCTGTATTGAATGATTGATCGCAAGTGCGTCTGCGGAATTGAGTGTTTGTAACGCATGTGGATCTGCGTGTTGTTTGGGTCTGCATCAAGTTTGAGCGCAAGTGAGTTTGCGGTCGAAAAATGTTGAGTGCAAGGTAATTTGCACTTGTTGGTGGCGTTGTTCATGTTGATTAGTCTGCGTGATGCGGAGCTGATGAACAAACGTTGAATTGTCAGTGTTGTCCGGGAATGTTTGGTGCTTGGGTCTGCACGGTTGTTGATGAGTGAGCACAAGTGAATCTGTGCGGTATTGATGAGTGAGCACAAGTGAGTCTGTGCAGTTGTTGATGAATGAGCACAAGTGAGTCTGTGCAGTTGTTGATGAATAAGCACAAGTGAGTCTGTGCAGTTGATGAATAAGCACAAGTGGGTCTGTGCGGTTGTTGATGAATGAGCACAAGTGGGTCTGTGCAGTTGTTGATGAATGCAGTTAAAATCTTCGTTCATAGAGCTGTCTATCTCTTTAAGGTTGAGGGAGTGTATATAGCTTAACGAAAATAAACTTTTTTTTTGCTGGATGAAAAAGATTCAATTTGTGTGCGGTGAAAATGTTCTCATTACTGTTGTTGTTGAACGAATAGAAGTTCGGAGATTATTTTGTTTGTGTTCGAGTGTATTTGTGAGAAAGTTTTGAAACTGTTTGTATGTTACTAATAGTATATGTAAGTTTTGAAGTTGTGTGGGAATGTTACTTTCCGACCAGATCTTGTCTTTTGTTCTGGTGGGGCATAGTCACATGGAGCATTCGATTCCTCTGTGGTGTCGGAATCTGTGTGAGAGTTGTGTGTCTGTTGGCTTGACTGTGATTCTTCCAATAGAGCAGGTTTTAATCTGTCAATGGAAACAGTGTCATTCTTGCCGTTTTTTGTAATGGTGAAAAAATTTTCTGCCCGTCTAACTACTTTGTAAGGACCTTGGTAGCGTGGTGATAAAGGCTTTTTCACCGCATCGTCGCGGACGAATACGTATTCGCTGTCAAATAGCGTCTTAGGTATGTGGATTTGTCTCGATACTTCTCGTGTAGGGGTGAAGTGTAGTTTCGACATCCTTGCCTTTATGTCCTGTACAAATGTAGTTGTAGGGTGTACATTATCTTTGTTATGAAAGTATTGTCCGGGCAAAGATAATGTAGTACCAAAAACTATTTCAGCCGGTGTGCAACCCAAGTCCTGCTTTACGACATTCCTAATTGACAATAGGACCAGAGGCAAGTTATCAACCCAGTTGGTTGTGTTTGGTCTCATTGCAAGAGATGCTTTTAGGTGCCTGTGGAATCGCTCGACCAGGCCGTTGGAACAGGGATGATATGCCGTCGTCCGTATATGCTTGGTGCCCAGGAGTAGGTTGAACTCGGCGAAAAGTTTCGACTGGAACTGTGTGCCTCTGTCAGTCGTAATGACTGCGGGTACACCGTATGTGGCTATCCACTCCTTCAAGATTGCTTTGGCCACTGTATCTGCTGAGATGTCCTTTAATGGGATTGCAGTGGGCCAACGGGAAAAACGATCAATAATCGTTAGTAGATAGCAGTAGTTCTGGCAAAGTGGCAGGGGTCCAACGATGTCTATATGCAAATGAGAGAACCTGGCATCAGGATTGCTGAATGTTCCTATTGGGGACTTGGTGTGTCGGTAGACCTTGCAACGCTGGCAGTTTATGCAGTTGCCAGCCCAAAGTCTGACATCTTTGTTCATCCCAGGCCATACAAATCTGTCACTGATCATTTTCAGGGTGGCTCTTTTGCTGGGGTGAGAGAGTGAATGAAAATGATCAAATATGCGTCGTCGCAGTGAAGGTGGGACGTAAGGTCTGGGTGTAGGTGTTGTTGTGTCGCAATAAACCTCTTTGTCATTAAAAGGGGTTGGTACAGGAGTGAGTTTCAAGGAAGTGTTTTGCAGAGTTTGTTGTAAGGTGGTGTCTGATGCTTGTTCCTGTGCTAGCAAATCGTGACTAAGAAAATCCTGGGTGATGGAGTTTGTGTCTGGCCGAGAAAGTGCATCAGCCACAATGTTCTGGTCACCTTTAATATATTTAATTTCAGTGGAAAACTGTGATATATAGTCCAGGTGACGAGATTCTCTGGGTGAGTATTTGTCCGGACGTGAGAATAATGCATATGTTAATGGCTTGTGGTCTGTGTAAATAATGAATGGTCTACCTTCTAGCACATGTTTAAAATGTTTAATTGCAAGGTAGATTGCTAGGAGTTCCCTAGAAAATGCGCCGTATCTGGACTGTGTTTGGCTGAGCTTGGAGGAGAAGAAAGATATGGGTACCTTGGTGTTATCAATCTCCTGATGTAGTACCGCGCCTACAGCTGATGAGCTTGCATCTGTTGTTAGAGTTAATGTAGCCTGAACATTGTCAGTGAGGTAGGTGAGTTTGGTGCAGTTTGTCAATGCGGATTTGGCTGCGTTGAATGCATGAAGTGCTTCTGCAGTGAGTGCAAGGGCTTGTTTCTGTCTTCTCCCTTTGTTCTGCAAGATATTTGTTAAGGGAGACAGGATCTTAGAACAGTCTGGGATAAACCGACGATAATAATTAACGATTCCTATGAATCGTCGCAGCTGGCGGAGTGAGGTTGGAGGTTGAAATTGTTGTACCGCTTCTACCTTTTCAGGCAGGGGTGTGATTCCGCCCTCATCAATCTGGTGTCCCAAAAACTGAAGTTGCTTGGCGCCGAATATACACTTGTCTACATTGATCTTCAGACCATTTTGTGATAGTCTCTGCAGAACTTGGTGTAAATGGTGCGCATGTGTTGCTTCATCCGGGCTTGCTATGAGGACGTCATCTATGTAGGCGTATACACAGGGTAGTCCTCTTAGGACGTTATCAATGAGGCGTTGGAAGGTTTGGGCAGCGTTTCTCAGTCCAAAAGGCATGCGTTTGAACTGGAAAAGTCCAAAAGGTGTGGTCACGGCCGTTTTCGGGATATCTTCGTCTGCTACTGGGATCTGGTAGAAGGCTTTAGTCAGATCCAGTTTGGAAAAGATTGTTGCACCCTGGAGTCCTAATGTGAAATCGTGTATGTGCGGTACGGGATAGCGGTCTGGGACAGTTTGCGCATTGAGTCGTCGATAATCGACACATACACGATGGGTGTTCTGGTCTGGTTTAGGAACAAGGTGGAGATGTGAAGCATATGGGCTTTCAGAGGGTTCAATAATTCCATCCTCGATCATCTGTTGAAATTCCTGCTTGGCGTATTTATACTTTTCAGGCAACAGACGTCGAGGGTTCGAATAGACTGGAGGTCCGGTTGTCTTTATGTGATGTTGTGTAGAGTGTTTAATTTTATCGTCGATGTTGAATGGTTTGGTAATGTCAGGGTACTGATCCAAGACGTTGACATATTCTTTGGTGTGGTGGGTTGCTGAGCAAATTCCTGTTGGACCAAACTGTGTTAATGTTCCCTTCACCCTAATGTCTGTCATATCGTCCGAGAGTGTTTGGTTGTACATGTGGACAGACAGACCGTAGTGCGAAAGGAAATCAGCTCCTATGATGGCCATCCTGACGTTGGCTTGCACGAATTTCCAGACGAAGTTACGGCGGAGTCCTAAGTGTAGGGTGAGTTCCTTAGTGCCGTATGTCTGGATTTGTGAACCGTTTGCTGCCTGTAGCTTGAATGTCGAAGGAGTTGGTTTTTGTCCAGGTTGTGGTGGGATAACACTTATCTCAGCACCGGTATCCACCAGGAAGGAATGACCGCTGTTGCGGTCCTTTACATAAAACAAGCGACCTCTTCTTCTCCCTCTAGCCGCAGTTGTCGCTATTACTGGCTGGGATTGGCGTTTCCCTGTGGCTTGTAGTTACAGGGGCTGTTGCATTTTCTGGCCTTGTTGCCAAATGTGTAGTAGTACCAGCACATACCACCCTGTGGTTGGTTGTAAGGGGACCTCTCTCTGCTACGGCTCCCACGGTACCTGCCTCGGAACTGTGAACAACCCCTTGGTCTGCTTTGGGTTTGGAAGGCCTTTAGCATAGCCTTCAGTTCGACCATCTCAGCTTTTAACTGCTGCAGCTCGCTGTGTTGACTGCTAGGAGTGGCGAGTGCGTTGACCGTTTGTGGGCCACTGTTGGACTCGAGAATTCGATCAGCCGAGTTTGCCATAGTGACGATTGAAGGTGGAAGAAGTTGCTTTTGTTTGTTTTTTTTGTTTTTTTTTATCAACACGTGGTCGTGAAAAAAAAAATTGCGGCTTCCTTTTTTTGCTTGTTGTTGAAACAGAGAAAATAAATTCGTATTTTCTTTTTTTGTTGTTTGAATTTTTATTTCCACGTGGTCCGAGTGATAAAAATGGCGTTTTTTCTGTTTTTTTTTTGAAAATTCTTTTTTTTTTTTATCAACACGTGGTCATGGCAAGGGGTGGCGGCATTTTTTGAATTTCCTTTTTTTCTTTCAACACGTGGTCACAAAAAAGATGGGCAGCGTGAGCGTTTGTTTTCTCTCTATCTCCACGTGTTCAAAACAAAAGAAAATGGCGTCTTGTAAGGTCCTTTTGTTCGTCGAAAAAGAAGAAAAAAGTTTGTCTTTTTCTTTGTATATATTTTTCCGACACGTGGGTGGAGAAAGAGAAGAAGAAAAAATGACATTGTAATTTGTTTTATACTCGGGGAAAACCGAGAAATGTTTTTGTTTTGTTTGGGTATTTCCACGTGGCCAGGAAAAAAAATAAAGATAGCTGCTTCTTTTTTTTGTTTGTATATTTCTACCACGTGGGTAGAAAAAAAAAAGGAAAAAGATGGGTGCGTAATTCGTTTCACCACGAAAGAAAAAACGAGAAATTATATATTTTCCTTTGTTCTAGTACGAAATTAATTACTCCGTCACATACAACAAAGCTTGCACGTCGGGTCACCAATTGTTATGATCGAGAGGGTGATGTTCCCGGACTATAAACGTGCAAAGTTGAATCAAACAATGTTGCATGCAAAGACGGAGTAATAATTAATAAACAAAAATGAAGTACTTCAAATAACGTTTATTGAACGTATGTGTACGTGGAATGGTGAAGTGTGTGATGTATGCATGTGTGTCGATGGAAAAACAGTTCTTGAAAAGGTAATAGAAGAAATGAATCCGGCGTAGGAAAAGTCTTTGAAAGCAGTACACAAAGAAAACGAGTTGAGAACTCTTACCGTTGTTTGCCCACGTGTGTTGGTAGTTGTTTATGCCGATGCCATTTGGAGAGAAAAGCGTTAGACGAAGCGCTAGTGTATTAGCGTCGTTCTGTCGACCAGAGAAGAGAGAGATGGAGCGCTGGTGCCAGCGCACTTCTGCCGATGCTGGTCGGTGAAAAAGAGAGAATTTCCGTTTTGCACCGGGTTTTATAGTCCGAAGGGCAGATAACTCTGGCGTCGCTTTACAGCGCCACCTGTCGGTGATAAAGCGCCACCTACCGGCAAACCGGTGTAGTTATGTTTTGACAGGAGGAGGTAACTGCTACAAAACCAAGTGTCGGCTCCAGTGTTTCCCACTAGATCCGGTGATTTTGATTTGGATCTGGCTAGTAAAATTTGAATCTAGCGGCTAGCGATTTTTTTCTTTAAAATCCGGCAATTTCGTTTGCCACATACACACACACAATTTCAGATTTCAGTAAAACTATTTTCCGTATTCATTTTCTCTTTAGTCATCATGGGATTATTTCTCAAGCTACCTTCCATACATGATATATGCAAATCTGCAGTAGTTTTACATGTCAATAAAAATGTTAATGTTCTAAAAATAAAATGGTGATCGCGACCGGACAAAAGCTCACCAGACAAAAGGCCACCAAAATAATTCAAACACGGATAAAAGCCCACAAACGTAAAAATAAATTAATAAAAAAACAATTTTAGGGCATTTATAATGAGAGCGAACAGAACGAAAAATGGGTAAAAAAAACCCAAAAAACAACAAATAAATGTGCAACAAATAAATGTTACCAAAGGAAAGATAAATTACTATTCTACCTACCTGGATAAGTTTATTTGTGTTTTAACTTATTTTAAAGCATATTTTTGTTAAAAAACAAACATGGTGTTGACTGGTGGAAGTCTCAGTGAGGGACGTCGTTTTTCAAGTCAGTGGTACGCCAAATTTGAATGGATCGAGTACAGCATCCAGAAGAATGGTATCTTTTGTCATACATGCAGGAATTTTTGACATTTACGACGGGAGGAAAGTAGAGTCTGGACAGAGTTTGGCTTTTGTGACTGGAGGAAAATTGGACAAAAATTGAAAGCACATAATGACACTGATGTCCACAAAGAAGCGGACAAGGTTCGGATCACCTTAAAAATGTTCAGAAAGTAGGGAGAGTGGATCAACTCCTGGATCCATGCTACCGAGACAAGAAATTAATCGATGAGCACAAACAGCATCTCCTGACAGTACTGGACATAGTATTATTCTGTGCAGAGAATGAGATAGCACTGGGAGGTAATGACGAAAGCAAATAATCACTAAACAGAGGAAACATTTTGGAGTTACTCTCACTTTTATCTAAGTATGACCCAACTATTCAACAACGCTTGGAGAAACTTCCGAGAAATGCACAAATGTTAAGCCAAGAGATTCAAAATGATTTACTCTTTTCAGCGGAGAAGGTTCTGTTAGAGGAAATCAGGGACCAGGTTCAGGAAGCCGGATATTATGTGGTTTTAGCTGATGAGGTTAAGGACATCTCTAACAAAGAATTACTTGGTGTTTCATTAAGGTTACTGCACGGAGGAAAACTCCATGAACGAGCCATTGGTTTCATGGAGCTGTATGACTTATCTGCTGCCAGTATTTCGGAACAGCTGCAAGGTATGCTGCGGTCTATGAACTTAAAGAAGGAGATGTGTGTTGGGCAAGGATACGATGGTGCAAGTGTGATGTCAGTTGAACGTGGTGGTGTCCAAGCGCTGATGAAAAGGGCTGGCTATGCAAATGCCCAGTATGTGCACTGTGCATCTCATAGGCTGAATTTAGTTCTCGCATCTGTCACTGAGATTGATCCTACCATTAAGACATTCTTCGAGACCATGGATTTAGTGTACACTTTCATGACAGGTACAAAACGTCATTCCCGATACCTGGAAATCAAGAAGATGTTGTATCCGAAAGACCCACAATTGGAACTGACCCATTAATCTACAACCAGGTGGTCTTCCAGATCCTTAGAGGTTGAAAAGTTCTTGCGCCGTTTTGATGTAATTTTGGACACTCTGGCATCCTTTCAAAATGATCCTGCTGCTGAAACAAAACTTTCTGCTATTGCTCTACTGAAGGCAATTCAGACAAAGAAGTTCCTAGTTCTCCTAATCTTTTTTGGAAGATTATATGATTATACAGATGTTGTGACCAAAGGTCTGCAAAAGAAACACGCAGAATCACTCGATACAGAGAAGGTGGTTAAGTATGCATTGGAGCTTGCCACAAAGTACGATATCACGGATAGTGATACTCGGCCATCTGGAAGGACACGAAAGTTATCCGGAAAATTAGATGGCTTATTAGTGACTGGTTCCGTTGGCCATAATTGTGTGGGTACAGTGGAAGTTTATGATTTGGTACTCCGACAGTTGCTGGGGCACATTAGAGGAGAACTCCGTACTTGATTTGGAAATGCTCAATGTGCAGTGATAAAAGCTGCTGTAGTGTGTAACACGTCATCAGAATCATTCATGGACAGTGAGACGCTGAAACAGCTAGGTCCACTGTTTGGGGTTTTGGTAAAGGAGAGTGAGATGGAAATATTCAAGAACTACATTCAGCGACGTCTCCCTACCGAAGATCTTGGACTTTCAGAATTATTCGAACAATGTGACAGGGTTATTTTTCCATCGGTGCATAGAGTATTGCAATTACTCCTTACCATCCCACAGACCTCAGTAACCGTTGAAAGCCTATTCTCTTCAGTGAAGCGCATCAAAACAAGAATGCGATCTTTGATGTCAACTGAAAGACTGCCCTCACTCTGCCTCATATCCTTTGAAAAAGATTTGCTGAGAAACATTGACAGAGAGCGCATACTTGCGCATTTCAATAACTGTAAAAATAGGAGATTATAATAGAATTCTGTAGAGCTAGCAAGTAGCTACCTTATTTTACGAACTTTATTTTATTATTACTGTGTTTACTATGCTTTATGTGCTTTACTATGCTGATGTTGTTATTTACATGTACCTACCGAAATACACAACAATATATTTAGATTATATAAAAGAAATTGAAATTTTGTATCTACTTATTTATATTTATATATCAGTACACACACACACTGAACCAACACGTCACTCATATTAGAATATCAATATTAGTTTTGCCCCTCCTAAAAATGCCTTGCCCCCCCCCCTAAGTAAGAAGTCTGGCTACGTGCCTGATCAGGAGACGACAATTACGAAGCTACGTCAGACATGATGAGAGAAGAAAAGAGGTAGTTGCATAGACAGAAGTAGAAGATATCATGTCAACTCTACAATCATACTCTCTGACTCCCACCTGTATTGCTTTTCTCCTCTCACTACCACGACTGCCACCAGACGCAACTGTAATGACCCGTTGCTACTCGTATCTATGTCTTCACCACAGAGAGTGAAGGAGCAAAAACTACAGCCCTGTACCAGTGTAATGCTTACCTACATTGAGGCTATCAACGAGACTTACTGCGGATTGTGAGTACGGACAGACTCGAGAGGTGTGAAAACTAGACCCGATTTCCTAGGGTCATCGAAAGATCACTGAACAGCAGTATATAATATGAACTAAAAACTAGACAACAATAATTACTCAAACAAAACAAAAAAAGTAAATAAAATAAATTAAACAGTTCACCGTCATTTTGGCCAAAAATGATTCCGATCGATTCAATAGGTAAATATGAGAATTTCATCGTTTCGATTGAATTTTTCGTTTTTTTATTATAGAGATGTGTGGGGGGGTCATTTAGGTGTTATTATTATTATTTAAACGACTCTTTAAATCTTAATACTTATTGCAGAAACGTTAGGAGACTAACGAAATTTTAATCGTTTAAATGTCGCCATAAAAGTTAATTTTTGAAATTCAATTTGTAAAATAAAGTTTTACACATTTATAAGATAATACAATGATTAATCTTTGCTGATTTCTGGAGTTGCGAAAATATTACATTAAAGAGGATTAATTGCGAAAATCTCTTCGATGTTTGAACTTTGCGAAAAGACGTCGATTAAAAAAAAAACGAAACTATCATTTTTCTTTCCTCATTTATTCCAGAGTGTCAATTTATTTTTTGCTTTCCGGCTAGAATGATGACAATCTTCAGTCATCTCCTTACTAATTCCTGTAATATTTAATATCATATAAAATAAGAGTAGTTATTGTAACGGTTAGCGCACAGTTTTTATTGAATTTATAACGGTTTTCATTAATTATTTTATTTTTTAAATCAACAAATGTCAACATAACACGAAACTTATTCATCATAATTTTATTTCTATCGATAGAGATAACTTATGTCAACTTATATTTTACATTTTTTTTCACTGGAAAGTGCTTAATTTATTTTTAACTGTCTGAGGAATGTCGATGGGGCCGCTCTGCAATTTTTGTAGGCAACAGAGCGTGTATACTAGTGTGATGGCTTCTCAAAACCCCACATGATCTTGTTTGGAAGGAACAATGGAAAAAACACTACAAATGCAATTTTATTTGAGAAGTTAACAGACGTAACTCCATTTGACTCCGCAAAAATAACACTTTTTTCAACACTTTTCCTCTCTTTCTTCCTTTTCCCTTAAGTTATATAAAATCTCTATATTAACTACGTCGTTGTTTGTACTTTTTATTGTCAAGTCACGTTTGTAAGGCTTTTCTTCCTATACAGCAGACCCAAAATGTTGTCCTTTATTTGAACGGGGAAATCCCAATATTCTCATCTTTTAAATCAAAGACAATTTTAAACATACCTCGATTAAGCTATTTTGTTTTTTGTGGTTGTTGTTGGTTGGATGAATACATATTCAGTTTTCATGTGGTTGGTTAGATGATTGGTTAAGACGAAAGTCAGAATAAAAAACGTAACTTGGTAGAGTTAGCTGTATCTGGCCACATTTGATGGCAATTGAATATTGGATAAGAAATTGGTAACCATCCTTCCAAAAAAAAAGTTAACAACTACACTACTAAATCTGCATCAGATTTTAGTCATAGGGAACACTGGAACATAACGAGAATTGTATGGTAGGCTGGCTTTTGTCAATAACCAAATGCTGTATCCTTTTGTTCCATCCCAGCAGGACGGTTGTGGAGAAACGACCGGAAGTGGATAACACATCCTATACTGCCGCAGTCAACTGGAACTGGTTTTAATTTTATTTTTACCGCCAAACTTCGTTGGGCGTATTTGTGAAGTGGTGTCCAAACTCCTACACAGTTATAAGTTCAGGCATGAGTACGTGTGAACGAAACCAAACCAATCTAAACAATTAAATAAAAACAAATCAGGGATGTAATTCATGAAATATTTATTTAATTTTATGTTGCTTTTTTACAAATGATTAACGTCAATATTAATATTGGTCGAGTTTTGATTTACGTCCACTTTTAGGAACTCTTTCTCGGGTGAGGTCGAAATATCTCCTTAGGATTGTCGTCGATTTTTCATTGAGTTGTTTACCCTTGTGTTGACAATAAAGTTTAATCACAACTTAAAACAATAGTCATTAATAAGAACGTGACTATAACCTATTTCGAAGCAGGGAAACGAAATCTCCACTATACTCTTCTTATGAAAAACAATTTGGCTACATTTCAGGTTCATGGGTGTTCATGAAATAAAATTCCCTCATTTCATTACACGACTTGCAGGACGGTGGAGACGCATGGCTGCACAGAAAGATGTTCATCTTCAATTAATGCCTGGTCAAATTTTAACTTTTGCCCGATAGTTTCACAAAACGCTTTTGGTAAAGATTCTACCTAAATTAGCTTTATATTATAGTACACTTACCCTTATATTGGCTTCCAATAAACATGTAGTCATTTTGTAGACTTTGCCAAATCCAGTTAGAGGCTGGGAAAGATTTGTGGACCTTGATACAAATATCGATGTGTTTTGTTAAGGATAACTGGAGTTAGTCTGAAGTTCTTATAAATAAACACAGAGACCATACAGAGATGGAAAAAACTTTCAGTTACACCCAAGAACTTTATAATTCTCGACAAAGATTTCCAACTCTTATCAAGCAACGATATGGTACCGAGTTCCAGTCTGCTTAGTTAAGCATCAGTCTGCCTGTTAGACAAACAAATAATGTCTCAGCTCCTGCAAATATTTATCTTATGAACACACACAATTCATGTCTAGCCAATACGATAGATCCATGTTGATCAGTAATCTGATAATTAAATTCCATTTTCTAAAGTACCTTAGGATGAAAGGATGAACGGTATGAAGAGTATATATGCCACATCGACAGCCAGCATGAAATATCAACAACCTGCCCAGTAAGCACTATAAATTGCCTAAATTGTGGAATTCTATGAACTGTTCGATTAATAATCGATTCAAATGATCTAAACAAAGAAATAGTGCATCCTCAAGAGTATCGGAAAAGTTTATGTCCACGTAAAGCAAAGTGGAGTAAGTTCTCCACCCTGACATCCCTGACCTCAATGATTTTGATGTAGAAGTTGTTGCTGGTATTCTTTTATGAACGCCAACGACATTAGTATACGGCCATGCAAAAATATGGTAACTATTGATGATTCCGTAATTGGTTTCCTCCACACATCTGACACACACAGACCCTGATACTTTCATCTACACCCACATGACTGGTGATTTGTCTATGATCACACCTGGAACTCACCATCGGTTACGAACAGTATCTAGATCCTACCTATGCCAAGAAGACTAGGATAAATAGGAATACACTGTCGGACCACACCACATAACCACAATAAGTACATGAAAGTAACCAATTTAGCCATGGTCATCAAACAACAGAGTGCGACACAAGCACCATTCGTAACCCTCCATGTGATATATATTCTTACGGTCATGAAATAGGGAATTGAAGGTTTGTTAACTTCTCTGCATATTTCACTCGACCATGATTCATGACCAACTACAATTGGTAGTGAGGTGACATGTCATACACACAAACCTGTCCTACAAGGTGAGAAAAGAGTGTCTTCATGAGATTATACTGACTTGAACTGTGTACATAAAAGGACATCGACGAACCAGAGGAATACCTTTAAAAACTCAGCAAAGTTGACCTCCAGCTAAAGCAAAAGGATTACCTCCTCCACCACGACACCCTTGTCTTCAATGATTTAATGTGGAAGTTCATGTGTCTGCTCAATGACATTAGTATACTGCAATCCAGGAATTAGTTAACTATTGGTGATTCAGTAAACCCCCCGTCACATTCAACACACATTTGACAGACACAGGCATAAATCATTTAGTCTGAATCCACATCGACAGTGGTTTAGCTGGGATCACACATAGAACTCAGCATCTCTGTGGTACACTATCCAGATTATACACTTGCCAGAAACAAGACACACTCACACAGGTTATTCTGACTTTAATTTTGTACCTTAAAATGTCAACTATGAAGTAAAGTAAGAACCCCTATGTTTAGAACCTGGTGGAAGTATTGTCTTCTATGGAGGAACTCCTATGTTAAAAACCTGGAAGATGGCTAGTCTTCTATAGAGGAACCCCACGTTAAGAACATAGAGGTGCTCCGGTGTCTCAGCACACACTTACCATAGTCACTTCTCGTCGAGACTCTCACATCCCTTTCACAGGCTTTCTTGCTAACTGTTATGGTGCTGTACCTACCTACAAAGAACTAATGGACTCGTCCACCTTATAAATACGGGAAGCACGTGACACTTGTTCTCTTCTTCCCAGGCAAACCAGCAATGGCGGTTGAGAGCAACCTCTCCTTGTAATATCTTTCTTTCTATTATATAACATATACCTTTGTTCATTTAAACCATGTGTTCCTGTCTCATTCATTCAGCTTTACCCAGGTCCACTACAAATGGCGACGAGGCAATTCGAACTCTTGGGTCAAAAAACTGAAAATACCACGTGAAAATGCTCTCACACGGGTAATACAGGAAGCCGCACGCAAAAAAAAACAAACAATCAAAAAAACAAAGGTTTTTGCCGTACGGTCGAGAGAAGAAAAGAGAACTCAACTGAAACAAAAAAAAAAAAAAAAAAAAAAACACGTTGAATTCTTAAGTGCGAGAAAATTGTTTTCTTTTAAGAAAAAGAAAACTGAAATGGACATGTTGTGCTGTAAGTTTTAAAACTGCTTATCGAAAAAAAAAACAGCTTGAAATTAGGTGCTCGTTCCTCTAGTTTTTGAAAACTAGTTAAAAAACAAAAACAAAAACAACTGAAATTGAATGCGCGTTTTTTCTCTGGGTTGGAAAACTAAAAAAACAAAACAAAAGAAATACCGAACACGAAGGAAGCAAGTATTGTTTTTTTTTAGACGAACGTCACAGCGAGTTTTTTTGACGAACACACACACACAAAAAAAAAAATGAAACCGACACCACGTGCTTCATTTTAAAAACAGATTAGAAACAAAAATATAAAATGAACACACGTGCGTTACTCCATAAAAAAAGACGCATGATATAAAAAAAGGTCAGTTTTATTTTCTCTCTCTCTTTTCCGACTTGTACTGAAATATTTTAAAATGCAGAAAGAATTAATTGTGAAACAGATTTTTTTTTCTCTTCGTTAAAATTAAAAACGTGTATAAGAAAAAAACATTACATAATCTTTTCATAACTAAAAGGGCGTTTTGCAAACGCTAATTTAAAGAAAAGAACTTCTTATAAATTCATTAAATAACGAGAAAATATTAATTTTCAAAATAAAAAAATAAAAAGATAAGTGAATATACGCGTATATAGAGAAAAGGAAAAGTTTCATAATCTTTTCATAATTAAAACGGCGCCTAGCAAACGCTAATTTAAAGAAAAGAACTCTTATAAAATCATAAGATAATAAAAAATATGAATTTTCTAAATAAAATCAGAAACTAAATGGTTGAATATGGAAGATATTAAGTCTATAATCGCCGAACTAACGAAATTCCAAATCTCCCAGCAACAACAAACTGAGGAAAGATTTCAAAAGCTTTTATTACAACAGAACCAAAATATTTTATTACACAAAAAAGAGTATGATGAAAGATTGGAATTTCTGATACAAACAATATCGCGCAGTGATCAAAAAAATGAAAAAGACGACACGTTTTCGCAGAACGAAATTTGGAACAGTATTGATAATTACTCATACACGGAAAATAATACATTTGAAGAATATTTCCGAAGATATGAAGACCTATATAAAATTGACTGCGGTGGTTGGAGTGATGCGAATAAGCTACGCCTCCTTCTTAGAAAACTAAATACCACAGAACATACCAAATTCGTGGATTTCATTTTGCCTCGGAAAACTAGCGAGCTAACTTTCATAGAAGCGGTTGGTTTATTGACAGAACTGTTTAGTCCAAGAACTACACTATTCCACAAACGATGGAAGTGCATGAACCTGGTAAAGAAAGACAAGGAAGACTACGCTACTTTTGCATCGATAGTGAACAAGCATTGTGACGATTTTAGACTAGCTGAATTAAGTGCAGATAATTTCAAGTGTCTAATTTTTGTACAAGGTTTGATCTCAGGAAATGACACGGAGATAAGGCGTAGAGTTCTAAATAAATTAGAGAATGAACCAAGCCTTACGCTGCAAAAGTTGGCTGAGGACTGTCAAAGATTTGTAAATGTAAAACAGGACTCAAAAGACATTGAATTGTCCGGCATTGCGCACATAAAAAAGGTACATCAAAAAACAAAAGCTCAACCTTATAGAAAAATAAGAAATAATAATTTTGATGTAACAAAGACAAACCAAACCAGTAAAAAAATAAATAAATTGCCACCAAGCCCTTGTTCACGCTGTGGTAATCCACATTGGTACAATGATTGCCCATTCCGTTTTAAAACCTGTATGAAATGCAAAAAAGTTGGACATAAAAGTTCACACTGCAGAACGGGCAGAGGAAATAAAATGCGGATTCAAGCCACTAAGACAAAGAAGGAAACTCGCGGGAACATAAGAAAATATGTACAGGTGAAAATCCTGGATAAAAATATAAAATTGCAATTGGATTCTGGTTCAGACGTTTCCATTATAAATTTACATACATGGAGGAGATTAAATAAACCTACTCTATCAAGAACAAACAGGCTGGCAAGCACAGTTACTGGTGAAAGAATTACATTTGAAGGAGAATTAATCACAAATGTATCCCTAATGGGAAATATTAAAAAACTCAAACTACTGGTACTGAAGGATTCGAATAATCTTTTTGGTTCAGATTTTATGCAGGCATTTGATTTATGGAAGTTGCCGATAAATACATTTTGTAAAAAAATAAATAGTCGCGCAACAGAATCGGAAAAACTACAACGAGAATTAAAAAAATCGTTTCCAGAGGTTTTTTTCTGGCGGTCTTGGATGCTGCACTAAAATGACTGCAAAATTCCGTCTAAAAGAAAATGTACTGCCGGTATTTAGAAAAGAAAGGAAAGTACCCTTCGCCTCGATTGAAAAAATAAACGCTGAATTAGACCGACTGTTAAAGATGGGTATTTTATCAAAAGTACAACACAGCCAGTGGGCAGCACCCACGGTTTATGTAAAGAAAAAATCTAATGAGATTCGTGTATGTGCAGATTTTTCAACAGGACTGAATACTGCCCTCGCGGACTATCACTACCCACTCCATACCTCGGAAGAAGTGTTTACAAGCTTAAATGGAGGAAGATTTTTTTCAAAAATAGACCTAAGTGAGGCATACCTACAAATACCGGTGGATAAAGATTGTTCTAAGCTGTTATGTATAAACACACATCGTGGTTTATATAAATTCGAAAGATTAGCGTTCGGAGTTAAGGTCGCGCCAGCCATTTTCCAACAAGTAATGGACACAATGCTGGGCAGACTCGATTTCGCAATAGCGTATCTCGATGACATCTTGATTAACAGCAAAGATATCGAACAACACCAAAAACATGTAAATCAAGTGTTTGCGAGAATCCAAGATTATGGGTTCAAAGTAAAAGAAGAAAAATGTGATTTTTTCCTGGAGGAAATAAAATATCTGGGTCATGTGATCGACAAGGACGGCAGAAGACCAGACCCAGAAAGGGCTACCGCAATAAAAAAACATGCCGGCGCCAGAAAACGTCATGACATTACAGAGTTTTCTGGGCCTAGCAAATTACTACCAGGCTTTTATCCCAGAAAGGCATAATTTGCGTGCTCCATTAAATGAGCTATTAAAAAAAGGTAAAGCCTGGGTATGGACACCTGAATGTCAGGATGCATTTAATAAAATCATAGAAAGACTTACGTCAGAGTTATTTCTAACACATTACAATCCAGAATTGGACATAATCGTAGCTAGCGACGCTAGTTCATATGGTTTAGGAGCATGTATCCTACACAAAATGCCTGATGGAACCCATAAACCCATTGCACATGCATCAAGGACCTTGCTTCCAGCGGAAAAACAGTATTCTCAAATCGAGAAAGAAGCCCTAGCAATAATATTTGCAGTAACAAAGTTTCACCGATACATACATGGTAGACAATTTACCTTACAGACAGACCATAAGCCGCTAATTACAATTTATGGATCTAAAAAAGGCCTACCTGTATATACAGCTAATAGACTACAAAGATGGGGAACTATCTTATTAAACTACAACTTTAAAATGCAACATTTGCATTCAAATAAAATCTATCATGCAGATGGATTGTCGAGATTAGTGCCAAAACAGAGAGAGACCCTAGAAGACACAGTGATTGCGTCTCTTCAAACAGATGGAGATTTTAAAGAGATTTTGTGCAACGCAGTGTGAGAGCTCCCGGTGACACTATACGAGATAAAAAAAGAAGCTCAAGAGGATGAATTTATCACCAGAACAAAAATGAAATTGGTAGATAAGGATTTACATGCGGCAAAGAGTTTCTTACTCTGTGATGACATACTCATGCATAACGAAAGGGTGGTCATCCCAGAAAAACTACGAAAGCAAATTCTGAAAGAATTTCATGTTGGCCATCCAGGGATAACCAGGATGAAGGGGTTAATGAGGAGTTTTGTGTACTGGCCAGGTATGGACAATGACATTGAAAAAGCAGTAAAGCTTTGTAAAGGCTGTGCCTTAGCGGCAAAAGCACCGCATATAAAGCATAGCCCATGGCCAAAGACCGACCGTCTGTGGGAAAGAATTCACGTGGATTTCGCGGGACCATTGGAAGGATTTTACTACTTAATCGTAGTCGACAGTTTTTCAAAGTGACCCGAGGTACTACGTTGCAAGAGTCCCACGTCAGAGGTTACGATAAGATTCCTACATGAACTATTTGCCCGTTTTGGAGTAGTGGATTGTTTGGTGAGTGATAATGGGACGCAGTTCACGTCATCAGATTTTGAGGAGTTCTGCGCGACGTTTCAAATCAGACATATAACGACGCCCCCGTATCATCCTAGGTCAAACGGCCAGGCAGAACGCTTCGTAGACACATTAAAAAGAGCATTAAAAAAGGCCGGTGATACTCCTAAGGATAAGGCTTTACAACAATTCTTACAGGTATATAGAATTACAAAAAACATGAACATAGCATCATCATTATCCCCTGCAGAGATGATGTTTGCGCGGAATGTGAAGTCCGTGTTTGATAAATTATTACCTAAACATAATAATTATGACCGAATCTCTACGGTACCGAAGAAAAAATACAACCCAGGAGATAGGGTATATTTTAAGATGTTCAAAAACAATGCATCGTTCTGGGAACCCGGTACAATTGAAAAGAGGATCGGATCGATGGTCTATATCATAAAAGGACCACGGTTCTCGCATAAGAGACATCTAAATCAGATCAGAAAAAGACTGTCAGATGACACTGACAGCACCCCACAAGGAGAAGACGTGATGGACGTGATATATGACACCTTCAACTTACCAGCACCCCAGGTAGTCACACATAAACGACAACCAAAAAGAAAACGAATGGCTCCGGACTACCTAGAGATAGATCCGAAAAGGAAACGTTATTAAGACTCCTGAGGAGGTAAGGCTTGGAAGGGGTGTGTTATGGTGCTGTACCTACCTACAAAGAACTAATGGACTCGTCCACCTTATAAATACGGGAAGCACGTGACATTTGTTCTCTTCTTCCCAGGCAAACCAGCAATGGCGGTTGAGAGCAACCTCTCCTTGTAATATCTTTCTATTATATAATATATACCTTTGTTCATTTAAACCATGTGTTCCTGTCTCATTCATTCAGCTTTACCCAGGTCCACAACACTAACTATGGTCTCAACAAGGACTGCTAAAACATGATCAGATCCCTATATCGGAGGTGGAAGATTTAAAGGCAAATTACATGTTTTGTAAGTCAAACCATGTTGCTAATTAATTTTGTAAATGGAAGAGCAACAACAGATCCCAGGAATCGCCATCATAAGTTGGTGAGCTTCTGTTCTTATACTGTCAGTGGGATGAATCGAAAGTGCGAATCTGCAAAATCATCACATAAGTTTATAGGAGTTGTGCTTTGTCAAGAAGTTCTCTGGCAAGCAGATTTGTGCCAACTTCTATAAAATGAAGAAAACAGAGTTCTCTTGTTTTATGTGACACATCAGGACTTCCTGGTAGGAATGGGTCCAAGTCCCGAAAAAATGTCGACTTAACTCTCCGAAGAGCCAGCACAAAGAGAGAGAGAAAAGTCAGTGAGATTTCTTAGACGCCACAAAAACTACCAAACCATTTTTCTAAGGGGAATAGTTTTTTTTCACTAATGGGGCGCAGCTCAAAATTAAAATGGAAAATACTCTTGAAGGCAGGTAACTATGCCGTCCCCACAGTACACTCTAGCCTGGCGGGTTCTGCAACCCAAAAGAAATACTTAGATTAATTGCCATTTCAAAAAAGATATTAAAGGAATAAGGAGAAACTTGTGCATTCAAAATAAATGGGATAAAAAAAGACAAAAAAACATGGAAACAATTTACTATGAACAAAAACGTGTTCACAAGTATTCTGCAGGAAGTCATGTAAATTCCAGTGGAGTTGCAGAAATTGCTGGTGTCTCTACATTTAGCCAGGTTGCAACCAGAAACGCTGGCTTAATCTTATCTACAAAAATATTTATTTTATGCACAGAATCAAATATATTTTGTCTTTTGAGGATCTTGAAAGGTTCTCTTGACGGCTGTCTGAAAATTACGTGTTTTGCAAGATCACACACAAACATGTGTGTGCATGTCTGTATAATTTTCAGCACATATGTGGTCTTCCTTGTCTGTGAGTATAACTATCTTTTCGGTGTGTCGGTCCACAACAGTGAAGGTCCATTGCTTTTTCTGGCAGATTGAAGAACTGTCTGGGCAGTTATAGTGTGGTGCCATATACCATCCCTGCAGCCATACATTACAGGTTGTCTTTCACTGCAGTGAAGAGTCCCCAGAAAGACCAACGGATTGTTTTACTAGCCAATTTTATTGATTTGTCATGGCTCTTAAGGCTGTGTTAGATGTACAATGGAATTGTTCAAATTAATTCGATTCTGATTAATACATAGTAGTCCTCATTCTTTTGGTTTCTAACAGTTTGATCAGTTAGCAAAAGTCAGACTCGACCTGCTTACCTCTGTGGTGATGACAACAGGAACCAAAAAACGGGTAACACATAAGCAGACAAAAGTTTTTGCTGTAGTGTCTGCCATGATGTCAGGCAAAAAAAGGGCTTCACACAAGCGGAAGAAACGATCCACACATGTCAATAGGTAGCTTTGCCTCTAGCACATTGTGAGTGGGTCTGCAAAACGTTTAGTACGAAGCAGAAAAACAGTGAGGATGCAGATATGTCTTCCAACCTTCGCCATTTGACATGGAACACAATTGCGAACAGTTCCAGATAGCAGCTTTCATGTGAGGCTAGACAAATCAACTGGTGACCAAGCAAATTGAGGCATTAGCTTTAGGATGGGAAATGTTATGGAGTAGGAAAAACAGTGTCCATTTTACGGATTAAGGAACAAATGGGCATATTATTTCGGTGCTGGTGTCACAGATAACTTCCAACTAGAAATACTTTATAATCAACACACATGATTAACGGGAGAGCATTTATGCCATGAGACATGGTGTCTGCCAGGACGTTATCAGTACTTTTGATGAAGCTGACATATGATGTAAATTGTAACAAGTAATACAGGTGTCTGGTCTCATGTAGGGAATATTTGTCTGAACATTAAGCTTCATCTCTCCAATTGATCAGTTAACTTTATCTTTCTCGTTGTCTCATTGTCTTAACGGATTCCTGGACAAGAATTTATCTAGTCTGGTGGAGTATCCAGCTGTGCTGATATTTGAGGTAACATTACTTGAAGAAGGTCCACAATTCCTTCTATAAACAAGTGTATTAATGTGTTGAAAGGATCTTATTTGAGCTTATAATACCATGTTATTTTGAATTTGGTAAGGGTTGATTTGTAGGGAGAAGTATCCTCATGTCAGCTTGTCATGACAAACCCTTGTACAAAGAGACAAAAGGTACTCAAGGAGGATGGTGTATACTAGGCAATGTGCATTTGCATGTCTTTTCAAAGTTACTTTCTGTGAAATGATGATCCACACTTTGCAAAATAATGATTCTAGCAGTGTGTGTTCAGTTGGGTAGTTCCAAAGTTGAATTCACTGAAAATATGAATACACAAACAATAATACAATCTTTTAAAGTGTGTCCACAAGTTTTTCTTATGTGAAGATGATTCACACACTGTACTGGAATAGGGTTTCTCACTGATGTGGGTCTGCATTTTTATATAAAGACCGAGTTATGAGCAAAATATGTCTAAAACACTCCAGGAGAATATGGTTTCCCTCCAGTGTGTAATCGCTCGCGTCTTAAATTTGACTTCCCTGAAAATGTTAATCCACACACTTGATACAAATAGGGTTTCTTTTTTTTGTGTTTTACTTCAGTTATTTTTGAGGAAATAAAGGGGCTCCCTATTGAAGCTTAAACTTTATTTAATTACGATTTAAATTTATATTTGAGGGCTGTTTTAAATCTGCTATCTGTATTTCACTACATCTCGGTCTTTCAGGGATTTTTTCTAAGTATTTTAAAGATTTTTTTGTTCATTATACCATTTGCTCCTACTACAACCGGTATAATATTTCTTTCTCTGATACCATGTTGTTTTGAAATCATTCATAAGGTCCTGGTATTTTTTCATCTGTTTTCGTTCATCTCTATTGAGGCCAAAGTCATTTGTAATGGAAACGTCAATAATGAGCACAGTCTTTCAGGTTTGTTCCATATAACAATGTCTGGCTTAGTAGCTCTGTCTTTAGTGTATCTGCCTTCCAATATGGTTTTGTCATAGTAGACTGTCACCTTTGTTTGAGCTAATCAGTGAAGATTCATGCACCCAGAGTGTTTTTGCATGTGAGCTATCAAGTGGTATTTGCATGGTTTGTATACAGTGTATGTTCGCATGTGAATGTTTTTTCGTACATCATATCAACTCTTTTGGGGTTATTTAATTCAAAATCCAGCATTTATATCAAAAGTCTTTATGCTTTAAATACTTTATATCTTCAAATATTTTTTCATGGTGTCTTGTTTGGTTGTTTTGTTATACGGCATATCAACTCTTATAGGGCTATTTAATGCCAAGTCCATTTATTTTATTAAAAGTTCTAATTTCTTAAAATATTTATTTATGGTGTTTTGTTTGGTTGTTTTTCATGGCATATCGACCTATTACGAATCCAGTATTTTGGTAAAGTTTTTATGCTTAAAGTTCTATATATTCTCAAATATTTATTCATAGTGTTGGCTTTAGTTGTTTTGTAGAGAAGAATTGTTGTTTTTGATTTGTATTTGCAGAAGATGATTGACTTTTGTATCACTGTTATATTAATACTATTGTTGTATGGGTATTGATATAGTTGTGAACATATGTGTTTGTGGATGTATTGTAAATTCTTCTGAATGTATTGTTAAGACGGGTTTAAAATAGAGTTTTGTATTTTATAAGCACTGAGACTTGTGTTCTCATAGATTCACGCTCTTCTGAACTAAATGTCTCGTTGTGTTGCATATCAACTATCAAGAGTAAACTTTTCATCTTAAGTCAACTTTCTCACCTGTATCCAACATATTCAATGGAGAGTAGTCTCTTTCTATATCATCAAACGCTTCGGTTGAGTGTGTTTTCGCATGTGAACTTTCAAAGTCGAGTGGTAACAAAATGAAGTTCCACACACTTGACAAGAAAAAGGTTTCTCTCTTAATGTTTAATTTTACTTCAGTCGAAGTTCTCAGAAATCAAGGGGCCCCTTCCTGGGGCTAACACTTGATCTCTATATGAGATACATAGATACCCGAGTATTCTATTAAAATTCTCTTTTATTTCTCAAGCATTGAGTTAGTAAAAAAGTTAAGAATAATTTCTTCTCTCCCCAACTGACCAGTCAATATGTCAAAGTATATCTTTCTTGTGGTCTGTTGGGCTTACCGGATTCCAGGACAAGAATTCATCTAGTCTGGTGGAGTATCCAGCACGTGGTGTTACTTGAGGTAACATCACAAAGAGAAAATGCACTATTCCTCGTACGAGGGGATCTTATTTGTGCTGCGGATACTATGTAATTTGAATATTTGGTCAGGGTTTACTTGTAGGGGTAAGTATCCTCATGTCAGATTGTCCTGACAAACCCTTGTACAGAGAGACCGAAGACACTCGAGGATAGTGTCTAGTAGGTAATTCAAACTCCCCAGTAGGTAATTCAAACTCCCCCTGTGTGTGTTCGCATGTGAAGTTTCAAAGTGCTCTTTTGTGTGTATGAGGATCCACACACTTGACAAGAAAAAGGTTTCTCCCCAGTGTGTGTTCGCATGTGAAGTTTCAATGTTTCCTTTCGTGGAAATGAGGATCCGCACACTTCACAAGAAAAAGGTTTCTCCCCAGTGTGTGTTCGCAGGTGATGTTTCAATGTTTGCTTTCTTAAAAATGAAGTTCCACACACTTGACAAGAAAAAGGTTTCTCCCCAGTGTGTGTTCGCAGGTGATGTTTCAATGTTTGCTTTCCTAAAAATGAAGTTCCACACACTTGACAAGAAAAAGGTTTCTCTCCAGTGTGGGTTCGCATGTGAAGTTTCAATGTTTCCTTTCGTGGAAATGAGGATCCACACACTTCACAAGAAAAAGGTTTCTCCCCAGTGTGTGTTCGCAGGTGATGTTTCAATGTTTGCTTTCTTAAAAATGAAGTTCCACACACTTGACAAGAAAAAGGTTTCTCCCCAGTGTGTGTTCGCAGGTGATGTTTTAATGTTTGCTTTCCTAAAAATGAAGTTCCACACACTTGACAAGAAAAAGGTTTCTCTCCTGTGTGTGTTCGCATGTGAAGTTTCAAATTGTTCTTTTGTGAAAATGATGATACACACACTTCACAAGAAAAAGGCTTTTCCCCAGTGTGCGTTTGCATGTGAGGTTTCAAATGTTGCTTTTGTGAAAATGCTGATTCACACACTTCACAAGAAAAAGGTTTCTCCCCAGTGTGTGTTCGCATGTGAAGTTTCAATGTCTCCTTTCGTGGAAATGACGATCCACACACTTCACAAGAAAAAGGTTTCTCCCCAATGTGTGTTCGCAGGTGATGTTTCAATGGTTGCTTTCTTAAAAATGAAGTTCCACACACTTGACAAGAAAAAGGTTTCTCCCCAGTGTGTGTTCGCAGGTTATGTTTCAATGGTTGCTTATCTAAAAATGAAGTTCCACACACTTGACAAGAAAAAGGTTTCTCTCCTGTGTGTGTTCGCATGTGAAGTTTCAAATTGTTTTTTTGTGAAAATGATGATCCACACACTTCACAAGAAAAAGGCTTCTCCCCAGTGTGCGTTTGCATGTGAAGTTTCAAATGTTGCTTTTGTGAAAATGCTGATTCACACACTTGACAAGAAAAAGGTTTCTCCCCAGTGTGTGTTCGCATGTGAAGGTTCAATGTTTCCTTTAGTGAAAATGCTGATCCACACACTTGACACGAAAAAGGCTTTTCTCCTGTGTGTGTTCGCATGTGAAGTTTCAAATTGGTCTTTTTGGAAAATGATGATCCACACACTTCACAAGGAAAATGCTTCTCTCCTGTGTGTGTTCGCATGTGAAGTTTCAAATTGTTCTTTAGTGAAAATGAAGATCCACACACTTCACAAGAAAAAGGTGTGTCCCCAGTGTGTGTTCGCATGTGAAGTTTCAATGTTTGCTTTAGTGGAAATGAGGATCTACAAACTTTACAAGAAAAAGGCTTCTCTCCTCTGTGTGATCGCATGTGAAGTTTCAAATTTTTCTTTTGTGAAAATAAGGATCCACACACTTCACAAGAAAAAGTTTTCTCCCCAGTGTGTGTTCGCATGTGAACTTTCATTTTTTTGCTTTTCTGAAAATGAGGATCACACACTTCACAAGAATTTTTTTAAAAATTTGTATTTACTGTAAATAATCGATACACTTAATCGCAATTATGTTTCTCCTTATGTTGTCTACTGATAGATATATTGAATCAGTTTCTATATAAAATGTGTACTGCTCAGATTACCTAAATATACTCAAATTATTTCTATAAAAAGATTTCTCTTTATTTTTGTAACTTTTACTTATTCAATTACCTGATAATATTTATTTATTCACAAATAGAAATACACAGAACCAGTTACTCTCCTTAATAAATATTGATAAACATTCTTTTTAGACTTATATTTCAAAAGAATTGTAAGTAAATGCTTATTAACACATATTTTGAGTAGAAACAGAACTTACTTTACTTTCCAAAGCCTAGTAACTGTTGCTTCTTTCCATTTCATTCGTCCTTACACACACGGATCAATGTTTCTAACAAATGTAAAAAAAATTGCTGTCATCGTTCAAATATCAATATATCTATCTCATTAACCATTATCTTTGTGTATCCTTGGGCCTTTATAAGTGATGACACATTTAAAAGAATTGCTATAATTACATCAGCAGAGTTCTCATCGGAATGAAGAATTATGTATAGTCATTAATTGAATTCATTTCTTCTGCTCCATTCCGACTAATATCTGTGAATAAAAAAATATATATGTTATTAATATTGGATACCATTTAGATATATGTGAATATATATATGCATACATTCATATACACATACATATATGTCATAATATATATAGATATATATATTCATTAATATACACATACATATATGTCATAATATATATAGATATATATATTCATTAATATACACATACATATATATATATATATATATATATATATATATATATAGAGAGAGAGAGAGAGAGAGAGAGAGAGATACATATACGTATGCATTTGTAGCAGTGATATGTTCATTAACTATTTTTTTTTAGCAGATATATTCTTCCAAGCACAGTAATTGATACATCATCCAATCAGATCACTGTATGGGTAGCACTTCACTTGAAATGTATTTAATCCTTTTTCCACTTTTTGAGTCATATTTTAAACAGCATATTGGATAGATATGCAATGTTCTCATCTCAACCGGGCATAAGTATAGATGCATGCATCGCATGTGAATGCAAGAAACAACTGATTGTGCAGATATACATGTGATCACCGACTCACAATTTCTTGTTGCATAACTTGTTTATTCTCCTCTGTAGTATTTTGGTGACGGGATGTATAATTAAAACTGAATTAAATATAGTAGAATAGTTTGTCCTTATATTCCGGTTCAACTGTAAACCCTACAAATAACACAACAGTAACCTATTTTTCTTTGCCCACAAGGCTTACAGAATAGACATCTAGCTTATATATATATATATATGTATATATGTATATATATATATGTGTCTATTATATTTTGTCTGAACGAGTCTTTTCAGTTGCTTATCCTTATAGTTTAAAATATGTTTTCCATAAAGTTGTCTGTGTCACCACAAATCCAGAAAAAGTTACTAATTTGAAAATCTAAAAAAAATAATAAATAAGTAGAACATTTTTAAAAGAATAACCCTACATTTACAAGTTTAATCATAAAAAATAGTCAGAAAATATTACTTTTGAAAAGAATAATCCAGGGGTAAAAAGTTAAATTCAACTTTTAATATCCTATTTTAAAAAAGAACAATCCAACAATTACAAGTGTAATCAAATATAACTAGTATAATTTATGATCACACATATGCATACATCCATGTATGGAATGGTTAGTATATAGAATTAGTGGATCAGTATGAAACAGATTTATTTATACAATAGGAATATTGTTTGATTGCACATGACTAATCTCTGTATGTTTCTTTGTATATCCACCTACTCCACAAAAACTACTCGGCAAACTGTCAACAAGTTGATATCTTAAGGACCGGACAACACTTGGGATCATAATATCTCAAAATTACAACAAAAAAAATTTCTGAGGGTCAACGAGGCCAGTTTCCGGCAGAGGGTCGCATTTTTTCAGACGTTTTTCACAGTTATTTATTAGTAATTTGAGACTTATCCAATGTATTTATGTAACAACTTGATAAAAAGGCTGACTCACTGAACATCTATGATAATCCCCTGACGGATGTACCCAGTCTTGCCCTAAATTCTGTCCGGTTGTATCAGGTCATCCCATAACTTTTGTCTGGATGTATCAATAACAGTGAAACAAGGGTTGCTTAATCACATCCACACCTAGCAACCTAAACTTATTTCTTTTAAAATAAAAATAATTTTTGGGGGGAAGGGGGGAGAATTTGGGGGGGGGCGGGTTATCAACATCTTCATCCTGCAGTACAGGCACCAGGGGTACTTATACAATATAGGACCCGGAGGCTTAAGTATAGGGACCGGGGGCGCTTCTGCAGTATAGGCACCTGGGGGGGGCGCTTCTACAGTATAAGACCCAAAGGCTTCTGCAGTATAGGGAACAGGGGTGCTTATGCCGTATAGAGACCAGGCTGGCTTCTGCAGTATAGGACCCAGCACCGGGGGTGCTTCTACAATATAAGACCCGGAGGTGTCTGCAGAATAGGGACAATGGGTGCTTCTGCAGCATAGGGATCAGTGGTGCTTCTGTGGTATAGGACAGGGGGTATTTCTGCATCATAGGCAGCAGGGGCGCTTCCATAGTATAGAATTTTCAAAGTACTCAGCGTTGTTTGGGAGAAAAGTGCTCAATATCCTAGATAGAGCTGCTGCAGTGATAGATTTGTATAATATTTTACCACCATTTACGCTTCTTTTCGTAATATTGTGCAGATGAACAAAAGGAGGAATCAGTAAGAGTAAATTTCAGTAGTGCTCTGGAAGCCTCATTGATTTTCTAAGTACTCGGTGTAGCCCGGGAGAAAAGTGCTCAATATCCTAGATAGAGCTACTGTAGTGATAGGTTTGTATAATAATTTAACGCCAGCTACGTTTCTGTTTGGACTATTGTGCAGATGAAAAGGAGGAGGAATCAGTAAGAGTGATTTTAGTAGTGCTCCAGATGCCTCTATGATTTTCTAAGTACTCGGCCTTGTCCGGAAGAAAAGTGCTCAATATCCTAGATAGAGCTACTGTAGTGATAGATTTGTATAATATTTTAACGCTATTTACGCTTCTTTTCGGAATATTGTGCAAATGAAAAGGATGGGGGATCGGTAAGAGTAATTTTAGTAGTGCTCCGGATGCCTCCTTGATTTTCTAAATACTTGGCGTTGTCCGAGAGAAAAGTGCTCAATATCCTAGATAGAGCTATTGTACTGAAAAGTTTGTATAGTATTTCAACAACATCTACACTTCTTGTCAGACTATTGTGCAGATGAAAAGAATGAGGAATCGGTAAGAGTAGTTTTAGTAGTGCTTTGGATGCCTCCTTGATTTTCTAAGTACTCAGCATTGTCCGGGAGAAAAGTGCTCAATATCCTAGATAGAGCTACTCTACACATGAATAGGAGGGGGGATCAGTAAGGGGGTGATTCTGGTGCTTCTTCAATATAGGACCTGTAGACTTCTGAAAATAGGGACCATGGGTGCTTCTACAGTATAGGACCAAGCACCGGGGACGTTTCTACAATATAGGACACGGAGACTTCTTCAGAATAGGGACCATGGGTGCTTCTTCAGTATGAAGACTAGGGGTACTTCTTCAGTATATGACCCAGCACCAAGGATGCTTCTACAGTATAGGACCCATAGGCTTCTGCAGAATAGGGACCATGGGTGCTTCTGCAGTATAAGGACCAGGGGTGTTTCTACAGCATAGGACCCAGCACCGGGGGGCTTCTGCAATATCAGACCCATGGGCTTCAGCGTTGTCCGGAAGAAAAGTGCTCAATATCCTAGAGAGAGCTACTGCAATGTTAAGTTTGTATAATATTTTAACACCATCTACGTTTTTCTTCAGACTATTTTGCAGATGTAAAGGAGGGAGGATCAGTAAGAGTACATTTCAGTAGTGCCCTGGATACCTCCTTGATTTTCTAAATAATCGGCGTTGTCCGGGAGAAAAGTGATCAATGTCCTAGATAGAGCTACTGTAGTGATTGATTTGTATAATATTTTAACAGCATCTATGCTTCTTTTCGGACTATTGTGCAGATGAAAAGGAGGGGGAATCAGAAAGAGTGATTTCAGTAGTGCTCCAGATGCCTCCTTGATTTTCTAAATACTTGGCATTGTTCGGGAGAAAAGTGCTCAATATCCTAGATAGAGCTACTGTATTTATAGGTTTGTATAGTATTTTAACGCCATCTACGATTCTCTGACGTCATCGTTATAGGTTTGGAAATTTTTTTTCAACCTACTTATTATTGTGCACAGAACGTCATAGTAATAGGTATATATGACGTTATAGGTTTTGAAGTTTAAGAATGGAATACATTTTTGGGTGGAGAGGGGATGTATTTTTTTTGCTTTTTCTGTAAACTAAATATATTTCTATGTATGGGGGAGGGTAAAAAAAATTTGAGTGTGGGGCGGCAAAAAAAATTTTTTTTTTTTTCATTAAATATATTTATATGTATGGGGGAGGATGAAAAAAAATTGGGGGGAGGGAGCGGGTAAAAATTTAAAAAAATCTTTTTTAAACTACAAATATTTCTATGTCTAGGGGGAGGGTAAAAAGATTGGGGGGGGGGGAGGGCGGGTTCAAAAAATGTTCTTTTCCTTTTAAATTAAAAATATTTCTAAGTATGGGGTAGGATAAAAAAAAATTCGTTGGGGGAGTAAAAAAATTTCTTTTTTTCTTTGTTTAACTAAAAATATTTATATTTATGATAGTGACAATACATGAATGAACACTATTTGGTTTTTCTGACACGACAGGGGTGCATTAATATGAGTTCTTAGGCATGCGAACTGGGCTGGAGATAGGTACATATAGAGTATGTGCATCCTTGCAGAGATAGGTAAGTATATAGTATGCACACCAGGCCGGCGATTGGTACAAATATAGTATGTGCACCGGGGTTGCAAAAGGTACGTATATAGTAGTGCATAGGGGTGGCAACAGGTACGTATTTAGCATTCTCACCAGGTTTGCGACTGGTACGTATTTAGCATTCGCACCGGGGCGGCGATAGGTACACATTTAGTATTTGCACCAAGGCGGCAATATGTACATATTTAGTATTCACACCTGGGTGGCGATATGTACATATTTAGTATTCACACAGGGGCGGCGATAGGTATATATGTAGTATGCACACCGGGGTGGCAATAGGTATGTATTAAGCATTCACGCCGGTGCCGCGATAGGTACATATTTAGCATTCAGGGGTGGTGATAGCTACGTATATATCATGGGCACATGGGTGGCGATGAGTATGTATATAGCATGTGCACCAAAGCGGTGATAGGCATGTATTTAGCATGCTCTCTGGGGCGGCGATCCGTACATATATAGCATGTGCACCTGGGCGGCTAAAGGTACGTATTTTGCATTGGCACCGGTGCGATGATACATACTATTTAGCATTCGCACCGGGGCGGCGATAGGTACGTATATAGTATGTGCACTGGGGCAGCGATAGGTATGTATATAGTATCCACACTGGGGTGGCGATAGATACGTATATTGTATTAACACCGGGGCGAAGATAATACCTATATAGAAGGCCAAGATAGAGGTGGTACTTTTTATAGAAATATGTCACACAATTGCATTTGACAACGTAGGAGAAATGATGGGGAAGAAACAGCTTTCGCTAAAGGCAAAATTAGAAAGTAGCGGTGAAATAGGGGCGACCAGGGAAAAGAAAGATAGAAAGATAAAGAGACGGCTATAGAGAGAGGGGAAGAAATAGAAGTTTGAATATGAAGATGTTACACACACGACTTTTCTTCAATTATATGTTTTTATGACCCCAAGCAACACCGGGTAGCTCCGGTAGTGTCTAATAATTTGTATCACACAAATACATGTATGTATGGAATGGTTAGTATATAAAATTAGTGGATCAGCATGAACCAGATTTTTTTTATACAATAGGAATATTGAATGATTACAGATGATTAATTTCTAATGAATGGCAATGGTCAATTTCTAAGAAATAGCCTGAAAAACAATAGACAACAAAAATCAACAACTAGAGCATTAACGAAAAGTGGGTGAACTAGCATAGGGTTTACTGTTAGAATAAAACAAAAAGGCTTATGTTTTTATAATAAAATACACCCAATCAAATTAATACACTTCTAAATACACATCAAATAAATACATACATATACGAATGGTTAGTATATAGAATTAGTGTATTAACATGAATACAGAATATAAAGCAACTAATATTTCAGTCGCTGCGCATATGACGAGTCCCAATTTTATAAGATCTCTTCTGACGATATGACCCAACTAGTTTATTCTTCTATCAATGAAATAGTAAAACTTGGGTTATCTCCCTTCTTTCATATATTGGCCATGTTTCTTTGGAAACTTGTTTTGTCAGCGTTTTGTGTATATGATGAAACTTGCTATAACAAACTGTATTCAAAGTTTGTTTTAAATTTTTACGAAAACATACTTTTTTCCATCAAAATTGCCTGAGAACAATGACAGCCTGACCAAACCCATTTTACAGTAAATAAAACAAAACTGCATTCACACAAACGTGGGATGAAGTCAATTATTTCAGATAAATTATATGTTTTGTCCTAAAATTAAATTGCAATTTATTTTTTAACAAACAAATTTTAACTTTTATTCTGAATGTTTTACCTGTCACGGCCATATTTGTTCGGATGATTTTTTTTAAATTATCGACTGACCGTTTCACCTCTTCATTTTTATTTTTACTTCCATTTAAAATTTTATTTAAAAATGCTTATTAAAACAAAATCGACTACTTATGTTAGACGTCTTTATTTTTACTTTTAATTCCATTACATACTGTTAAAACGTGTTCTCTTTGTGTAAAGCGAATGTTGAAAGTTATTTTTTAATTTAAAAAAAATTCTCATTAAAACAAAACTTTTTGTGCAAAAAGTTTTTTTAAAAAAACTTGTTCGAGAGCATTGGAGCCCTGTTGAAACCCAGTTAATAATAAGCGACAATACATAGAAAATAATTACGATTGAGGGTCCTTTTTTTCTATTTTCTGTTTCAGATATTCGGGTTTTATTTCAGTTGTTACCGGAGTTTACCGAGTCAGTTAGAACTCCTCTATATAACTAACCTTTTTTAATAGTCTTAAAAATATCAATAATGTTTCTTCTAGAAAATTTATTCTTAAACACATTTTCTCTGCTGTAATATTAAAATATTAAATAAATTATTAAATATTTCACCGCCATTTTGTCAAAAATTGTTTACGATCGATTCAATGGGAAAATCTGAGAATATCATAGTTTAAATTAAATATCATATTATCGAAAAAGAGAAAACTTTTCTAAAAATTAGTTTTATTTCCTTTTTTTTATAATATAGATGAGGGGGTGCACTTAGGTATTAGTATTATTATTCAAACGATTCTTTAATAACGAGACCAACGAAATGAATCTTTTTAAGAAGCTACCAACCAAAAAATAAAGTCCCGCTATTCAAGGGAGACAACTTTTCAGACACTTTTGCTCCAAAAATTAACAAAATAAGAATGTGTAATTTATTATATACGATTTTATTATTAAAGGATGTTATTGTTTTGTACTTAATTTTTTCAAAAAAAAAAGATTTTTTTTTTTACAAAATTGTTACAAATCAGTTAGAATTTGCGCGAATAGGTCAGTTTCCCGGTATTGTTGCCTCCACATGAACTCACAAAGGTAGCTGTCAACAAGCGTGCGATGGGTGCCACATTGCCGCTTATTTTGCATTTTATATCTGTCCCAACAATTGCTCCATAAAACCATTTGATGGCCATTGTTGCAAAGACGGTGCTGGTGTAGTACTCCATGGTTTTGCAAAAAAAAAAAAACTACAGCAGACTCCTTGTCGTGGACCAGGGTTGTGAGTCTTAGAAAATTCATGAGCAAAGAAAACTTTAAAGAAATGTTCACTCAAACACGTGTGAAAAGGGTTAACGCCTAAAGAATGGCAACGGGGTTATTCTTATCGACCGACTAACTTTAACACTAGTGGTGGGAGCTTCATAAAAAAGATCAGTCGTCAGAAAAAAAATAATTTAGTTAATTCAATTTGTAAAATAAAGTTTCAAATACTTACACGAAAATACAATGGTTAATCTTTTCTGATTTCTGGAGTTGAGAAAATATCAGATTAAGGAGGATTAACTGCGATTATCTCTTCGATGTTTGGAATTTGTGAAAGGAAGTCGATTTAAAAAAAGGGAAAATGTCATCTTTTATCCTCACTTACTGAAAAGCGTCAATTTCTTATCGGT
This sequence comes from Sepiola atlantica, assembly GCA_963556195.1. Taxonomy (NCBI): domain Eukaryota; kingdom Metazoa; phylum Mollusca; class Cephalopoda; order Sepiida; family Sepiolidae; genus Sepiola; species Sepiola atlantica. Next base: position 154,002,758 of record OY744525.1, read on the forward strand.
TTTCCGGTTTGGCTGCAGTCGTCTCCTTACTAATTCCTGTAATATTTAATATAATAAAAAATAAGAGTAGGTATTCGCTTATATTAAACCGATTGAGTTTACATCAAAATGGCACAGGTAAAATAGCACCGTAAAATGGCAAAAGTGGATAAATAGGAAAAATGGCACGAGGGAAAGATATAGATCAAAATCTCAAAATCTGGGATACATAAATGGAAAACTTAAGAATTTATTTATCTACCTCCCACAAGGTAAGATGTGACACAAGGTCGGGAAAGTGGGATTAGATAAGCCAGCGCTCGAGAGGTGAGCACTCTGGCAATTTAAAAATTGCCTTGGAAGCCCCGTCGGCATTCCCCGGTAGGGGCGCCTCAGACAGTAAGCAATAAACTTACTCCTCCCCAAAGAGGGGAGGCAAAGCCTGGGAGGGTGCACCTCCTAGAACTGCACAGGACCAGCAATCCCCAATAGACCGGCGTAAATCCAGACAAGAAGTTTAAGAGTAGGTATTCGCTTATATTAAAGCGATTAAGTTTACATAAAAATGGCACAGGTAAAATAGCAAAAATTCGACGAGGCAAACATAAAGATCAAAATCTCAAAATCTGCGATAATGGAAAACATAAGTTTGTCAAATTAAAAAGAAAATGTCTACATTTAAAAGTAGATGAGGACCCTTAGGTATCCCCCCCCCCCGAAAAAAATGAGATTTTACTGTTTTTTAGGTGATTACGTGTGAACATCCCTGAAAAAAAAAGAACAATTATTTTAGAATTTAAAGTGGACCATTAGTTTTGCATATAAATTCAACGTAAAATGATCCACCATTTTCGGCCAATTTGAACTTTTTATGACATTTCATTATTTTTTTAAATTTCTAACTCTGAGTCTGACTGGCAAAATCGTGATTATGTTTATAAACAAATATAAATTATTAAAATTAAACAGAACGGCGAATAGCAATTTGTTTTCTGTTTTCTTAATGAAATAACCCGAAACAATTTGTTTACAAACTGTTTAAAGAAATTAATTAAATAAACAAAGTGTTTCAGGTTATTATTAAGTTTATTTTATTAAGTTAATAAATGAATATAAATAAGTCACAATAAATAGACCGGCAACAATAGTATTTTTTTTCTGATTTTTGCAGTTCAATTTTATCGAAACAATTATTATACATTTTTAGGCGGGGGGGGGGGATGTTGTGAATGGCCTTAATCTACAAATTAATACCCCCTTTAAAACAAACAACGTAAATAAATCGATATTATTATTATATATTATTATTATGATTATTAAATCAGTGTTATTATTATTTTTATTTGAAAAAAATGTTCAATTCCTATTCGCCGACTGGGGGGGGGACATTATTTACGATTTACACACCTCACATTGATGTCACAATCGGCCGCCATCTTGAGTGTAAAAGTTCAATTTTACTACCTTATCGTTCTGTTTTCGGTCAGTGAATGAGAAATTGTACTAGACTGAGGTAATTTTAATGTTTGTTCAAATCAAGAGTGACTTTGGCACTTCTGCTGTATATGTTTATCAGCTGCCGATTTATAAATCGAAATTAAAGAGTTCCATTTTTCCCCCCAAGTACCATTTACTCAGAATTCACCGGAAGTTATCGTCGAACCCCATGGAAGCCATTGTTAATCAAATTGCAGAACTTTATCCTGTTCAATAAAAGAAAAAAACATTCAGACATCCCAAACGTTAAAATTATTTATATTAAATTATTGATAAAAAAATCAAAATCAATGTTGACAAAAAAATTCAGTTTTAACCCCCCACCCAATCAAAACTTTTCACTTATAATTAAAAAAATAACACCAATCAAAACTTTTCAATTATAATAAAAATAATTATTGTTGACCTTTCAGAAATTTTTCATTTATATGATAAAAAACAAGTTGTTAACTGTTATATTATACCCAAAAAGAAATTAGCGTTGCCTTTTTTTATGTTGAACAACAAAAAATTTAATAAACACTTCCGGTTGAATTATTTCCTCTTATTTTCAGGGAAAGGAAAGAAAATGTGCCGTGACTTTTTGTTGGAGCTTGATTTTAGCCACATTAAAAGCGACCTTGCGTCTAACTCAGCACTTGTAGAGTTTATGTAAACAGCATATTAAATGGTGAAAATGCAGAATAGTTAACAGTCGAGAAATCGTAAACAAAAAACATCTACCGCCCTGTATACATTAAACGTGTTGAAACTTGTTTTAGTTTTTTTTTTCATTTCAATTTTTTAAGCTCTCCTTACGACACACCGGAAATAAATCATCACTTGTCCGTTTACTACGTTCCTGAAAAGTTCTAAACAAAACTATGACTACCACTAATCCTAAGTTCGGGGGTGGGGGAGCTTGAACCTGGGGCTGAGAGGTAGTAGTAGGATAAGTCATTTTTGACAACTTTCAAGCAACAAGCAGTCATTTGTTTTTGTGTGTAAAGACTGCATTGAACGAAATAATATTGTTAAAAAAAGATTAAAGACAGTTTTATGAACGTTAAAAGTATACAAGTCGGTAGATAATTAAATTCTTCTGCATTTGATATAAATAATTGAGCGAAACATTGTATATATATTTAATTGAAGGCAGTTTCAGCACGTCAAAAGTCTACAAGTTGCTATAAATAATTTGTTGTTGTCATTGTTGTTTTGTTTTTGTTGTTTTTAATTTCCCGACCGTTCAATATTCTGCACGTTTACTAAGCGAGTCGATACTAATTTAACATTATTAAGTAGAGGTGCTGAATTCGTATTTTAAACTATAGAGGCGAGAACCGTCACACACACGGAAAAATACTTTCGATTTCATTTGCTTCAAAACAACAGAATAAATTAAAAAGAAAACATGTTAATACTGGGTGGACTAGCCCAGTTTAAAACTAAAGTTGAGATAACCTACCCCCCTTACATACATTAGAAAAGTCGATTTTATTTGCTTCAAAATAGAGTTATTTTTAAATATGGGGTTGCTTAGCCGTATTTGAAACTAAAGGGGGGATCTAGCCCGCCCTCATAACACGACCCCCTTGAACGATGCCAATTTTCTGTTACCAAATTCATCTTGCTTTGTGCCATTTTTTCGTTATTTCTTTTCCTATTATTAAACTGGTGCCATTATTACTATGCCATTTTAGTGAGCACCGAAGCGGTTACCCCACATATTTTATAGACTAATTTTGTCTGATTTGTAAGTGGTTAGGATTAGGATTAGTGTTAGGGTGATTTGTCTGATTGGCGGTGACTAAAAATGAAAAAAGTCCGAAAAGAAAATCAGACAAATTAAGACGTTGAATTAATTGGCCCTGTGACAACTTGACAAATCAGACAAAACTATTCGATAAAATTTAGCAGTCATTTTGAGAGTTAACCGATTCAATATAATTAGCAATTCTAAAGCAGTGCAAAGTTAGGCACAAAATCAGTCTTTAATGTTGATGAATTCAACTCCCCAAAAAGGATCACGTTGGATTGATAGAAAAATAAAACATATACTCAGTAATCTAGACTGAGGCAAATGTGTTTACACCTAAAGCAAAGAAGGATATAAAAAAATATTTTCGAAAGTTTCCTGACGGTAAATTATTTTCTCTTGTCATGCGAGATAGAAAATTAGTCAATGGCGGACAAGAATTTGGTGATTATAGGAGACACCATTTGACAAATGGAAAAACAAAATTACTTTCCATGTGTACCACGGGCGTGTCAATATCATCACCCAGGCTATTGAACCCTTTTTTTTTTTTTTTTTTTACTTTAGGGTGGCTGTAATCAACGTGATGGTGTAAGGCAGCACCACAGGAAACCAAGGAGATGACACACACATGGCGCGTTTTTTTAAGTGACGCCTCACTTCCATTTTCTTGACGTACGCTGCTGCTTCATGTTCGGCTGCAACAAACCTTAGATGAGTGAGACCTACATCTTTGCACACGACAACAACCTTTAGCATGTAGCAGATCAGATGATAACAACGACGATTACCTTTGCACAATTGCACGAGTTTATGCAAACGAGTCTTATTGAAAAATCTCGGACAGATGGAACACATTGTATCTCTATCGGCCATGGCGAGATTAAGAAAAACATGTTTTTCCTATATATTTTTTTTTGATTGGAAAAGAAAAAAAAATTCTGTTTAAATAAACAAATGAAAACATTCCGCTGACGAGAGGAAAATAAATTAGAAGTGACGTGAAATGGTCACTCCTTCGCTATACGAGCTAAGTCCAAATAAAAAAGGGGGATTCTTATCACTGACTCCTCTCGCGGCCAAAACTGTATATGTATTTAACCATGTCACTGAGAGACGAGAGAAACCTAAGCAATTCTTCGAGCAGAGAAATACATACATGTATATGTATAAAAGGAGGAGAGAGAATGTCTCTTGTACTTATGAAAAAAGTTATGTTTTTTTATTATTTATTTATATACTAGCAATGCTACCCGGCGTTGGCTGGGCCTCTCTCTTCCCGGGTGGTCTCATTTAACCGCCCCCTCTCCCCGTTGTTACCTTCACGCTGTTGCCTTCGATTAAAACCGTATTTTCCCCACCACTATATATATATATATCCGGCCTGGTGCACATACTATATAAATAGCTAATCCAGCCCTAGTGCGCATACTATAGTCATAGCTATCTCTGCCGTTGTGTGCATACTATATATGTACCTATTTCTGGCCCGGTGTGCATACTATATACTTACCTACCTTCACATACTATATATAAACATATCTCCGCACTAGTGTGCATACCATATACGTACATATCAGAACCCCGGTGCACATACTATATACGTACCTATCGCAACCCAGGTGTGCATATTATATAATACCTATCTCTACCCCAGTGAACATACATAAGAACTCATATAAATGGGTCCCAAAATCATGTTCGTTCATATTTTGTCACTATCATGAAACATAACTCATATTAATGAACCCCTGTTGTATCAAATAACCCATATGGTGCCTTTGGTCACATGTTCATGAAGAAGAAGAAAAAAAAAAAGAAAACGTATTACATAGAGGCACAATACTGCACAAGACCCCATAAAATGTATTCCATAGGAGTGCTACACTGCACAAGCCCTCTAAAAACGTATTTCATAGGAATGCTATACAGCACAAGCCCCAAATAAGCGTTTTCCATGAATCGATATACTGCACAAGCCCCCAAAAGCGTTTTCCCAAAGGACACTACACTGCACAAGCCACATAAAGCATGTTCTATAGGGCCACTAACTGCACAAATCACTGAAAAGCGATTTCCTTAGTAGCACTAAACTGCACAAGCTCCCTAAAAACGTATTCAATCGGGCCGCTGAACTACACCCTCCCCCCCCCAAAAAAAACTGTATTCTATAAGGGCGCTGAACTGAACAAACCCTAAATAAGACTTTTCCATAGAGGCGCTAAACTGCACAAGCCCCACATAAGCGTATTCCATAGGGTTGCTAACCTGAACAAGACCCCGAAAAGCGTTTTCTATAAGGGTGATATACTGCACAAGCCATCAAAATGTATTTTCCACACCAGTACTATACTGTGCAAGCCCCTAAAAAGTGCTTTCCATAGGAGCACTTTACTGCACAAGCCCCGAAAAGCGTTTTCTATAAGGGCACTATACTGCACAAGCCCATAGAAAGTGTTTTATATAGAGATGCTATACTGCAGAAACCCCCAAACTGCACAAACCATGACAAGCGTTTTTTGTAAGAACGCTATACTACACAAGCCACATAAAAACGTATTCCATAGGAGTGCTAAACTGCACAAGCCAACAATAAGTGTTTTCTATAAGGGTGCTAAACTGCACAAGCCCCCAAAAGCGTTTTCCATAACGGCACTATACTGCACAAGCCCCAGCAAAGTGTATTATATGAGGTTTGGCGCGAACGCAGACCCCCCACGATAGTATTGTACAATCTTTGTTCAAGCACAACCATACTTTACTGATGTTCATGTACTTTCAGAAATATAATTAACGCTAACTCATTAACGTTTTTATAAAATTTCAACCCGCTCACACTGTACGAGGCTCGACATAGAAATTTTCAATAAATTTGTAAAAAAATGAGAGAAAATCATCTTTCTCAGCTTTTTGGCTAAGATTAAAATGTAGTATCTGTTCTTGTCAATTTATTTTCTTCTTGGCGTTTTGCCTGAGATCAGTGTAGTTTCTAGTCCTATCCTATAGGTCTCGATCCTACACTGTAATAAAACAGCAGAATATCATTCAGTATCTTCTAGTTCCTTAAACTAAAGTGTAGTATCTGTTCGGTGCACATTTTTGTAATCAAAGATGAAAATTACATTGACAACTATCTCATCTTTTGAGATCCCTCCCAGGCTTTATCTCACGGCGAATGTGTAAAGAAATTATATCAATGACTACTTTATTTCGCGTTAGAGATAATTACAAAGAAAGTCCACGTGCGTTCGCACCAGAAAACAACAGAGGCTGTCGTAAAGAGGAGGCCATTTCACGGAGTTTTCTTTTTTTTCTGACGTCAAAGTGGTCGATACTAAGAAGATAAACAAGACACTTCCAAGGGAACGGTTGCAAACTACATGTAAACATACGACGGTGGTAATTCATCTTAAAGTATTTCATCTTTAATCTAGCAATTATTCGATATTTAAGAAATATGTGTTTTGTTCATGTTTTTTTTCATGTCATTTTCAAAGTGTAAAAAAAGTGTAATTTAATTTTGAACGTATATAAAATTAAACATTTATGTCCACGTGTCGACAACATTTTTAACAATTAAAACATTATCGACTGGAAATTCTGTTAAAACTTCAAAGTGAAGTATCTGTTCTGATACTAAAATTATATTTTTCTGTTCTAGGTCAGTGATTTAAAAATTATTCTAGACTGATACGATTTTAATTTTTGTTCCAATTCAGAAGCCCTCTTTTGAGGATCTCGATTTTTCCCACATTAAAACAAGACGCTCCTAAAGGAAAGGTTATTGCACGACAAAACATGAATATATGACTGGTTATTTCTGTCTAAATGTATTTTATCTTTCGAATAAACAATGATTACAACATTAAATTTATATATATATATATATATATATATATATATATATATACACATAAAAATGAAATATGAAAGTAGTTTTTCAGATGTTGAAATTAAGCTGCCTGCCTTTAATATACACAGCACAATCTCAACTTCTGCAAAAAAAAATACTTTCATTCTCAGTCCAGGGAAGTATTTCAAAATGGCCCTAATTCTCAAAATTACATCCGAATAAGTGCGTTCCATCTACGATTGAACTAAACATATTTCTATTGGATTTACTTCAGTTTTGAACATTTTTAACGCTGCCTTCAAGAAACACCTTTTTTTCCATCTTTAAATCTGCTTTCACCGGACAACTTATCCACGGACATTCACCAACTGGACAGACTCCATATTTTTACACGCACACTCTCCGTTACTTTATATATTTTTTGAATTTTGGGTTTTCCACTACCAACTCATCTAACTATGTACTTATGAGATTTTAATCTTTGAAAAGCCTTGGCAATCGTCACACTTTTGATGGCCTTGTGCCTAATTTGTTTAAAATTTGAATTACTTTTTTTATTTTTGTATATGAAATAGTTAAAAGTGTAATATCTGTTCTGATACTACACTTCGTCATCTCTGTTCTCTGTCAGTAAAGGTAAATGAGAAATTATTCAAGACTGATGCAATTTAAATGTGTCCCAATCCAGAGTGCCCCTTTTTAATGGTTTTATTTTCCTCACATTACAAAGCGAACTTCTGTCTAACTCTGTATTGTCCTCGTGGGGAAAATAAAAGCCAACGAAACAACGTGATGTTTATTTACTTTAACACAGCAATAACACAACTTAACTATTCATTTTGAATTCTTTTTTTTTTTTAATTTTATTTATATATAATAATGGTCACTCTAAGTATTTAGCGTATGGTGTCCATTGCTGATAGACACAATCGTGCGAACATGTAAGGTTCTACCAGTATATTGTGTACTTTTTGATTTTTGAGCGATTATCAGGGTTCCAGGGATACACGTTCATTGCTTATCGACGCTATCTTCCTTTTCGTTCTAGCTGAACACTATATATATTTTTACGAAAAAAAAAGGCTTGAGATAGGATGAAACAAAAATAAACACCCAAGGTATGTAGACGAGTAACTTATCTTGCCTTTGGTAATATTTATTTGTTGCCTATTTGTTATTTCACCTCTTTTTTGTTTTGTTCGCTCTTGTAATAAATGCCCAAAAATGCATATAATATTCTGGCACAAGTTCGTGTTTTAATCTAAGGAAAATCCAGCTCCCCGAAAAAGAGGCACTCAGGATTTAAACAAAAATTTAAATTGACTCAGTCTAGAAAGATTTCTGACTATATTTTACTGTACTTCATCTTTTCTGTGTTCGGTCAGTGGAAGAGACATCCGGGTATTTTTAACTGAAGTTAACTGTACAAAAAAGGGGTTAAGAAACGAAATATGCAACAAATAAATGTTACCAAAGGCAAGTAAAGTTGTTATGGTGCCATACCTATGGCGAACATTTGGACTCTTCGATTCTCAATAAATACTGAAAGAATTACGCCTCTCATTTGTTGAACTGAAGTATACTGTCCTAAGTTTTCCTAGGAGATGCACCCTCCCAGGCCTTGCCTTCCCTCTTTGGGGAAGCGTAAGTTTATTGCTTGCTGTCTGAGGTTCCCTGACCGGGGAATGCCGACGGGCTGCCCAGGCTATTTTTTCTAGGCCAGAGTGCTCCTTCTTTAGGGGCGCTGGCTTGATTCCCCCACCTTCCCGACCTTGTGTCACATATTGCTGCGGTGGTAGGGAATTAAATACCGTTGAGCTAATGTATACTGTTCTGAGTTTTCGTAGAAGGTGCACCCTCTCAGGCCTTGCCTCTTCTCTTTGGGTAGGAGTAAGTTTATTGCTGGCTGTCTGAGGCGCTCTGACCGGGGAATCCCGATGGTGTTATAATTTATAATATAAGTTATTTTAGTTTAACTACCAATTTGTAAGGTAGCAACAGAAACAAAAATGGCTCAGAATAGGTATTTACGCAAACGTTTAATAATTATTAAATCATATTAAATTAATTTGATTAATTTCCCGAACACTAACCAATAGTCCGAGTAGCTAACTAGGCGATACACAGTTGCTATCGTCATCGTTGCTGTTTTCTCGATGCCATGGATTAATCATTGGTCTGTGTCGAGGCTTTATGATATTAATACGGGAACTGACAGCCTTACACCGGGTATCTTCGAAACTGGTGCTAAGCTGGGTGTAAGAACGAATAGATAAATAGATACAACCAACACACAGCCGTGTTCTGCCAATCCATATGTATATCGTCTCCTTTTAATTGTAAGCAGTAAAATCGTTTAGACTAAAATTCAAGATGGATGATGAACCTGTCTTGATACGAAAATATGAAATAAAAATAAACACCTGTAAGCCCTAAAGTTTGAAATATTTTTACAAAATAACAAGTATGTATAACATACAATGTTTTGTTTGCCATAAAAAAAACAAGTGTAATTTAATTTTGAACGTATATAAAATTAAAATGTTATGTCCATGTGTCGACAAAATTTTTAACAATTTATCAGCAATAAAATATTATCGACTAGATATTCTGTTAAAACTTTAAAGTGTAGTATCTGTTCTGATACTAAAATTCATTTTTTCTGTTCTAGGTCAGTGATTGAGAAATGTTTTGTAAACTGATACGATTTTAATTTTTGTCCCAATTCAGAAGCCCTCTTTCGAGGCGCTCGATTTTTCCCACATTAAAACAAGACGCTTCTAAGGGAAAGGTTATTGCACGACAACACATACACATATGACTGGTTATTTCTGTCTGAATGTATTTAATCTTTAGAGAAAAAACAATGATTACAACATTGAATTAAACATACAGTTTTTCAGAAGTTGAGATTGAGCTGCCTACGTTGAATATACACATCTCAATCTCAACTTCTGAAAAACTACTTTCATTCTCGGTCCACGGAAGTATTTTAAATTGGCCGTACTTCTCAAAATTAAATCCGAATGAGTGCGTTCCATCTACGATTGAACTAAACATCTTTCTATTGGATTTACTTCATTTTTGAACATTTTCAACGCTGCCTTCACGAAACCCCTTCTTTCCATTTGAAATCTCCTATCACCGGACACCTTATCTACGGACATTGACCAACTGGACAGACTCCATATTTTTACACACACACTCTCCATTACTTTATATATTTTCAAATTTTGAATTTTGGCTTTCAACTGCCAACTTACACATCTACGTAATCCCCCTGATGATAAGATTTTTAATCTCTGAAAAGTCTTGCCTTAAGGAAAAAAAAACATGTGTTTACCGAGTACATTTTTCATTGAACAATCGAAGTTGAAATTGATTTGTCATTCGTACATATGTATCTCTCTTCTTTCATTTATCTTATATATATATATATATATATAAGTTATGGAAATATATTTATGGTAATTAAGCTACACAGAGGCTCCCGCATCTCATCCCCGAAGAAATTTTCATGCTAAAATGCATGCAGTTATTTCTACCAGGTGTTTTTATATACACGCCTAGCTAGTTAACCAATCAGATTCGTTGTTGTTCGTTGAGCTTCCCGCAAACAAAGATCTTCTTTGTGTTACTTTATATATCCTGTTCTATTGTTCTGTTTTCTATAGATTGGTCTATATCCTGTTTCCTTTGTTGTGTCAGAATAATGCGTGACATACTGCCATAATGCCTAACTTGCTTCAAATTTAATTATATTTTTTTATTTACAGAGTGCCCCTTTTTGGGTGCTTGATTTTCCTCACATTACTAAGCGAACTTCTGTTTAACTCTTTATTGTCCTCGTGGGGAAAATAAAAGTCCACGAAACAATGTGATGTTTATTTACTTCAACACAGCAATAACGCAACTTAACTATTCATTTTGAATTTTTTTCTTCTTAAAAAATTATTTATTAATAAAAAAAATTCATGATTTTTTAAATGTTACTTATGTAAATAAAGCTTCGTAGATGTTAACAATTAAATATTTTTTTCAAAATATTTCGTATATATTACGAAAAAGGCCAGTAAATAAAATCACTATAACTCGAAGAAAAATTAATTTTTGAATTAGTGATATTATTATTGAATAAAACATTGTTTAATCAATATTTTCACCAAAAAAATAATATAATTGCAAAAAATATTTAATGTGATTTTAATGATGAGAGTTTTGGGAAAAATAAAAAATGCGACATAATTATATTTCTCTTTCATAGATGAACGTGGCATCATCAGCACAAAAATATTTTTTTATAATCTTGAAAATAAACCAAAAATTGACAAATTTGAGATCCAGGAATTTAACGAAAAAAAGAATTTAAAAAATTGAATAATTTCTACTAACGTTGAACTTTTATTAGTATGGTAGCCCCGTTCTGTAAAAATCAGGTGGAATTAGCCTTACAACAATCATGCACTTTTACAGCGCACTCAATTTTTTTTTTAGAGATTCAACAATTTCGTTCATTTCACAATTCATCGTCAAATTATTTGGAAAGATTTGTATTTGTTTTGTCTTTTTTTCATCAATAAATATTTAAGTTAAAAACAATTATTTATTAATAAATAAAGAGAATTCAAACATGACATTTTCTTTAAAAATGTAATTCTGTTATCAACTGTTTTAACTTTTTTTTCAATGAATAAATTGTCAGTGTAGTCATTGACTTTAATTAACTTTTTCACACTTAAAATAAAAAAAATAAAAACACTTTATTTTTAAAAGAATCAATGTAATTGATCGTTACGACACGTTAAGAATAAATCGAGTAACTAAAGTTTTAAATTATGTTAAAAAAAATTGATAAAATTGACGCAGTTCGTAACGTAAAAATATTTTTAACATTTAAAAAATAGTTTTATTTACAATTCTAAGGAAAAACATTGGTAGCAGACGTCATCAATAATTTCAGAGTATTACGGAATTAAAAACTGAACCTTTTCAGTTAAAAATAATTGCGTACACTCACAAATAATTAAATAAGCATTTCCTTTTTTATTATAACAAAATAAGGGTACTTAAATTTGTTTATAACCTTAAAAAGAATAAAGAAATTAATGGATAATAATTTTTCAACTTCTTATAAACTATTATTACATTTTTATATATAAAGTTAAAAATGATAAATTATGACATTTTTGTCTTCCATACATTTTGCATAGCGATGTCAATTTGAAAACAACGTCCCTTTCCGACGAACTTATGGCGGATTTTACTCATTTATCACATTTGAAGGGATAATTTTGCAAATTTTTAGTCGAACGTGGGATTTTTTTTTTAATTCAGTGTCTTATGACTTTAATTTAATAATTATCTTTGAAATAGTTCCCAAAAACTTATATTAATCATTTAAGGGATTTTTACAAGTAATTTTTTCAAAGTTCAAAATTCATTGAATTTTTGGGGTTTTTGACCGTCGTAATTACATATTTTATTATAATTTATTTTTCACACGTAAATATGCAGTTTTTTTCGTTTAGAGATTAAGTTTAGGCTTTTATCTTTCAAACACAATCAAAGTTTACACGGAAACTAATTAAATAATTAATGATAAGCGTTTTTTAATAAGCATAGTCCATACAAGAAGCCGCCATGTTTGCACGTACCTAGTATTAAGTTAAATGCTGGCTGTTTCTTTACATAATCTTTAAATATAAAGTTTTCCCATGGAAAATTTATTCTTAAAAAATATTATCTTGTAAAATATTTATTAAATAAATTAAACATTTCACCGTCATTTTTGAAAAAAATTGAATTCGATCGATTAAATAGGAAAATATGAGAATTTCATTGTTTCGATTAAATTTTTCGGGTTTTTTCTTATAGAGATTAGTGTGTGGGGTCACTTAGGTATTATTATTATTCAAACGACTCTTTAAATCTTAATACTTATTGCAGAAACGTTAAGAGAACTAACGAAATTCTAATCGTATTAAATGTCGGCAGAAAAATTAATTTTTGAAATTCAATTTGTAAAATAAAGTTTTACACATTGATAAGATAATACAATGATTAATCTTTGCTGATTTCTGGAGTTGCGAAATTATTACATTAAAGAAAATTCATTGCGAAAATCTCTTTGATGTTTGACCTTTGCGAAAAGACGGTCATTAAAAAACACGAAACTATCATCTTTCTTTCCTTATTCATTTCCTCGATGTTTGAACTTTGCGAAAAGACGTCGATTTAAGAAAAGGGAAACTATTATCTTTCTTTCCTCATTTATTCCAGAGTGTCAATTTATTTTCTGCTTTCCGGCTAGAATGATGACAATCTTCAGTCATTTCCTTACTAATTCCTGTAATATTTAATATTATATAAGCGTAGTCATTGTAACGGTTAGCGCACATTTTTTATCGAATTAATAACGGTGAAATGGGGCGACCAGAGAAAGGTAGAAAGATAAAGAGACGGCTATATATAGAGAGGGAAATAGAAGTTTGAATATAAAGATGTTACACACGCGATTTTTCTTATATTTTGTGTTTTTATGACCCCGTACAACGCCGGGTGACCATGCTAGTATAAAATAAGAGTAGTTATTGTCACAGTTAATACAGTTTTTATCGAATTAATAACGGATTTAAATAATTATTTGATTTTTCAAATAAACAAATGTCAACATAACACGAAACTGATTCATCGTAATTTTATTTATATCGATAGAGATAACTTATGTCAACTTATATTTTAGATTTTTTTAAACAAAAAAGAGATTATTCATTTGTTTTGAAATGGAAATGAAGAAAACTTACAGGTTTTACTTTCACACTGGAAAGTGCTTAATTTATTTCTAACTGCCCGATGAATGTCGACGGGGCTGCTCAGCATTTTTTGTAGGCAATAGAGCGTGTATACTAGTGTGCTGGCTTCTCAACACCACACATGACTTTGTTTGGTAGAAACAAAGGAAAAAACACTACAAATGCAATTTCATTTGAGAAGTTAACAGACGAAACTCCATTTGACTCCACAAAAATAACACTTTTTTGTGGTTGTTGTTGGTTGGATGAATACATATTCAGTTTTCATGTGGTTGGTTAGATGATTGGTTAGGACGAAAGTCAGGATGAAGAACGTAACTTGGTAGAGTTAACTGTATCTGGCCACATTTGACGGAAATTGAATATTGGATAATAAATTGGTCAACATCCTTCAAAAAAAAAGTCAACATCTCCACTACTAAATATGCATCAGCTTTTAGTCATAGGGTACACTGGAACATAACAAGAATTCTATAGTAGGCTGGCTTTTTTCGATAACCAAATGCTGTATCCTTTTGTTTTATCCGATCAGGCCGGTTGTGACGAAACGACCGGACCAGGATAACACATCCTATCATGACGTGATATATTCACGAACTGGTTTTAATTGTTTTTTTAGCGCCAAACTTCGTTGGGCGTATTTGTTTCGAGCCTGTGCAGTGGCGTCCTAACTCCCACAAAGTTATAAGTCCAGGCATGAGAACGTCTGTTATTTGATGTTATTTTTCTTTCTTTTTTTTACAAATGATTAACGCCAATATTAATATCGGTTGAGTTTTGATTTACGTCCACTTTTAGGAACTCTTCCTAGGAGGGAGGTCGAAATATCTCATTAGGATTGTCGTCGATTTTTCATTGAGTTATTCACCCTAGTGTTGACAATGAAGTTTAATCACAACCTACAACAATGGCCATCAAGTAAAAACGTAACTATAACCTATTACGAAGCATGGAAACGAAATCTCCACTATACTCCTCTTATAGAAAACAATTCGGCAGCATTGCTGGTTCATGGGTTTTTATGAAAAAAAATCCCTCATACCATTACACGACTTGCAGGACGGTGGAGACGCATGGCTGCACAGAAAGATGTTCATCTTGAATTGATGCTTGGTCGAATTGTAACTTTTGACCGATAGTTTCACGAACCGCTATTGGTAAAGATTCGATCTCAATTAGCTCTATATTACAGTCCATTCGCCTTCATATTGGCTTCCGATTGACATGTAGTCATTTTGTAGACTTTGCAAAATCCAGTTAGAGGCTGGGAAAAGATTTGAGGACATTGATCAAAAATCGATGTGTTTTGTTAAGGATAACTTGATTCAGTCTGAAGTTCTTATAAATCACAACAGAGACTATACAGAGGTGGAAAAAAACTTTTCACTTACATTTGAGAACTTTATAGTTCTCATATGGCATTAACTCATCAACAAAGATCTTCCAACTCTGATCAAGCAACGATAGTCAAGCATCAGTCTGTTAGACAAACAAATAATGTCTCAGCTCATGTACATATTTATCTAATGAAGACACACAATTCATGTCTAGACAATACGATCGGCCATGCAAAAATATGGTAACACTTGGTGATGGAGTAATTGGACTTCCCATACATCTGACATACACAGACGCTGATACTTTCATCTACACCCACATTAATGGTGATTTGTCTATGATCACACATGGAACTCAACATCGCTTAAGTACAGTATCTAGATCCTACCATTGCCAAGCAGACTAGAATTAGGAGGAATACACTGTCGGAGCACACCACTGAACCACAATAAGTACATAAAAGCAACCAATTTTGCCAAGGTCACCAAACAATTAAATGTGACACAAACACCATCCGTAACCCTTCGTGTGATATGTATATTCTTATGGTCATGAAATAAGGGATTGAAGGGTGTTTAACTTCTCTGCATATTTCACTCGACTATCTGACTAATCGTGTGATATGTATTCTTAAGGTCATGAAATAAGGGATTGAAGGGTGTTTAACTTCTCTGCATATTTCACTCGACCATCTGACTAATCGTGTGATATGTATTCTTAAGGTCATCAAATAAGGGATTGAAGGGTGTTTAACTTCTCTGCATATTTCACTCGACTATCTGACTAATCGTGTGATATGTATTCTTAAGGTCATGAAATAAGGGATTGAAGGGTGTTTAACTTCTCTGCATATTTCACTCGACCATCTGACTAATCGTGTGATATGTATTCTTAAGGTCATCAAATAAGGGATTGAAGGGTGTTTAACTTCTCTGCGTATTTCACTCGACTATCTGACTAATCGTGTGATATGTATTCTTAAGGTCATCAAATAAGGGATTGAAGGGTGTTTAACTTCTCTGCGTATTTCACTCGACCATCTGACTAATCGTGTGATATGTATTCTTAAGGTCATCAAATAAGGGATTGAAGGGTGTTTAACTTCTCTGCGTATTTCACTCGACCATCTGACTAATCGTGTGATATGTATTCTTAAGGTCATGAAATAAGGGATTGAAGGGTGTTTAACTTCTCTGCGTATTTCACTCGACCATCTGACTAATCGTGTGATATGTATTCTTAAGGTCATCAAATAAGGGATTGAAGGGTGTTTAACTTCTCTGCGTATTTCACTCGACTATCTGACTAATCGTGTGATATGTATTCTTAAGGTCATGAAATAAGGGATTGAAGGGTGTTTAACTTCTCTGCGTATTTCACTCGACCATCTGACTAATCGTGTGATATGTATTCTTAAGGTCATCAAATAAGGGATTGAAGGGTGTTTAACTTCTCTGCGTATTTCACTCGACCATCTGACTAATCGTGTGATATGTATTCTTAAGGTCATCAAATAAGGGATTGAAGGGTGTTTAACTTCTCTGCGTATTTCACTCGACTATCTGACTAATCGTGTGATATGTATTCTTAAGGTCATCAAATAAGGGATTGAAGGGTGTTTAACTTCTCTGCGTATTTCACTCGACCATCTGACTAATCGTGTGATATGTATTCTTAAGGTCATCAAATAAGGGATTGAAGGGTGTTTAACTTCTCTGCGTATTTCACTCGACCATCTGACTAATCGTGTGATATGTATTCTTAAGGTCATGAAATAAGGGATTGAAGGGTGTTTAACTTCTCTGCATATTTCACTCGACCATCTGACTCATCAGCAACTAAAACTGGTAGTGAGGTGACATGTCATACACACAAACCTGTCTTACAAGGCGAGAAAAGAGAACACTTTGTGAGATTATTCTGACTTTAACTGTGTACATGAAAGGTAATCAACGAACTAGAAGAATTCTTTTAAGAACTCAGCAAAGTTGACCTCCCGCTAAAGCAAAAGGATTACATCCTCCACCCACAACACCCTTATCCTCAATGATTTTGATGTGGAAGTTCCAGTGTGTCTGCTCAATGACATTAGTATACGGCTATCCAGGAATTAGCTAACTATTGGTGAATCAGTAAACCTCCCATCATGTTTAACACAAATTTGATAGAGGCATTAATCATTTAGTCTGAATCCACATCGACAGTGGTTTAGCCGGGATCACACATAGAACCCAGCATCTCTAGGGTACACTATCCAGATAATACACTTGCCAGAAAAAAGACACACTCACCCAGGTTATTCTGACTTTAATTATGTACCTTAAAATGTCAACTATGAAATAAAGTAGAAACTCCTATGTTTAGAACCTGGTGGAGGTCTTGTCTTCTATGGAGGAACTCATACGTTAAAAACCTGGAAGATGTCTTGTAATCTAAGGAGGAACACCTATGTTAAGAACATAGAGGAGCTCCGGTCTCTCAACTCACACTAGCCATAGTCACTTCTCGTCGAGACTCTCACATCCATTTCACAGGCTTGTCTTCTTGCTATCTATGGTCTCCACAAAGCCTGTTAAAAATGAACAGATCTTTATATCAGAGCTGGAAGATTGAAAGGCAAAATGCACGTCGTGTAAGTCAAACCATGTTGTCAATTAATGTTGTAAATGGAAAAGCAAAACAGGTCCCAGGAACCGCCATCATAAGTTGGTGAGCTTTTGTTCTTTTACTGCGAGTGGGATTAATCGAAAGTGCGAATTCGCGAAATCATAAATTGATAGGAGTTGTACTTTGTCAAGAAGTTCTCTGGCAAGCAGATTTGTGCCAACTCCTATAAAATGAAGCAGACAGAGTGCTCTTGTACTATGTGACATTATCTTTACTAAACAACTGATTCACCAAAGGACTTTGAAGAGAAGAGACCTCCAACTATATATTACAGATCCTCCCGATATCTCACCAATCTAGTCTGAGCAAACCAATTACAATCCTATAATGTATAATGACCCAACCCAAGTCGAAAACAATGTTTGTTGCAAAGTCCATCATAACCAAGTCAAGGTATCCTGTGAGCAATCAACAGTCTATAAAGTACCTTGGAAACTATACACTCAATTAACGTGCCTATGTGACACTATCTCCACTAAACGACTTATTCACCAAAGGACTTTGACGAGAAGTAAGAGACCTCCAACTATATATTACAGATCCTCCCGATATCTCACCAATCTAGTTTGAGCAAACCAATTACAATCCTAGCCCAACTGAACCGACTTTTTTCTGGAGGTATATAATGACCAAGCCCAAATTGAAGACAAAGTTCCTTGCAAAAGTCCATCATAACCAAGTATACCGGTCCAGTCAAGGTATTTTGTGAGCAATCAACAGTCTCCGAAGTATCTTGGAAACTATATACTCAATTAACCTGCCTTTTTCATGTTATTCTCTTATCCTGGTGTCGAGGAATATAAACAGTGAATACACATAAGTGTGACACATGCAATGAAGTCATGTGAAACACAAGAAGTGTTTACTTGCGATCGATACATCAGGGTTTCCTGGTAGGAATGGGCCCAAGACCCGAAAAAATGTCGACTTACCTCTGAGAAAAGCCAGCACAAAGAGAGAGAAAAATCAGTGAGATACCTTAATCGTTTAAAAAACTACCAGAATAAGGTGAATAGCCGTTTTTCTAAGGGGGCACAGCACGAAATTTAAATTAGAAATACTTTTAACGGGACGTAACTCTGTCGTCCTTACAATACATTCTGCCTGGATGGGTTCTGCAACCCAAAAGAAATACTTAGATTAATTTCCATTTCAAAAAAGAATATTAAAAAAATCAAGAGCAACTTGTTGATTCAAAATAGAAAAAACAGGCAAAACAAACATGAAAAAAATAAACTATGAACACAAAAACGGGTTCACAAGGAAGTTGTGTACATTCCAGTGGAGTTGCAGAAATTGCTGGAGTGTCTACATTTAGACAGGTAGCACCCAGCAACGCTGGCTTTATCTTATCTACAGAAATATTTATTTCATGCATAGCATCAACTATTTTTTTGTCTTTTGAGAATGTTTGAATGGGTCTTAAGTTATGTTTTGAGAGATCATGCACAAACATGTGTGTGCAGGTCTGTATAATTTTCAGCACATATGTAGGCTTCATGGTCTGTGCCGGAGGGTAATAGGTGAGTATCACCATCTTTGCAGTGTGCCGGTCCACAACAGTTGAAAACCATTTCTTTTTCTGGAGGATTGAAGAACTGTCAGAGCAGTCTGAGTATGGTGTCATATACTATCTCTCCAGCTATACATTTCCGGTAATCCTTCACTGCATTGCGGAGTGCCCAGAAGGACCAACGGATGATTTTACTAGTAAATTTAATTGATTTGTCATGGCTCTTAAGGCTGTCTTGAATGTGCGATGGAATTGTTCTGCTAATTCATTCGATTCTGGTTAATACGTTGTAGTTCTCACTCTTTTGGTTCCTAACAGTTTCATCAGTTAGCAAAGAAGGTCTGACTCGACCTGCTGATCTATGTGGTGATGACAGCAGGAACTAAGAAATGGGCTACACATAAAGAGACAACAGTTTTTGCTGTAGTGTCTGCCATGATGTAAGGTATGAGAAGGGCTTCACACGAGCGGAAGAAACGATCCACACATGTCAATAGGTAGCTTTGCCTCTGGCACATTGTGAGTGGGTCTGTGACGTCCAAGTGTACATGTGGAAAACGTTGAGTGTGAAGTAGAAAATTTGTGAGGGTACAGATGTGTCTTCCAACTTTGGCCTTTTGACATGGAACACAAT
Organism: Sepiola atlantica; assembly: GCA_963556195.1. NCBI lineage: Eukaryota > Metazoa > Mollusca > Cephalopoda > Sepiida > Sepiolidae > Sepiola > Sepiola atlantica. Next base: position 154,022,789 of record OY744525.1, read on the forward strand.
TGTGAACAGTGTCAGATAGCAGCTTTCATGTGAGACTAGACAAATCCACTGGTGACCAAGCAAATTGATGCATTAACATAAGGATGGGAAACGTTATGGAGTAGGAAAGACAGTGTCAATTTTAAGGATAAAGGAACAAATAGTCATATTATTTCGGTGCTGGTGTCACAGATAACTTCCAACTGGGTTTTTGAAACACCTACTCTGGACAGCTTCATGGATGTATCATCATTTGAAAGATTCTGCATTTGCTAGTTTTTTTTCTGTTATTCTAAAAATACTTTTTAATAAACACACATGACTAACGGGAGAGCATTTATGCTATGAGACATGGTGTCTGCCAATACGTTGTCAGTTCTTTTGATGAAGCTGACATCTGATGTAAATTGTAACAAGTAATACAGGTGTCTGGTCTCATGTAGGTAATATTTTTCTGAACATTAAGTTTAATCTCTCCAAATTGATCAGTTAATTTATCTTTCTCGTAGTCTATTTGTCTTACCGGATTCCAGGACAAAAATTTATCTAGTCTGGTGGAGTATCCAGCTGTGCTGATATTTGAGGTAACATTACTGAAAGAAGGTGCATCATTCCTTGTATAAACAAGTGTATTAATGTGTTGAAAGGATCTTATTTGAGCTTAAAATACCATGTTATTTTTTAATTTGAATTCAGTGAAAATATGAATCCACACACAATAATAAAATCTTTTAAAGTGTGTCCACAAGTTCTTCTTCTGTTAAGATGATTCGCACACTGTACGGGAATAGGGTTTCTCACTAATGTGGGTTTCCACTTTTTCTATAGAGACCGAATTATGAGAAAAATATGTCCAACACACTCTGCAAAAATATGGTTTCTCTCCAGTGTGTAATTGCTCGCATCTTTAGTTTGACTTCCCTGAAAATGATAATCCATACACTTGACACACATAGGGGTTCTTTATTTTTTTGTTTTACTTCAGTTATTTTGAGGAAATAAAAGGGCTCCCTCCTAAAGTTTACACTTTATTATTTATTATTTAAATTTATATTCAAGGGCTGTTTTAAGGCTGCTATCTGTATTTTACTACATCTCGGTCTTTCAGGAATTTTTCTAAACATTTTAAAGATTTTTTTGTTAATTATACCATTTGCTCGTTGTAAGCAGTTGTACTGTATTACGGATCCAGTATTTATCTTAAAGCTCTATATATTCTCAAATATTTATTCATAGAGTTTGGTTAGTTTTTTGTAGAGGGAAATTGCTGTTTTTGATTTAGCTTTGCAGAAGATGATTGACTTTTGCATCACTGTTATTTTAATACTATTGTTGTATGGGTATTGATATGGTTGTGAACATTCTGATGTTTGTGGATGTATTGTTAATGCTTCTGGGTGCACTGTTGATTAGACGGGTTTAAAATTCAGTTTTGTATTTTATAAGCACTGTAGTTTGTGTTCTCATCGATTCATGCTCTGCTGAACTGAAGTCTCGTTGTAAGCAATTGTACCTATGTAAGTTCAGTGTTATTAAATGGAGTTTTCGTTTTGCTGGGTGGAAATGGAAGATTTCTCCGTGATTTAGAGATTTAATTCTTCTTTCAAAATTTTATTTTTGCGTACACTATCAGCTATCAAGAGTACACTTTTCGTCTTAAGTCAATTTTCTCCCCTGTCTCCAATGGGAAGTAGTATTTTACTGCATCACTAAAGGCTTCAGTTCGGTGTGTTTTCGCATGTGAACTTTCAAAGTAACTTGGCGAGAAAATGATGATCAACATCAATAGTTTCTCCCGGTTGTTTAATTTTCTTATTTCTGTTTTCATTAGCTTAAGGACGGGACATTCTTCCAAATGGCAGACTATCAGCTGCTATTTAGAGGCTCCAACCGTGTGATATTTTAAGAATTTTGGCCGTTCCCTTGAGGGCAATTATTTTGATTTCTTTTGCACTTGCTTTCCGGGAATATACTTTACAGACACTTTTTGAAATATTTCGGCTATAATTCCATTTTCAAATTCCATTTACAAAAGGCCCCTGCTTTTCCTCGCGAATTTCTTGTAGACGGTTGTTCATTTCTTCCCCGTTCAGCGTGGAGGTACTCGGGAAGAC